>JAWMAG010000006.1:23665000-24115000 GCA_037013455.1 Ceratitis rosa
ACATATACATATTTATTGATATCAAAACTAAATAGTTCTTAATTAAATTTAAAGCAACTGTTTGGCACTTCCATCCCACTGTTAAACATAGAGCGCTACTTTTCTTGCTCTTTGCTGTTACTTTACTCTTTGAAGAGACACGCTCTTATTAATTGCGAACTCATGTACAAATAGGAATTAAATTTTACACGCTATTGCGCTATGAAACAGAGAATCAGCAAATGCAAACTCTCCGAGTAACAGTGAAAAGAGGCCTAACAAGTGAGGAGAGCATTGCTTCGCCCGCTCACAGCTCGCAAATTTGCAAAGCATTACGACAAACGACCTTGCCAATTACTGTTGTTGCTGTTGATGCGCTGTTTATTTCGTTCGCACGCTTTCGTTGTGTCGAAGTGAATTCGCTCCCAAGCGAATAGCTAAGCGACTAGTAGAGGGCTAACAAAGCGTGTGCTGAGTAGCTTTGTGCTCGCAATAACAGCGGTTACCTTTTGTGCTAGAAAAAGTCTAGCGGGAGTGTTTATGCTTTAAGTTACCTATCTACATATGTATGTATGTATGTATGTAAATACATAGTATTTGCAATGTAGCCACACTTATCAAAATTTATACTCTTAACCAAAAACAATTTAAAAAATGTAAACGAAATTTAGCAAATTATAAAATCTATTATGTGTTTTTATTATCTCTAAAAAATAAAATAAAAAAAATAAGGAAGAACTTTGATTTGACACGATTTGTTCGAATTTTGAATAGCAGAATTACATTAAAAAAGTTCCTTATGGTAGACTCCTCTCCTTTGTTGCATAGGTAAATACTAGTTTGAATAGAGCGTAGTCTAGTCTGGAGGATCTGGCCATATATAGAAGTTCGCGCAAGTGAGGAACGGTTTTGACGGCCATGCTCCTGGGAGTGGCCGAAAACAACCATTCACGTATGATTCCAGCAGCACATTCCTTCCAGTTTTAGATCAAGTGTCCTCTGGATAGGCAACAAACCTGCGAAAAAATAAAAAAAAATGCCTCAGATGAGAGACCCACATTTTGATGTCGACTGCCGCAAAATATTTTAAGGATGCCGATTTGAGGGTATGCACCTGAAATGTCCGGTTCCTTATTTGGTGCTGCTGCCCAGCTGTTTGATGTCCTCGAAAGATAAAGTCTGACATCACCGCTCTCCAAAACAAGCGATGGACGGGACAAGTAAGGAAACGAGTAGGTTCTTGCGACATTTACTACAGCGGCCATATAAAGGAGCCCAAATTTGGTGTTGGACCCGTGATAGCAGAGAGACTCCGTCGCTGAATACGGGCATACACTCCTGTGGGTGAACGTCTCGCCCCAATCTGAATCAAAGTAAAATTTTTCCATATTTCGCTGATTTTCGCCCATGCTCCTACGGAAGAGAAGGGCGATGTATTCTAGGACGCTTTCTATGAGCGCCCACGATGTGAAAATTGTGCTTGGCGATTTTAATGAAGTTATCTTTCGTACGACAGTGGAGAAATTCAGCCTCCATGGCGAAACATCCCCAAATGGATTGAGGCTGATCGACTTCGCCGGAGCCCGAAATATCGTCTATCTATCTATCATCTGTAGTACTTGATTTCAGCAAAAGCAAATACATAAGAGTGTGTGGCTGTAGCCGAGGACCAAACATCTACGCACATCACTATCTTGTCACAGCAAAGATAACCACCCGTCTCTGTGTAACAAAGAACGCCCGTCAATAAACACAAGGAAGGTTTGTCGTCCAAAAAAAAGATGTAATCACAACAAGCAGCCGCACCTTTTTCTACTGAACTTGCACATTGGCAACTTGATATCTTGTCAATGGTTGATATACCTAGTCTTAAGCCACACTGACAAATTCCAATCAATTTGTTGACGGTGAGCCTTAGTCTTTTACACAATACGCTCGACAGGACCTTATTGGCCTCCTTAATATCGCCTTAACTTATCCCACGGTAACTGTCTGTATCAGACTGTGGGATCACCTTATTTGTGGATTGAGCAGAGCACACTTAGGTTCCAATCGACGGACATGCTTTCATCCGATCATATTCTGCAAAGAAGCTGATGTTTGCACCTTGGCAGCTCTTCACCGCCATGTTTGAATAGTACTGCTGTTAGGCCTTCAGCACACAGAAATTATTTGATTTTTCAAAATTGTAAGTTTTTTTAGCTACGGAGAAGGTCCCTAGTTTTATTGTCGCCTTTTAGTGGCAAATTAACTTTTTTATAAAAACCTAAAGGCAAAAAACCCTCGTATCTCCACTTCGTAATACGAACTGTTACCAACTCGGAAAGTGCGGATTTCATTGTTTATTATTTACAATAATATAAATGATTTATATGAGAAGCATTTATTTGGTTAAAGTTTATTGTCTCTTATATTTACACAAGCCTAGTTACATACATACATATGTATGTGCATAAATATATTCTCGTATTTCTCCTTGTAATTTACACAACCCTTTTAAATTGTCCTTGTGCTATGCTATTTCAAAAAGTTTTTTTTTATTGTACTTGCATTGTATTCATGTGCAAAAAAAGATCATTTCGGTGGTGCGTTCATTTAGAGATTTTAATAAAAGCGAGTTTTGCGCTTGAGCTATTGTAATTGTAGTTGTTGTAACTGTCATTTAAGAAAAAAGAGGGACATTACAACTGGATATATGAAGTTAACAAAATTTCTTCACCACATGTTCATCATGGATAATCAGCCCAATTGAAAGTTACCCATTCATGTTTTTCACATTTGTAGGTATGTACATATGTATAAGACTATCTGCGGCGCTCGTTTTTAACACTAAAGGTCTAAGCAGCTGTTGGCTGTTTAAAAATAGGCACCTCTTTAAAGCAACTGCTTAGTTGAACTGCCGCAAAAATACCCATTCTTATATACATAAATACTTTCATCGTTTATAATATCACTTAGACAATTTCTTTTGAAATCATCGTTTTTGCCATATTGTATAAAATATCATTCCATATCTACATTACTAAGTCGAAGATATAAATTATTTAGACAGATTTCCGAAGAAGATTTCAATTTTTACTAATGTTAAAAATCAATCGATGACTGCAACAGAAATCTAATCCACCAGTCTTTCAATTTCAAGATGACGTTCAGGGGTTAAGGATATTGTTCATAAAGGATCTGGCTTGTAATAGTTGCAATTCTACATTCATTAAAACCACTTTTATTACAGAAAATTCGATACATATGTATAAAAGATTTGGAGATCGTCCCTCCCTCACGCCTGTGGGCGGAGATCTTCAAAAATTTATTTTCTTAGCTTTGCCTCGAAATATTATCCTTTAGATTAGAAATAAATAAATAAAAACTTAAATATATTTCAAAATGTCACCATACTACCATTAAATAAGATAAATAGCATTAAGTAAAATAAAAAACTTAGAAAATAAAATATTGAAAATTAAATCAAATTAATGTTTGTTATTTTTTATAGTGAGCTAAAAGGCCTGGTTTGTTTGTATGAATTGAATATTTTGTTATACAACAAAGAAAAATGGTCAAATTATATCAGTAAAAAAAGTCGAATAAAGTTGCATAGAGCAATATAAAACTAAGTTAAATTAAAACAAATAAAAATAAGTAAAATAAAACAAAGTGAAATAAATAAAATAAAATATACAAAAAAAAAATAATAAAGGAAAATAAAATAAAAATCATAATAAAAAAAATATAATAAAATGGAAAATAATAAAACAAAATAGCATAAACAAACTGAATAAGAGATTAAATAAAATATTTCAAACTAAACCAAATTAAATGAAATATAATAAAAAGAAATCAAATAAATAAAAAATAAAATTACATTGAACGAAAAGAAAAATTAAACATACTATAGTAAAAATAAAATAAATAAAATAAATAAATTAAAATAAAACAAAAAAACATATATATGAACTGAAATGAAATAGAACAGAAACAACTAAGTAAATTTAATGAAATAAATCAAAAATAATTAATTTATATTATATTAAATAAAATAAAATAAAATAGAGTAAAATAAAAAAAGGTTAAAATAAAATAAAATTGAGCGGATTTAAATGAAATCAATAAAAATAAAAAAAATAAAAAAACAATAAAGAAAGGCAAATAAAATGTAAAAGCAAGATTTTATTAAATAAAAAAAGTAAAAATCAAAATAAAATAAAATAAATCAACTGAAACTAAATTAATAAATTTAAACGAAATATAAAATTAATTATTTATGTTATTTTGAAGAAAATATTGCACTGTTCAATTTGATTTCGGGAAAACTAAATTGAATGTGGCTTAGACATAATGAAAAATAATGATTAAAATGTTGCATATTTTAACTTAACTGTATTAAACTTATTTATATAATGTGTTCCTAAGCATATCACTGTTCATAAAGAACATATTCAACCATACTATATACTAAAGAACTCAGAGTTTTGAAGAATAAAAACAAAAAAAAAAAATATTTATAAGAGTACAGCCACTTTTGCATGATAAGATCTTTATTTTAAATCGACAATGTTAAAATGCATATTTGTCTAAAATTAATAACAAATCCCGAATAATTTTATGACTTCGTAAACTTTAACCGCAAGGTGTTTGAGTTTCCGTCTACTATAATGTTCCCATATCAAATTTCTAGTAATTTTGAAACACTCTTATTTTTTCACTCAGTTTTTTAAGTCTAATTATTTTACGATTTCTCAAAGAAATTCTAGTTACCCCTGCAAATTATGTCCGGACAAGTAAATCCATAAACTCACAAGTCTTTAAAAAAAAGTCCAGATCAAATACCTTGACATTTGGCTAATTTATTCAATTTATGACTTAAGGAGAGAATTTTTCCTTTGAATGGAATAAGTCTTTTAGTGTGTAGTGTTTAAAAACTCCATTTCAGATTCCATTAAAGTTTCTTCAGAACTACCCCAGGATTTATAAATGATGTTTCTTCTGAGATTAAATTTCCAAAAAATTTTAATATAAGCTGATGATATTAAACTTTATGAATCCCACACTTCGGGTAAAGTTAAGTGCTTCTATAGAAAACCCATACAGACAAATATTCGCACAATATATAATTATAATTTGGAACAGGTACACCATTTCACTGACCTGAGTATCACTATGGACCCTAAACTGAACTTTTCGCTTCATATTTGTGTGACAGTCAACAAAGCCAAAGGCATATTTGAGTTTGTAAAATGGTGATCAAAGGAATTCATAGAACCTTAAATTACTAAAGCTTTGTATTCAACATTAGTAAAGCCTGTTCTGGTATACGGCTCAGTAAATTGGAATGCGAGGTATCAAATCTACTCTGATAGAATATATTCCATTCAAAAAAATTTTTTGCTTTGGGCTCGAGACACATATTCATTAGGACTCTGAAAATAATCTTCACCAATTTTAGTGATCTGAAACTTATTATGTCAGACAGGGAAATTCCTTATCGTGTGACTTCTTTAATTTATTGCATAAGGGAGTGAAGGATATGGGTCTGGTAGTAAACGAGGACAACACGAAATATCTCTTATCATCAAACAAAAATTCATCGCTTTCGTGATCCGTGATTGGAAAGTAAAGTCCTCTCTCGAAACACAGAGACCAAACTCTACAAGTCGCCCATCGTTCCCGTTCTGCTATATGGTGCGGTGGCATGGACGATGGCAGCAGCTGATGAGTCGGCGTTAGGAGTTTTCTGGAAAAGGGTATTTCGTACGATTTATAGTCCTCTACGATTAATAAAATGAAATAATAACGATTAATAAACTTGCGTACATACATATGCACATACATTTTTATGTAAATAGTTACATTAACATAATTTCAAAATTATCCATTATAATTGTTTTGAGCTTTCTTTGTTGGAAAACATTTTCCAAAATTTATTTTATTCAAATGCCGCCGCATCCTGCCAACATGTACATGCATACGCATACATACAATATGTATATGTACAATATGTACATCTGTATAACTTTTATTAAATCTTAGTTTGGTGTGTGGAGACTTTTCGACTGTATAAAAAATAACATAAACACTAAAAAGCATAGAATAAAACAACAACACGCTAAAAAGCAACAACAGTCAAAAGCAAACTCTTCCAATAACAAATTTTCGCCCAAACATTCTGCCAGCGATCGAATGAGAAACAAGAATTCGCGAGTAACGCAACTGTAAAGAAGAAGAAGAAGAAGAAGAATAGCAACAAGAACTGCAGTAGCATCAGTAAGAATAACAACAACAACAATTACATATGAACACAAATACAAATACAGCAAAGAACTTGCTAACCAAACTCCAGCAGAACCAGAATACGCACATACATACATGTATGTATATGTACATTTATCTAAGCCTATTCTAATGCTGTTATTGCTCACCAGCACTAACAACAACAACAGAGCCTGCAGTCAGCATCACATGCACTCATGCGCCTATTTATTGCTCGTTTGCTCACTCGTTGATCGCCGAGTGCGCAGGTGTTTGTGTTTGAGTTCGTGTGTGTGTGTGTGTGTGCGTGTGTGTATATGTGGAAAATTCAATTGCAATGCGCAGCAGTAAACACACAAACAATAACAACATGCTAAGAATAGTGTACTCTAACAGCAATCATAACAGCAAAACATTGCCACTTGTGCTTGCGTCTGTCAGTTATATGGTATGTATATACATACGTACACGTATGTAAGTATGTAGGTAACCGCTTGAAGCCCCGATCGCAGCGCCCGCCTTCTCACGCGCTTACTGCAACTGGATAGCAACTGCGGCAGCAACAGCAGCAGCAGCAGCAGCAGAGGCAGCGACGGTCAACAAATGAAGCCTTCTGTACATTGCTGGCGTGTTTTATCTATTTTTCTTCATTTTTTTTATTGTTGTTGTTGTTGTTGCTGTTACTTTTGTTGTTATAGAATTTTTCTTCTTAGGCGCATTTCGTTCGCTTTGCCGCTCTTGTTGTTGTTGTTGTTGTTGTTGTTGTTGTTGTTATCGTCATTGGCCGTGCTAAAAGTATCTAATTCAAGTTAGAGACTTTCAGCACAAGTTGCGGCGTTTGCAACGAACACTCGCGAAAAACAATTGCAACCGCAACGTTGTGTGGCACGCGAATTGGGTTTGAGTTTTGAGTTTCTTTTTGAAGAAAGAAATCGGAAGAAACGAAAAGAACTGCTATTAAACATTTTTTGTTTGCCTGATTTATATAAAAGAAAAACAAAAACAAAACAAACATATAATATTTTTTTGCTTTTATTCTTTTGTTTTTTTTTTGTGCTTGAAATTGTTTGTTGGAATTTAAAAACAATCGGTGGCTGTCTTGTGCTCATAATCTTATGTGTGTGCGACTGATTTTTCAATTACTGTTTTATATTAATATGCTGATTGAAAACTTCGATGAATAGCGAAGCAAAAAACTTGTTGACTAAAGACACGTGCAAGGCAGCTGAGTGAGCCACAAGTCACAGGTGGAAATGGCGATCCTTTTAAAAATAACTGCCAGAGCGAAATAGCGAAACAGACGGTAGCTACTTAGGTTTTTTTAAGAAAAGTCTAAGAACTTTAAACATTTCTTACAAATTAAACTAATGGAAAACAAAAAAAAAAACTGAAATAATTAAATTAAATTAAAATATAAAACACAATAACTGATATAAATGTTTCTTACTCCAAAAAAAAAAAATAAAAAATAAACTAAACTTAAACTAAATTGAATTATATATAATATATATAATATATAATATATAAAATAAAATAAAATATCAGCGGCTAGCAGCAAGCACTACCATCCGGAAGGTCAAAGTTCGAATTCTGGTGCTGCGGTCACCCCTTGGTATGTCAAGCTCTGCGAATGCCTTTCTAGCAGGAAATAAAAATCTCTTCGTTCGGAGGCGATAAGAACAAGTTGTAACTTTATAGCGGCTAACAAAAATTAAATTAAATAAAATTAGATCAAATTAAATTAAATCAAATAAAAAACGATAAAATAAAAACATTAAATTAAATAGATTTAAAAGAAAACTAAACTAAATAAAATTATGCTAAACTAAATTAAAATTAATAAAATAAACTTAAAATAAAAATAAAATAAAATAAAAAGTCGAGTAAAATAATGTTAAACATTATACAATACAATAAAAAAATAAAAAAAGTAGTAGAAACTAAAGCAAAATAAAATTATATAAATAAAAACAAAAAATAAGATAAAATAAAATAAAATAATATCAAATATAATAATGTAAAATAAAATGAAAAAATAAAAAACAAATAAATAAAATATAATAACATAAAATAAATGCAAATTAAATCAAACAAATTAAAAGAAAATAAATTGTAAATATTTAAATAATATTAAGATAAAATAAAATAAAATAAAAAGTCCAAATTCAAATAAAATAAAACGAAATAAAATAATAAAAGAGCAAATTCAAATAAAATATAATGAAATAAAATAAAATAAAAATAAAAACAAATTTAAATAATATAAATTACAATATAATGAAATAAAAAAGTTTAATTAAATTAATTAAGTTTAAGAAAGAAATAAAAAATAATTTTGTAAAATAAAACATTATAATTTAAAAAAGTTGAAATAAAAAGAAGTAAAATAAAATTATTAAAAAATATAATAAAATAAAGCATCAAATTCAATAAACTACAATAACTTTAATGAAACACAATAATATAAAATCAAGTAAGGTAGTTAGTAAATATTATGAAATAATATAAAATTAAATTAAAGAAAGGCCGAGAGCTCCCGCTGCTAGTTGCCTTTAATGTAATGTAATTATTCATAATTATTTTTCATACAAATAAATAATAAAAAAAAATTAAAGAAATTAAATTAAATCAGAAAGAATAAGATAAAATACAGTAAAACATAGTAAATTGAAACAAGTTAAAATAAAATGAAGTGAAACGAAATAAAATATGATTTTATCGTCATTTGCCACTTTCGCAAAACTAACTTCGATTATAAAATTCAAGAATTTAAATTTCCAAAACTTTTTATTAATATCTGGTAACATTTGCCCGAAAATGAAAAATGCTTCTTGATAGAAATCGAATTTTTTCTAAAGCCACTTATGATTGCTAGCTAGTATTAAGAAAAGTAAAACAAATATTATATGAAATAATAATAATAATAATAATAACAATAATAATAATAATGATAATAATAATAAAAACATAAAAATCTATTTAACCAAAAACTCTTTTAAAAGCAAAAAGAATTCACAGTGATTGTCAATTTAAAGAAGAAATAAAGCAAAAAAATATTTCTTAAATAGGTTGATCAGGGCTAATAACTACAAAAGTAACTCAAAATAAATTTAAAAATTTTACTCCAAGCAGTGCAATATATGAAATGACAAACTGGACTGGACTTAATAAATGTTGTTAAAAATATCTAAACTTTTATTTATTTAAATAGACAATATATATAAAATGTTAACAAACATAAATAACGTTTTTATTTATAAAAATAAATTTTGTGAAGACAAATAAAAGAAAAGTAATATACGGTTTATGTATTAAAAATAATAAAAATATAATAGAAATTGAAAAACAATAAAAGCGATGTGCACAATTCATTAAAAAAAAATACATTTGAACTGAAGAAAATTTTAATCCTTTAAAATGGTTTCAAATACTTTTCCAAATCACGCTGGAAAATTGAAGATCTAAAACCATAAAAACACTACAACAATAGTTCAAAAATCTTAGTAAATGTATTAAAATGAATGTGTCGTTCAAAGTGATTTGTGCCAAATAATTTCCAAAAGCAGTACAGAGCATAAACTCACTTGTGTAGGATCGTGTGATCAGAGCGCTGCCAAGTAACAAACAAAAAGTACGAATTTTTCACAAAAAAGGTACATATTTATATTAATTTCTTGATTAAAAGATATATACACATATTATATATTGTTCTCATTTTATTAACTGAATATTTAATACACACATACTATACGATGTATATTTACGATGTACGTATATATTTATCTAATTGTATTTTATCACCGTCAATGGTAGTAGCTAAAGTATGGACCTAATTTCAGACCCACTTAGTGTCTCATGTTACATTATTATTTTTCCTTCACTTTTCTATTAAACCGAAGAAAATAAAACACACAATTTTTACAATTAACATTCCTTCACAATTTCATAATCAATTCCAGAAATTATTAAAGTAACCTATCTGTCAAGCAGATGTTTCATGTCGGCTCAGTAACATAAGCCCTAAAACAATCTGCGCCATACAATCCCATTCGAAATAATCAACTTACACGTTGCTATGTATATACGTGCGTAAATAAGTCAATTTAAAAGAAAATCAAGCTATTATTAAATTATGGAGCTAGTATTAAATTAAATTTAGTTAAAATAAATTGTAAATTAAATTTGATTTAAAATAAAGTAAACTAAGTTAACATAAATAAAAAATAAGTAAATAACTAAAATGAAAACCTAAAATAGAGTAAAATAAAATAAAACAAATTAAAATAAAATAATATAAAATAAAATAAAATAAATAAATCAAAATAAAATAAAATAAAATAACATAAAATAAAATAAAATAAAATAAAATAAAATAAAATAAAACAAAAAAAAATAAAATAAAACACAACAAAATAAAATAAAATTATATTAAATAAAATTAAATATAGTAAGATAAAACAGATTAGGATGAAAAATAAAGTAAAATAAAATAGTTTTAAATAAAAAGAAATAAAATGAAATAAAACGAAAATAAATAAAATAAAAAGAATACATAAAAAATAAAAATTAAAATAAAATAACATAATATAAAATAATATGAAATAAAATAAAACAAAATAAAATCAAATAAAGTAAAATAATAAAATAAAAACTTAATAATAAAATGACACTAACTTAAATAAAATAAAATAATATAAAATAAAATAATCAAATTAAAATTAAATTAAATTAAATGAAGTAAGATAAAAATGAAATAAAATAAAATAAAATAATATAATATAAAACAAAACAAAATCGTAAAAAGTAAATTAATATAAAACAAAATAAAAAACAAAATATAATAAAAAAAATAAAATGAAATAAAATAAAATAAAATAAAGTAAATAAAATAAAATAAAATAAATAAAATTATATAAAATAAAGTAAAATAAAATAAAATAAAATAAAATAAAATAAAATAAAATAAAATAAAATAAAATAAAATAAAATAAAATAAAATAAAATAAAATAAAATAAAATAAAGTAAATAAAATAAAATAAAATAAATAAAATTAAAGAAAATGAAATAAAATAAAATTAAATTAAATTAAAATTAAATTAAATAATAAGATAAAAATAAAATAAAACAAAATTATAAAAAATAAAAAAATAAAATATAAAAGTAAAGTGAAATAAATTAAATAAAAAAATAAAAATAAAAATAAAATAAACCAAAACAAAATAAAATATAATAAAATTAAATAAAATTGAAGAAAATGAAATAAAATAAAATTAAATTAAATTAATATTAAATTAAATTAAATAAAAATAAAATGAAATAAAATAAAATAAATAAAAACATTAAACTAAATTAAACTAAATTAAACTAAATTAAATAAAAATAAAATAAACCAAAACAAAATAAAATAAATTGATATAAAACAAAATGAAATATAATAAAATTAAATAAACTTGAAGAAAATGAAAAAAAATAAAATTAATTTAAATTAAAAACAAAATAAAATAAATTAATATGTGCGTATAGTACAAGGATATAAATATTATAATCTAGTTTGGAACTTGCAAGCATGTGTGCGTAAATATATAATGTCCAGTTTACCCAATTTAGCATTACCATATCTGACTATTCTCACTCATATTCTGTATTTTTCTACAACCAAATGTACATAAATCACTGAAAAACTCAAACTCAAAAAGCAAAACCCCAAATCGACGCTTTTGTGTCTACTTTTCATGTTATAAGGTATCTTAAGAATTTATTAGTTGTAAGAACGAACAATTTTATTGGTTGGTTGGTTAAAAAGAAACACCGAAAATGTGAAAAATACAATAAAACGAAGTAAATGGTATAATCGTTAAAATAATGTATAGCAGTAGAAAGAAGATAAGAAAGAAAGCTCAAAAGAGTACATCCAAAACTGGTGGACTAGGTTAGCAGGCAATCGAGGCAAAGTGGTACACATATGGTACAAATGTACATACAATCTTGTGTATATACCATATATAAGGGCATATATATTAATATATGATATGTACACATATTTTCTAAGGTACATGCTTATAATAAAGCATGTGCCGCCAAAAAGACTTTAAGCGAAATTACGCGACCGTTGAAACTTTGGAAAGGTTTTTGTCTTAGTACGAATACATACATATATAAGAATGAAGGACTGATCGACAAACAAAAAAAGTTTGCGTGTGCATTTGTAAGAATAGTTCGATGGAAACAGACAGACAATAAGTAATGGTATGAAATGAATGTAAAAAAAGTTTCGACATTCCTTTCAAATGTACTCGAAATTTTTTTTTCTCAATTAAAAAAATTTTTATAATAAATAAGATTTTAATATTTAGGAGATTTATTCTCTTATTTTAGAATAATATCTTCTTATAGAATAAGTTGGTTCAAGTGCTATTGAAAAATGCCCAATGCCGATCACATTCCTAACCATTCTTACAGGCGTTGAAGACTTTCACATGATCGACGACAGACTAAATTAATTAATTATTGTGGAATGGATATATTAACCAATTGAGAGCACTTCCTCCGTCTGGATTGAATCCCTCAAAATGTGAAAGTTAAGACTGTCTTAAAGCTTAAAAATGTTAAGCTTGCAGATGACGTACGATATACCGAACCTTAACCAAAATAATGGTATTGAAAGGAAGACTACTTCGCTGCAAGTTCGTCCACACTCAAGTTCATCGGTTCTTTCTGTGGCCAGTTACCAATACAAGGTTCAGCGAGTATTGCTTTTTTAAAACAATCTCGTTAAGAGAAAAGTTGAAAAATTGGTAGAAAATGCCATATTGAGTATATAATTTACAACCTCTTGTTGTCGCAGATGAAGACTTCGTCTGTATCGTGACTTCTGGGTAACTTTTAGAAAATATCAAGGTGCCACATCTAATGTTTTTCCGTGATTTTTTGTCAACTTCAAACCCATTTTAAAGCAATTGATCATATTTCGATGACCACATACTGTGCTGCTTAGAAGAGAAGGTCCCTGCTATATGGAAATTAATCTTAAATTACAAAAAGACATACATATGTGGGGTACATATATCCATATGCTATGTTAGGGTTGCTTAGGCTTTCACCACATTATCTCTGTATAAGAAAACTTTTGAAACTGTATTGTAAAAAAAATGTTTTTATTTTTATTTTATACCACCATGTAAGTTTGTGTATAAGTACATATGACATTAAATGATTTACATAATTGAAGAAGAAGAAAAAAAAAGATGGAACTCTTTTATGCTTTGCTATTGTTGTGGAAAAAAGCTGAGAGGCAAAATTCTACAAACTCCTTCGAAAGTCGAGATCTTTTCAAAACTTTACAGAACAACGCATTAAAAATTGTTGTCTTGCGATTGTTTTTTTTTTTTCATTGTTTTTGTTGCTATTGTCTCACATTCCTTTTTAAACTGTCTGTCCTGTTATACACCTTTTTTTTACTAATTTTATTCAAGTTCTTTTTTCCATTCCACACAAATATACATATGTACATATAATATATATATTTATAATATTTGTTTTTGTGCAAAAAAACTTGCGAATCCCTTCTACGCACAACAACACGCCAAGTAGGCAGGAAAAAAACAACACAAAACCATCATAAAACAAGAAAAATCGAATTACAACACTCTTTTGTCTGTGCAACGGCGAAGACGAACCCTCGAGCCTCGCTAAACTCGTTCATTTTTGGAATTGGAATTTGTGATTTGAAAAATTATTCCTCGAAAAAAGCAAAAGCAGTCACATACAGAATTGACAAAATGACTCAACGAACAGAATGCCAAATGATCAGAACGCTTAGTAATTATGCTGCTTATTCATTGTTGTTGTTGTTGTTGTTGTTGTTGTGGTTGATTTTTGTGTAAAAGACTCCTTGATTTCAATTTTGGGTTATGGAATTTTTACAGACTCGGCAAGAGAAAAAAATGGTCACTTTGAGGTGTATACATACATACATACATATATATGGGCATATGTCCTTATATATGTAAATACATATTTATGTGTGAGTGAGAAATACATTAGAAAGCAGAAAAACGTGCATTTGTATGTTTTATATATGTATACATTCTTGTATATGTATGTATATATTTATCTATATAGTTCCGTGTGTACACTTATAGTGTTTATTGTCTTCCTCTTCCTCTTCTCTTCCTTTCTTTCCATTTTCTCTATGTTTCTTTTTTTGATCGAAAGACAGAATAACAGAAATGTGCTTTAAAGCTTGTGCGTAGCCGAATTGAAGTCAGATTCAGTAGAAGTAAAAGAAAGCAAAACATACCGACACACACATACATATGTATACACGTATATTAGTTGTACATTTTTGTTCATGCCTTAAGCCGCAAGAAAACCGAAAACTTTTCGAATCCGCACACCGAATTGCACGCGCAAATTTTTTCAAGGGCATTCAACACTCCAGTTCGATCGTCTGGGATACACATGTTGGCATTTCGATTGAAGGGAATGTCTGCGGTTGCATGCTTGCATGTGTCTGGCTGTGTGTGTGTGTGTGTGTGCTTCAAACAACGATTTTTGTTGATTTGTTGTTCGAGCTTTTTTTTTATACTTTTTGTAATTTATATTAAGAAAATCTCAGAAATTCCAAAATGCTTCATCATTAAAGTGATTCCATAGCAAATGTATGTATCTATGCCATTTTATTAGTTTCTAACACAAACTCTGAGCATATGGTCTCAAGACTTTGAGTCAATTACTTAGAAATCAATCATTTCATCTTAAAACCCTTAAGATCCTCCACACAAAAAAATTAAAAATCGTTTTAAAGTAAACTTCCCACAGCTGATCACTTTCCCTCGTATGTAGTTGAGATTTTGTTTTCATTTCTGTGACGTCTTCCACTACATTGATCGCAATCAGTCTTAGAGTAGTTGGATGCCCACAGTGTTTACTCTAATTTGACTCCCAAGCAGTGCCCACTTTGCCGATCCGTCTGTTTCTAAACTACCATCAACTACAACTTATTTTCTGCTATCCAGACTTCATTGGCTGGTGTGAGGAGAAAGATCAGCGGTATGTAGTGATCGAAACAGAAAGATCATCGCTGAAATCTTATGTAAAAGCCTTCAGCTAAACCTTCAAAAGACATAGAAAAATCCACCACTTTGTGGTGCGGCTTCCGTAGGATCACTTACGTTTATATATAATTGGCGATTTGTAACCGCTGAAACGATTTTCGGCAGAGCTCATACTCCAATTTGTGGTGTGTGTTCTGATGTTTACCAACAAATGAAGAGCCCTACAATTTATTCTGAGCCACATCCGAACGGCTGATGGAGTTTTATGAGGAGCTTTTAATTGCATGCCAGAAATGCATTTGGAAAGCTTGGCATTTCCTGCCGAAGGCGACCACAGTTAGAGTTAGAGTTTAATTTTCTATAATCTTGGAACTGGTCGATCCAGGGCTCTAATCCTGGCCGTCAAAAGATCACTTAGATTGTCAGAAATGGTATGCTTTTCCTAACTATAGGATCGAAATATTTTGTGATTAAACTAGTTTATTTAAATAAACGTCAAGAACGTGAGATTCGCGTTTCATTATCGGCTCATATGCAGCACCTATGCACTTTATGATTGTTCTTTCAGATCCGCATTGGTTAACCAAAGGCGTAAGAGGCATTATAAACTTAGAAGATCTCCACATCTTATTGCGATATTCTTTATACATTTTCTGACTGGAAGCTTACAGGAAGGCTTTGTACCTTTGCTACTCTCAATGTACTCTTCCCAGGGAGACTGAAAAAGTGTTAGTATGGAAGTGTACATTAATTACGTGGTCATGTTATAGTCCTTCTGCGGCCCTTTTCTCTTAGCCTCACTAGGCATTTCCAGTTCATATATCATTTTCAAATAAATTATTTGATGAACAGTTCATTATTTTTCAAACAATGTAGTATTCCGCTTGGCCAAGCTACGCGATCTACGAACGTTCATCTTTCAGCTAGATTCACTGTCGTGCTCAATACCTTAACTAGATACAATGTAGTCATCCCATTAAAATTTACTGCTTTGCCGACAAACTGGCCAGGAAGAGAACAGTCTTAACCACGGTCGACTCTGCACATGACGTTGGCATACCGCATCCCTTGGCAAAGTATCTGCTAAGACTAGCCTCTACCAGAAGGCCCAACAGCAGAAGGCAGAGTGAAATCAACTGCAATGTGACAAGACAAATGTGACCATTAACCGAGGTAAACAGAACTAAGTTTCTACTCTTTCTAAACCGGATCTCCATAAGCATAACAACTAGCGTAATAACCTGACACTGTCTTACGGGGACTCATGGTAGAAAGATTCGCTGCTTCTCAAACGACTTCGGCGACAGCCACCTGGACATAGATGAGGAGGAAGCGGTGGAACACTACCTCTGTCACTGCCCAGAGCTCGCTGTATGGCCTAATATCGTTTTTTTTTTCTTTTTTTTTTTTTTTGGAAAGTTCTTCTTCGATTGTCTTGCAGAGTTCGCTTCGGTAGGAGTCACTAATCTCTTGGGTCTCATAAAACACACCAAGTTGTTTGAGTATTTGGAAAGGTGAAAGGAAACTCCTTAGCAGGACCAACATAGGTATCACAACGGGCGATCAGGGTTCCGTGTTCAAGCAATCTATGAAACTAACTAACTAACTAACTACGGTAAAATTATTTATACTTTTTTCCATGGACCGCGATTTTCCGCGGTACTCCACCTCGAGTTTGTGATGAGCGTCTGGATGTTTTTCCAATAAATGAAGGGACCTACAGTTTATTCCATGCCGCCTGTGATCGGCTTGGATTTTTATGAGGAGTTTTTACTTTATGTTTTAAAATAAACCCGGAAGCCTTGACATTCCTGGCCGAGGGGCAATTAGAAAAATAAATTCTCTGTAATTTTTGGATATTGGTTGGACCCAGATACGAAACCCTGACCTTCCGAATGTTAGTACGCAAAGCTAACCACAGCAGAACTAGTATTATTAAATTTTTTTAGAAGGCTCAGACTCGTTAAATTACCAAAGAGGCCTGGGTGAGGTTGAACGATAAAACGATGATATATTGGCGAGCCGTTAAGTAGAAGAGCAGCCTGATTACGCTTTGGTATCGTTGATATTTTTCCTACAAATTTCAAGATTTGCAACATTAAGCTGTCTTCAGGTGATATTTTGGAGTGTTGATCTGTTGGATCACTTGGCTACTGCGGTCTGCCGAGCGGTTTTATTGGGATTCATAGAAGGAGAAGTTAATGATATTCGCCACAACTGCAGAAAAGAAGAGACGAACTTACTTCAAATCCAAATTCTTTATTCAATTATTTAGATCTTGGTTTTTAAAGACATAGTGGGGTTTTGAACGCAGGTTAGCAGTATGTATATTAATCTAAAATTTTCATATGCCAAAAGATTTTTTAAATATTCATACTTTCGAGTCAAGTTAACACTAATTTATTTAATTTAAATTTTTTTAATTTTTTTCAAATATCGGCTATAGCAACCAGATTATCTCGCAACAAAAAAAAACTCCAAAAACTATTTTAGAGCTCTTGATGAAAGTTCAGGGTCAGATAAAATTATGGATTAAATTAAGTTAAATTCTTTTATTTTGATATAATTAATTTCATTTGACTAACAAAATACTTGTACACGTAACACGCTCATGTACTTGCCGCATGGCACTTTGTATAAAATTTCATTCATATTGTTTATCCAAAAACAATAAGTATATCCGTGCAAATCTAATCTGTATACTAAAACGTTTTTTTTTTTCTTTCAATTTACAAGCTTCGAAACAAAGAAAAAAAATACATACTCGTATTAAGCAATTCAATCTGGGAAAAAAAAACAAAAAACTTCCTATAATAATTAAATTCGTTTACAACGTCGGGGAAAAAAATCACGAAATCTTCTCATATGCGCGCTGATCTTACTTTCCACGTGCGCGTATATATGTATGAGTATGTATGTGCGTGAGTTTGCTTGACTTGATATAAACGAGTGAATTGTGAAAAGTTTTTTCGGAGGAAATTTATTTTTCTTTTTTTTTTTTGGGAAATTTCAATCTTTCGGCACGAGCTTAGAAGAGAATAAGCGAGCAGGAAGTCCTTGTGGAGGAAGAACAATTAACTAAAATAAGAAAGGAAGGAAAACTTTTTAAGACTTTGAACATTTTTCTTAGGGGAAATTGACAATTTTCCAGCGCGGGGTAATTTCATGCAGCAGTGCGGATTTCAAACACTTGAGGAATTAACGTTGAACTTGGAAAGAATTCAAAATGCTTAAGAGAAGGTTAGATAATTATTTTTCTTACTAAATATACACAAACAGGTATTCTTAAATATTTATATTTTTTATATTTATATTTTTAATATTTTTAATTATTTATATTTTTAATAATATAAATATAAATATGTGTATATACATATACATATATAACAAGGGCATACGAATGTTGCCAGAACAAAATGTATCTGAAATATTCTTTTTGCATTAAAGTTAAAAATAAATAAATATTTTGAATAAAAAAAATTACAGAATTTATGAATAGTCAAACGTATTAAAAAGTCAAAGAGATTTGGATTAAAGATATTAAAAATATCTACAAGTCAAAGTATAAAATTATATTTAATTAAAGGGAAAAAATACTTATACATACGTGTATATAAAAATACATTCGAATTGAAGAGATGCAAACTAGCGTTTTCAGTGCTCATCATTCATGTCCGTTTCTAATTCTTGGATGAGATGGCGATGTTCTTCTAAAGAGGTTTAAAATATATCTCTTTCTCCTTATTTACTGGCTTAGACACCGATTATGTGTTAGATGACAGTATATATTTTTATCTTGTCCTCGTTTAATACTAGACACATACGCTTCGCTTCGTCGCCGCGTTCCTATATTTGTACATTCTTATAGAATATTGTACCTACTCTATTTAAAAAAAAATAAAGAAATGGTTCGGAACGATTCTTACCGATCATGACAGAGCTTTTGGTATTGCTTAACGTCAGTTTACACAGGGGTATAAGGTTTGCGGGGATACCAAATTCCGACATAGCGGCGTAGAGGCAGCTCATTTAGTAATATATAATACATATAAATATTTAGTAATTTTGCTTGGAAAGTTTCCAGGAACTATAGATCAGATTTGATTGGTTCATTCTATAACCTCCAGGATGGTAAAAACCGAGCAACTCCTTAGCGTGAGCTTGAACTGGGCTAAATTTTTACCAATCGTTCGTATTTAGTTACAGAGATTTTCTGCAATCAATTTTATTCAATGCAGAAAATAGTTTTTAAAATTATAATTTTTAGCTGCATTCGCTTGAAATATTTTGCTTTTTCGAGTAGTGGCCCCGACACCGATCGATTCGGAGAAATCGTGCTTATGGTTTGGTTTGCTGAACCTTTCTTCGTGGGTTTATTTGCCTAACTAATGCGTTAGACGACAAAACGCACGTAAGAAAATTAAAGGGATGTAACTATGATTTTAGCACCGTGAGTCTGCGTTGCCTGTTCGCGTGTTGACAAACCGATTTCTTGCACCGCAAAACTAATCGGCTACTGTCATATCGCTATCGGCTGATTTCACTATACTAAGATTTGAACTATCTTTACTTTATTATCACTCACGAATTAATCCAAAGGCATTGAATTGAGGCGAGACGAAGTTCGCCGGGTCCGCTGGTATTGTTATTCTTAAAAAAAAACAAAAATCTAACCTACATTAACAGAAGTGAGAAAATTAAAAAAAAAACTTTGGGCTATGGATAGTTTATTTTTTTATTCACATTTGTTTAAATAAAAAATATAGAGAGATAAAAGTGCATATCGAGAGCAAAAACATTTAACTAGGGAGAGATAGAGAGTGCGAGGGAAGTTTATGGTTATAAGGATAAACAGAGCTGATTACATCTGAGATCAACATCAATTGACATTTTGTACCCTTTAAAGTTGATCGCCTAGCTATAATAGTGGTTCAGCGTTTTTTTCAATTTCTTTTTTTTTATACGAGTACATTAGTATTTTTTGGTATGTCCTTGAGTTCATTCAATTCATTTTCTACGTCCACAAACGACACAAAACGCCGTATTTTCAGAGTTATCTTCTGGAAAAATTCACAAGAGGTGAAATCTAGTGTATACGGTGCTGAGGAATGATTAAATTGTTGTTTTTTCACCATCAAAAAAATTAAGCACAAGCATTGAGGAGTGAGCTGAGGCATTACCGTCATGGAAAAGTGAGTTCGGGAACTGTTTTACGTATTGCTTCATGTAACAAATGCATATTCTAAAGATAGAACTCTTGATGCATTCCTCTGCTTGTTCTTCTTCATCGACATTAGTACCATTTGATGGATCACGCCATTATAATCAAAGAAAACAGTGACCAAAATTTTTATATTTTTTTTAACTGATCAAGCTTGGCGTGCTTTTTTTTAGTATTGGATCTCCTCGGCTCATCTATTGGGTTGATTGGGTTGTCATTTCGACATCAAAAAATCATTATTAGTCACCATTTATGTTCCTTTTATGTAAGTTAGCATCATTCTTGATCTCATTTAGCAATTCCTAAGCGATGCTCAAACAACAGTTCTTTGGCCGAAGTTCAGTAATTTTGAAACCAACAACACTGTCGTACATTTCATGTCCGAACTTGATGAAAAAATTGCATTGTTGACATTCTGGGCACTTCTCTGTTAGTGATTCGATTCCACATACTTTGTGTCCAGTTCCGTATTCAGGGTGGTGGCTTTAGGTGTTCTATGTAAGATTTGGTTTTCAATTTTAATTTATTTTTATTTCGAATAGATCGGTCTCTATTTTAAAGTAACAACAAGACAAGTTTCGTGATTAAAAAACGATATGACAAATATTATCGTTTTTTAATCCAGAAACTTCTCTTGTTGTTACTTCAAAACTTGAGAACTGCTCAACCGAGTTCAACCAAATTCACTTGTATTACCTTGAAGAAGGTTTATAGAAGATTTTTTTCTTAATTCTGGTGTATTACACACGAAATATTCATTTATATATAAATTGATTCACGCTTATAGCTGCACCGAATTCACGAATTCAACAATATTTTCCGAACTCAGAAATGTGGGCGTGGCACTTCCTTACATATGCAAAAATTGCCACCAAACAGTTGCCACCTGTCTTAAAATTTAAATTTTGAAAAAATGTGATAAATTAAATAAAATATTACGATATGGGTATCAAACTAAAGAGATGAAAGATACGCTTATTAAGAAAATATTTTCGAACAACGTTGCCACGTGTTAAAATTAAAACTAATAGTAACTTTAAACGAAATCATACGATACATTTTACATTACACATTATACATTACTAAATGGGTAACCAAATGAAGAGAATTAAATGACTTAAATATAAATAAATTTGTATGAGTGTTGCCACCTATTTGAAAAATTTATTTTCCAACAAAACGAAAGAACTTCAAATTCGAAATGAAGCTGCTAAATGAGATACCGAAAATTCAAAGATGGCACTAATTGCTTAGGGTGTAGAACGCTCAATGAAAAATAAAAAAATCCTTCGAGGAAGCTGGTGGAAGTGTTCGTAGAAATGTTCAAGCAATCGGGAGTGCATTGTTGTTGCTAAAAAGAAATTTTCGTCTTTCTGAAAAAAAAAAAACAAATTACTGAAATGTTAACATAAAATATTTGTAGAATTTCTCAATTTTTTTTTCAATATTTGTTCTGATGTTGCGAAACACACCTATATATCGCTAATAAGACTATAAAAAGTTGAATGAGGATTTCAAAAAAATTGTTTCAAAATTGTGTCAGAATCGTCAAATACATATATAAAAATTCAAATTACGAAAACTTGAAACGTAAATTCGATTTTTATGGCAAAATTTTTGGAACCGCGGCCGCGATAACCGTGTGGTTAGCATTGCATACTGCCATTTGGAAGGTCAGGGTTCGACTCCTGGTGCGACCAACATCCAAATGTTATAGAAAATTAATTTAATTAAAAAATTAAATCTAATTGCGGTCGCAACTCAGTAGGGGTCGAGTGATAAAAAACCCAACGTTTGGAGGTGGCTTAGTATAAACTCTAGGTCTCTCCATTTGTTGGAAAATCATAAAGAAGCAAAACCACAAATCGGGAAGGAGCTCGGCCGAAAATCGCTTCAGCGGTTACAAAGCGCCAATTATATATATACTTACAGCTCTTAGTTATTTTCCGAGAAGCTACTTAGCTTATCACCTACAACATATCCTGCATTCAGATCAATCGGTTCCAAAGGCGCTGAGATCAAAATTATTTCCTTTTTGTTGCGGAAATTTTGATTTATTTAGAAACTTGCAGCATCGAAGTAGTTTATTGGTATTCGCACCAATATTACCTAAAATGATGAACTCGATTTCTTTCTGGAGCCGATTCACTATACTTATCGTACAGTTTGGATCCCAAAATTGTCAATTGACCCTCAAAATTATAACAAAAATCTTGCAGTAGCACAAACATTGCAATCAAATCTTGAACAGTTTTCAAATATTGACTTAAAAAATAGAAAAACGAAGCATTTTTTCTCCAAATCACTTTTCCATATTTGTACAATGGAATCAGTTGAATTTAGTGTTAATTAAATACACATTTATTTCAATTGACAAGCATTACGTGTGGGCAATTAATCAGACCATAACAGCCACTCAGTAATTTGAGAACAAATCCAAATACCAACAACAACAACAACAACAACAACAACAACAACAACAACAACAACAGCAATAATGTCAATAATATCAACCCACAAACTCGTAGATCACGAAGAAGTAAATAAATAAATAAAATATATAAATAAAATATTACATACATATTTTATTGCACTTTAAATTCGACAATTGATTGCAGCAAATTAGTTGATGTCGAGTAGCTTTAATAGAGTCACTAAAAAAATGCCACAACAACAAGAATAACAACTGCAACAACAGAAGAAGTAACGCCTACATGCAGCTGCAACAACTTGGCAGCATACACGTAAGACACACTTGGCACACTACAAATAAGTCTAGATGGCTCATCTTTGCGAGGGCATACATATTTATGTACATATGTACATACGTGTATGTGCCTATACATTTGTATGTGTTGTAGATCTACGTGCCTGCTCAATCAAGATTAGATGTGAGCCGCGTAGGAAAGACTTACTATAAGTATATTAGTCAACTGTGCAAAAAAACTGATGACAATTGATTTTCAAAGGCATTACTATCGGATTAGTTGTGTAACTACTTTTCAGATAATCACTAAAAATAATTTTGAACATGTTTCAAATGAGATAAGATTTAATCACTTTCAGCACCTAGTAAGCAAACCAGTAAGAAGCTTAATAATTTCTATAAATAACTAGCAAATTTTTATTCTAATTGTTATTGGCGAAGTACGATGAAAAGCACTAATTAAACGTCAGCTAATTCAAAATTGAAATGTGTTATCGATAATAGGACGAAAAAAAACCTTGGTTCCGGGTCTCTGGTCTACCTTTATACTGAATTTCTAGAGAATAAAACCATTAATACAATTTTTTTCAAATAGGTCAGTCCCTGGTCCATTTGCAGCAGAGAAGAGTAGTCTTCCTGTTAATTTAAGCAATAAATTCGGTATAGTGAATTTGAAGTAAATCGAACAATTAATAAGATTATTTCTAAAAAATCAGTCTCTAGTCCACTACCTGAAAAAATCCTTTCCACTAATCATTGAAATAATCTGACGTACTCAAAAGTCGATCGGTCGGTAACTTTTCCTGTAGGAAGTATTTAAATGAGTACCAAAGTTTATGTAATTTTGGCATAAATGAAACTAGTTTAAAATCGACAACAAGCTGTTGATCTTTTTATATATTGTAGTATTATTGTATGGCTGCATATGAAGGGTGTTTTTTTAGACATGTGATTTTCAAGAAGAAATAAAACGCATATAAATAATTCTATGTTATGGCCAATAGTTTAGTATTATTATAAAGATAAGGGTTTAAGAAATTATTTCGCTGCGGTTGGCTCGAGTAAATTCCAGCCCAGAGATCCAGTTTTCGGCCCCATTTCGCAGCAATCGTGGCCTTAGGTTAGCAATAACGCTACTCGACCCCAACATACCCAACGTATGCCCTGCATGTGGAGAATCTCCGTACGATACTGATCACCTTTTCACATGCCCCCTTAAGCCGACACATCTAACCCCTCTCTTCCTCTGGTTCGATCCCGTCGAAACAGCATGCTTTCTGGACCGCCCGTTAGATGACCTCGATGACTTAGATTGATTAATCTGTCCCTAAGCGGAGTTAACGTTGCTACTACAACAACAACAACAACAAAAATAACGCGCCAAATATTCTCTTCCAAGACCGCAATCGTCTCGAGCTTATCTACGTAGACAAACGATTTCACATAATCCCACAAAAAGAACGATCTCAATAAATTGATTGTTTCGTTGGCTGTATGGCAAATATGAACAAATATGTAACTAGTGTATAAAGGATTAAATTGCACCAGTTTGTAATTAGTTACAATCAAGCTAAGGTACCAGTTAATAACAGATTAAAATTTTAAAATTAATTTTTCTCTACTGATCATTCAAATTGACTAATATATGTATGTAATGTATGTATGGTATGTGTGTAGTATAGTATTTGGCATCAAGCTGCTACATTGCTCGACTTGTGACGCCCCCACACGCCAGCCAACACACACACATACTCGTACATATGTATGTACATGCATGTTTAACACCCTCAACGCCAACCGCTATTAGGCATCATCACCGCAACAGAACAGCTATTTAGACGTGTTGATGTGCTAATGAGTGTGCGTGCATGCGTGCGTGAGTATCATACAAGCAAACGTGTCGTGTAAACAATGTTGACAGCTATGCAAGCAATGCATGCAACAACAACAGCAGCGGCAACAACAAGATCAACATGAAGGGGAAGATGAGGGGAGGAAAGAAGAGTACATATGCACTTAGAGACGAATTAGTACATACAGATGTATGCACATGTATGTATGTAAGTATATACTCGTATGTACATATGTATGTATGTGGGTAAATAACTGCAAATTGCGAAAATTCGCAAACAACTAAATTAGCCAAATTTGGTAGGCGAACGCAGTGAAGTGAGTCAAAATGTAGTGTTGCAACTGCGAATTAGCGCAGACTATGATTTATACAGCAACAACGACACCCTCACCATGCGTCTTACATGGACTTGTGGGTGGCTAATTCAACTGTTTTACATTACCCGACACATATACAATCATATATATACATATATACATATGTACCAATCATAGAAACGCCAACACGCCGAGCAAATATTTTTTTGTTTTTCCTTTTTGCTCTGAATCGTGTGATTCGCACGCGAGTTTGACATTCAAATTCACAATCGATGACGTATATTTATTTTTAATTGATTACGCCTTAACTAACAAGCCAATTAGACATACTTGCACACATACTCGTACATACAGCTAGCAACTGCATATAAACATGCATATTTAGTTGGTTTTTATTTTTGTAAATAAATTTGTATATATGTGTATTTGTTATTGATTCTCATTGCACTTTATTTGGCCTGTCCACAATGTGTTTGTTGTTTATTTGTAAACAGTTAGTATTTCACGCTTCGCAATTTTATTGAATTGTTTTTGAATTAGTTGTTTGATTAACAAATGTTGACAAAAACACATTGTGGGCGTTAAATAAGTTATTTTAATTTGATTTAGTTGGTTAGTCATTGTTGTGTGTAAATTTCGTGTATTTAGTTTACACTATACACACATACATACATGCATACGAGGTGCAGCTGATAAGTTTGCGGCTTAAAATACTTAATGAAACAAAAAATGTTTAGTTTTATGGTTTTTTATTTTTCATTATATTCCCCCACATAGTGAATACAAAGCCTTTATACCACTGAAAAAAAGATACTCTTTAGATTTGTCTTCAAAATGATTTTCTACGATCGCTTTCATCTCACCGTCGTCTGAAAATCTTCGTCCTTTCAACTCATTTTTTAAATTTGAAAAAAGCAAAAAGCCACTCAGAACCAAGTTCGGGCTGTAGGGTGGAGGGTCAATTTCTGTAAATCTATTAGCTTTTAAGGCATCCCTCGCAAACCGAGCGTTGTGGTCTTGAAGAAACAGCACTCCGGGCGCTAATTTGCTACCTCCCTGCTGTACGACTGTCTCACGCGCCTGACTCCACAAATTAGCGTAATACTGGCCGTTGATTGTAGTTCCCGCTATTCCATTCTATGGTAGCCAATATCTTCGACGCCACTACACCGACTCCTGTTCGGACTCGGAATCATACTGACGAATCCAAGTTCCATCAATTGTTACAATGCGGTTGCAAATTTCAATCTAATATGCTTCACACAACTGCAAAAAATCTTTACAACCCTCCATTCGTCGCTGCTTGTCGAGCGGCGTGTGCATTCGCGGCACCCAACGCGCACTGAATTGTTTCATATTGAAATATTCATACAAAATCTCTCCAGTCCATTATTTGCTAATCTGTAATCCTTCTGCTATGTGCTACAATTTAAATTTTCCATCAGCCAGTACTAGTTTTTCGACCAGGCGGGGTCATCTTCACAGGTCTCTCTTCCCTGTTGAAACAGCTTGGGCAGAGTCCTGAAGTATTTCCTTTATATCCCGAACTTATCAAGCGCCCCTCGTACATGCATACCGTATGTGCAAATTTGGCTATGCTGCCGTGTATTTTTTGCACTTTGTCCGTCTGTTGGCATAGAAATTTTAGTTAAAAAATTTTGCTTCTGTAATAATATCATTAGAATTATGTAAAACTTCGTAGGCGTTACAAAATAAATTAAAAAAATTCAAAAAAAAAATAGGTTTCGATGATTTTGCCTTTATTGTAATGCCTTAACATTTCTATTAATGATGGAGCACCAATTCATAATTATGGCCGCCGTGACTGGCCCGCAGTAGCCTTCCGTCCAGTTTCGACACATCTCTGTGACTGCAATGGAGATTTCAATTTCGTGTTTCAAGTCATAAGTCGTCTCTAGATGGTTGCCGTACACACAAAAGATGATCTTTCGGTCGAAATGTTCATCGTTTGCGAAGCGATCTCCAGCCCGTTGGGTGAAGCGATCTCGTATCAGAAAGTTCAGCCTTCATATCGAAGACTTTATGCGAAATCTGACTTAAAGAACGGTTTCGAGTTGATATTTTTTGTCTATTTGAGCATACGTTGAGCTACAGCAATACTTTTCTCTTAAGGTTCTGGACGAGCATGTACGCGAGTTTGGCGAAAAAGCAGCACAAGTTAGATTTCAACATTTCGACAATTTTCTTCAAACGTAAATTTAATCGTTTCGTAAACCGCAAACATTGCACTGTACAATTGATACCTCGCGAATGTCATTGAAGACGTCAAAGCTTAAATAAGCCGTAATACAAAAATGCCACACATTATAAGTATATGAAAGTTGACTGGCATGTCGCACAGCTCAACAGCAAAATCTTTCGCTCCAAAACTCCAAGCCTACCCATCCGATGTTATCAACGTCCACACTACAACATCATTAAGTAGAATGGAGTTGATGATCATTTAGAATACAAGATAGAATCTGTATGCAAGATGATTCTGCATTAGATTTGAAGACTGAGATTGGTGTTGGACTTTATGCTGGTTCCTAAATAGATGGAATTGTCTACAACATTAAAGTTTTGTCTGGCAGCTATACCGTGGATGCCAAAACGTGATCCGTTAGTTTTTTTCGTTTTAATTCTTCAGAACTATCTTGAAAAAGTCACATGATGGAGGATCACTTTCTCTGAAACCTTTGTGCCTATTTCCCTGGAAGTTGGTGCTAATGTTTAAAGGAAGCCCAGCCTTCTCGAAATATTATATTTAAGAAGTAACTTATTCTTGTTGGATATGTATCAAAACCTATTTCGAAACATTCGCTTTTACAAATGAAGATCTCTTTTGACTCTTCTTTTATAGACAAACATAGGACTATCTCTATTTCAAATATGTAAAATTAAGAACTTGACTGAGTCAATGGTCACCTTCTATGGCCGAAAACCTACACAATGAAGACATTGGTTTGTCCTGATTGCTCTGATGGGTAGATGCTAGCCAAACTTATCGTCAGACGGAAAGAGAAGGGAGGTAGGTATTATGGTGCTGAAGCCTCAAGGCATGGCTGTATAGGCGAATGAATTCAACACCAATGGGGGACTGTACTACATCGCCTCACTACTAAAGGTTGTATATTTTCTCCACCATTGGGAACAAAAAGACACACAAATTACTCGTAGAGATCATTCCCAATATTTCACACCCAGATTATGGGTTCTCTTTCCCGTAGATAAATATATATATAAAATTCTCATAATAATAATGATTTAATCTGAAAATATTTTGCAAATAAGCTATTGCAGACACTACCTCGATGTTCCGCTGCCGTAAATAGAATACTTAAAACGGCAAACCAAACACTTCTGCCATTTTCCTGTTGTCCGAGCAACTACTAGACTGTCGTCATCGATTTGAAGAACGAATTTTCCACCCCTTGTCTTTTCACTGATGCTGAAGTTAAGCTGGTGTGAGGAGTGTTCTCTCCATAAAATACGTATGCACTGATATCAGTAACCAGACCATCTCTCGTTCCAGAGAAAAGCGTACAGACAAAAGCTCCAGACGTAAAATCCGCAGTAAGTAAGTCAAGTTGTCTGCAGTTAAGCTTCGATATTTCTTTCTTTTTTTTGGCAGATACATTCGCCAGGTTCCTCTAAAAAATTGAAAAAAAAAACTTTTTTCCCTGTAAATTGCTAGAAAATATTCATAGAAATAATACAGACATAGTCCCGAAAGACGGCCGCGGTAGCCGAGTGGTTGGATTACGTACTGACATTCGGAAGGCGCGGGTTCAAATCCCGGCACCACCATCATCCAAAAGTTACGGAAAATTAATTTAAATGAAAAATTAAGTTGAATTTTCTAGTGCGGTCGCCCCTCGGCAGGAAATGTCCACCCCTTCGAGTGTATTTCGGACATGAAATAAAGGCTCCTCGTAAAAAAAACCATCAGCTTAGTATAAACTGTAGGTCCCGCCATTTGTTGGAAAAACGTATACGTCTTCCTTCCGCCCATAGTTCAGGCCACGAGGTAACCGTTGAACCCCAGCGTATTTTGGCAGGTCTCGTCGTGTAGACTCTGGACTCATCTTCGTGACTTGAATTGTCTTGCAAAGCCATCTTCCCCTCTCTAATGGCATACTATGCTCTCTCTCTCTCATTTAGAATCACGATTTATTTAACTTACGCATCTTACGATCACTCCTCTTCAACCACATCCTATGTATGGTATGTCTCGAATTTAAGAATATTTCTAGCCAAAGAAATTAAAAAGAAAAAATTTTAATCAACTTCGAAACTAGTTTTTCGAACTTGTCACTTAAAAATTGGATTTTCTGTTGCCTCAAAATCGGCATTTTCCTTATCGATATTTTATCGAAAATCTATGGTTTTTGAAATGATTCAATATGACAACAACAAAGTAATGCCATTCGGTTTACTCAATTAACTATTTCAAATGCGAGTAATCAAATGATGTCATACCATACGCGACTAGCTGCAGCAGCACACCGACACCGTTTTTGTTTTTTTTTTTTTATAAGTCTTTTTTTATTGTTGTGTACACCGCCGACGAATGTGACAACTAAACGGGCCTAATAATAGTGGAAGAAAGCAATAAAAATTAAGAAAAAAAACTTCAGAACGCTGCTCGTCTCTGAGACACGACGCCGAATGGCAACGCAAGTGAGGCGCTTCAATTGCGACAGGCAGGCAGGGTCAGGTTAAAGTTGAATCATTCATCAGCGCATTTCTGAGCTTTTAAACTTACATACATACATACATACTTATTAATTTATTTGGCGTCCGCAATTTGGGTTGACCAGCTGGCGAATAAGTGACCAGCATCTGGCGGCAGGCGGCAAGCGGCAGGCGTCAGGCAGCTGACTGCCAAACAGATGCAAATAAATTGCGAAATACATAGCTCATGATAGCGTTAGAGAGAGGGAGAGATAGATGCTGCGACAGCGGTGACAGCAACAACGACAGCTGCACGATTTCGTTGTCAACGCAGCAGATATGGTCGGAGAGCGCGTCATCAACAAAGCGCATGCGCTGAGTGGCCGAGCCAAAGCGGCTAGTCAAAGTGGACAGCGCGCAAAGTGACCGCATCAGCTTGCCATAGCGTGTTGTATGCGTTATTGAACGCTTTGCTTTTGGTTAATTAATCAAGCTCATGCTGATGGCAAATATTGTATTGGTCGTAGCAAAAACAAAAAAAAAAAAATAAATAAAAAAAATTCGCAAAATATATGGAAACTGCATGAAAATTAAAAATCGTTAAACTAATGAAGCTGCGCGAATTTCGTGCGAAATCTTGAACGCTTTCAGCTTAATTTATTTCCCATGCGTCACACATACAAACAATCACATCTATGTACGAACACACTGACACAGCGGCGGGAGCGGCGCAAGCGGCTTGGAGGGCGGCTAACAACCGACGCGACACGCCTCTTACAGCCAATTGGGGCCATTTGGAATAATGAACAACAGCATACCGAAATCACACACACACACACACACACACATACTGTTGTATATACATACATATGTATGTATATGTATTTGCAAAAAAATCGCACACACAAACACAAGCAAAGTTTACAAAGTCAGCTTGACTTGGCTCGGCTTGACTGTGGTGTCCTTGAAAAACTTTAATTCGTGCTGTTACTAGTTTAAATATATTGCTGTTGTTGCTATTGTTGCTTATACGGCTAGCCAATTTCTTACAAACGCAACAAATTGTACAGTCGAAAAAAAAGACCGTAAAAATAACAACAAAATTTTTGTTTTCTGTTAACCTTGAACGCGCGTATTTGGTTTGTAAGTCACGTCTATCGGCTTGTCGTTGGCTTAGTTATTGTTGTTTTAATTTTATTTTTTTTTTATTTTTTTGCGACGGCGACGCAATTGCAAAAAGGTCTCTCTGGACGCAGCATAAAAAAGAAAATAAATTGCAAAAGACACACATTTACACGGTGATGGCAGCACGCATGCGCGTCGTTGGCCAGAACCACTGCTCAAGTGCCAGTAGTATCCAGTAAACAACCTACATATGTACATATGTATATGCGCGATCATTTGCCTTTTGTATTTCTTTATTTTATTTATTTATTTTTAATTTTTTTGCTTAGATTTTGTACAAATTTCCAACTTATTTTGTGACTTTTTGTGTATTTTTACATATATTCTTGCTTTTGCTTTTTCTTTTAATTTTGGTACTAAAATCTTTATACTTTTACTGTTTTTATGTGTTAAACAACACGTTTTTATTAGGCATAATTTTTTCTTCTTTACTGAAGCTTGTATTAAAATTACAATAAAACATTTTTCTATCGAAACTAATGAGAATTTTTGCACATTTTGTTAACTATTTTATATCTTTCATGAAGTATGTATATGCATATGTAAGTACCAGAAGGAGAAGAGATAAAATTTTTACCGATCGGATCAGAACGAAAGCTACAAATGTTGACTTAGCCAAGGACTTCGTCAAGGGCTAATAGGTATAGCACTTTTGTTTCTTATTTTTTGTTATTTACGTTTTTTAAGTTGGGATGAAAATTTATGCAATTACATACGTATGTATATAGTCATTGCAATTTTAATTTTTCATAGTGGGTAGCATTGCGTAGTGCTATTCCGAAGGCCAGGGCTCGAGACCTGACATCCAAAATTATAACAAATTTATTATTATTTAATTTAATCTTAATCTTTTATTTAATTTTATTCGTTTTTTTTCAATTTAATTAATTTAATTTTTTTGTTATTTTTTATATTTTGTTTTATCTTTTTTCTTTGTTCATTTATTTTTTTTTTTATTTTTTTTTTATCAATTATTTTAATTCATTTTATTTTATTTTACTTCATTTTACTTTACTAAACTTAATTTTATTTTATTTTTTTCATTTTTTTAATTCACTTTATTTTATTTTTTTTTCTTCTATTTTATGTTATTTTGTTTCATCTTCTTTTGGTTTTTTACTTTTTGATGTTTTATTTATTTAATTTTCTTAACTTCACTATATTTTACTTTATTTTTGTATTTATTCTGTTTTATTTTATTCTATTATTTTATATCATTTAGTTTTAGAGATTTTTTTATTTTGTTTAATTTCATTTTTTTTTTCTTTAGTTTTCCTTTATTTTAATTTTTTATTCTATTTCATTTTATTTTTTTAATTATCCAATTTATTTTATTTTGATTATTTTACTTTATTTTATTTTATTTTACCTTATTTTATTTTATTTTATATCATATTATTTTTTTAATTTATTTTACTTTTTTTCATTTATTTTTGCTTTCTTGTTGATATTTTATTTATCTTATTTTACTATACTTTATTTTACTTCATTTTCATTTTGTTTTTATTTTTTATAATATATTTTACTTTATGTATTTTATTTTATTTTATTATATTTTATTTCTTTTATTTTATTTTTTTTTTGTTATATTTTTGTTACTTTGTTTTATTTTAATTTTAAATCATTTTGATTTATTTCATTTTATTTTATTTTATTTTATTTTATTTTATTTTATTTTATTTTATTTTATTTTATTTTATTTTATTTTATTTTATTTTATTTTATTTTATTTTATTTTATTTTATTTTATTTTTTTTTAATTTATTTTAAATTATTTTATTTTATTTTATTTTATTTTATTTTATTTTATTTTATTTTATTTTATTTTATTTTATTTTATTTTATTTTATTTTATTTTATTTTATTATATTATATTATATTTTATTTTATTTTATTTTATTTTTATTTTATTTTATTTTATTTTATTTTATTTTATTTTATTTTATTTTATTTTATTTTATTTTATTTTATTTTATTTTATTTCATTTTATTTTATTTTATTTTATTTTATTTTAATTTATTTTATTTTATTTTATTTTATTTTATTTTATTTTATTTTATTTTATGTTATTTTATTTTATTTTATTTTATTTTATTTTATTTTATTTTATTTTATTTTATTTTATTTTATTTTATTTTATTTTATTTTATTTTATTTTATTTTATTTTATTTTATTTTATTTTATTTTATTTTATTTTATTTTATTTTATTTTATTTTATTTTAATTTATTTTATTTTATTTTATTTTATTTTATTTTATTTTATTTTATTTTATTTTATTTTATTTTATTCTGTTTCATTTTATTTTATTTTATTTTATTTTATTTTATTTTATTTTATTTTATTTTATATTATTTTATTTTATTTTATTTTATTCTATTTCATTTTATTTTATTTTATTTTATATTATTTTATTTTATTTTATTTTATTTTATTTTATTTTATTTTATTTTATTTTATTTTATTTTATTTTATTTTATTTTATTTTATTTTATTTTATTTTATTTTATTTTATTTTATTTTATTTTATTTTATTTATTTTTTTATTTTAATTTTTTTGTGTTATAATGTTTTATTTTATTTTATTTTTATTTTATTTGTTTTTATTTTATTTTACTTTATTTTATTTTTTTCTTTTTATTTTATTTTATTTTACTGTATTTTATTTTATTTGTCTTGTTATTTATTTATTTATATTATTTTACCATCCTTTCTTTATTTTTATTTTTTTTTTTTGTTGTATTTTATTTTACTTTATCTTATTTTATTTATTTTTATATTTAGTTATTTATTATTTTATTTTATTTCATTTTTTTTATTTATTTAATTTTATTTTGTTTAATAAAATATAATATTATATGATTTTATTTTGTTTTGATTTATTTCGTTTTTCGCCTATATAATTATTTTCATTCTATTGTATATTTCAACGCTTTTTATAATATTTTTAATTAATTTTTTTTGTGTTTAATTTCAATAAAATTTGCTTTGTTTTGGTTTTGCTTCGTTTTATATTATTTTTTATATATTTTATTTTGTCTTATGTTATTTTATTTTTAATAAAGAATTTCTCATGTAAAAAATTTCTTACTGGGAAGCATACAGAGGCACTATTTAATCACGTGTTCTAAATATGAACTACGAATACATTCACTAGACATATTTATTTATGTACTATGTGCTATGTACAATCAAACAAGTTATTTACAAGTTTATACCGACAAGGGCAGGCAAACGCCTAAAAGGCATTTCGCATCAATTAAGTGTGAATATATGTACGTACGTAGGTATGTATGTATGTGTGCGACCAAAATTTGGCAAAAAATTCAGTACAAGAAAAAAATTACAAATTCCATACAAAAAATTGGCAAAAATCATTAAATATTGCGAACAACGCAAAATATACAGACACAGGCACATGCGAGTTTGTATGTATACATACATACATTTTTATGTATTAGAATGTAAAGATTACTAAAAAAACTGAAAAAAATGATAAAAAACAAAGGTAAAAAGTAAAGCAAAGCAAAAGCAGTAAAAAATTTGGCAAAGTATAAAAATAAAAAGGCATTCAAAACAACAACAACTGCAAAACATTTTTTAACTAAAACAGCTTCAAGACGAAAAAAGCGAAAAAAAATTACACAAAGGCGAAATACGTCGCAGCGAACTGTAAAAACCGATAGAACGAATTACTTTTGTGTACGAAAATGTGCAAAAGCCACTACAACAATAACAATGACAACAGCAACATCGGCTATGGCTGAATTTCGACAAGAGTCACCAACAACAACGCAATGAAATTAATATAAACATTTGTGTGAATTTTTATGTCTTCCTTCTAATTCGCAGCACCAACAAAAACAACAACGACGATCAAAAATATATTATATATTGTAGCAACAGCAATAACAACAATGTGGAAATTAAAAAAGCGCCAATGCGCCGCCGTTGCTATGTTTGCATTGCATTAACCGCCCGCTACCCGCTTTCAGACCCAACCGTTTGCTGACTACCCGACTACCCTTTCTGCGTCAGCTGAAGACACGCGCACTAATACATATACAAACATAAAAACGCACACAAGCAGACTTGGTGTAAAATTGGCAATGGGTTTGCGGGTGCGTGTGTGTGTGTGTGTTCGTGTAAATGTATTTGCAAAAATTTCAAACTTTAAATTGAATGAGCTCCACCAACAAACAATGTACGTAGTAACCAAAAACAACAATAAAAAAATTCGCAAAAATCGTATGTACCTAAATTGGACCCTAAGCAACAACAACTACACCAGACAATTCTTCTATGTCGCTCTCAAGCAGACATATCACATATATCTCCCCTCTCCCTAGTGCCCTTCTTCCAAGCATGAGCCTCTCTCTATCTCTCTGTCTCTGTGTCAATCGTGCATTTATGTGTTGGTTATAAGCGAAGCTTTGCCAAACTTTATGCTAAGCTTTTGCAACGCGTCGCACAGTGGTGTCGAGCGGAATAATTTCATTATATTTTATGTTTGCATTTAGAGAACTGAATGCACATATTTGCATATATTCATGACTAAAAAAGATTCTGCGTTTTTTTCTTTTTTTTACATTTTTGAAAACAGTTTTTCTCTATTGAATGTTATTTTTATTAAAGTAAATACCGCGGGCGCGGTAGCTGAGTGATTAGCATTGCATACTGACATTCGGAAGGCTCGGGTTCAAATCCCGGTGCCACCAACACCCAAAAGTTATGAAAAATTAATTTAAATAAAAAATGAAGTTAAATTTTCTAATTGCGGTCGCCACTCGGCAGAGAAGGTCCACCCATCCGAGTGTATTTCGGACATGAAATAAAGACTCCTCGTGAAAAAACCATCAGCCGTTCGGAGGCGGCTTAGTATAAACTGTAGGTCCCTCCATCTTGTTGGAAAAAAACATTAAGACGCAAAACCACAAATTGGAGGAGGAGCTCGGCCGAAAATCGCTTAAGCGGTTACAAAGCGCTAATTATATTTAAATAAATATTGGTTTTTAACGATGACCGTTTACCATTTTTCGGGTAGCTTCATACATTCATGTAGAACTTCTGTAGTTTATAGGCGAAGGAATTGGTCAAATGATCTTCAGCGGTTCTGGGTTTGCTAATCTTTAATTACAGTTTTCTAAATGAGTTCTGGATTTTTATTTGGCTACGCTTGCATTAGAAGTCGAATATAAATCAATATAAATTAAATAAAAAAATCAACATTATATATGTATGTATTTATTATTAAATAAAGTTTTCCATATTTACTTAAGAGTGTACCACTGTGCGCCGCTTTATCATCTGTTCTAGCGAGCGACTGTTGTACTGACAGGCCAGGCAGAAAGACTGGTGCCGTCGGCTGAGCGGCCGTCTAATGCACACCGAGCGGCTGCAGTCAATTGGCCAGACCAGCACAGGCTTTATGCTTCGACGCGGCTTTTGGCGAGGCACAGACACCAAGCGAGTTTGTGAAGCGCACCAACTACTATGCGCTGCGTTGCGCTATGTCGAGCTGCGTTGCTTGTCATCGATATTTTAGCAGTTAATGCCAAAGTTAATGGTGTCGTTTTTTCGTTTTTGTTATTGCTACCATTAAATTTGCTCTTGTTGGGATGCTGTCTGTCGACGAGGGATTTTGGTTTTTTGTTTTTTCTATTTCTTTTTTCTCTTTACTTCAAACTTACTTTTTGGCTGCGTTGCGTCTTACTTCGCTTCTTAATTCTTTTTTTATTTTTTATTTTTTATTTTTAGTTGCTTTAACTGCTTTATTTGCAGTTTTTGAACTGTTTTTTATTTTATTTTTTATTGTTATTTGTGTGGCTGTCATCATTGCAAGTTTTCTGTTTCGGTTCTCTTGACTACTGCTGTTGCTGATGTTGTTGTTGTTGTTGTTTTTAACTACTCTAAACTGTTATTGTTGTTCCTATTGACTTACTTACCGATTGGCTACTTTAGTTTTGTTACTTTGTATTTGTGTGCGATTTCAGCTGCTGCTTCAGCCGAAACTTCTTGTTGTTCAAGGACAACCGGAAAGCTCGCGAAAACTTACATATGTATGTATACAGACAAACAGACAAATACGTGTAAGTATATATGTATATACTTTTGTAAGATACATACATATGTATGTATAGAAAATGCTCTCGAACGCAATGAAGGCTTCTAGTAGGTACAGTGTCGAGTTCTTTGTAAGCTTTTAAGTTCATTTTATCTCTATCACAGTGCGTGAATTATTCTTATCGGTTCTTCGAGCCCTAGAAAATATATATATATATATATATATATACATATATATTACACAAGCCCCAATTTTGGACCATTTAGTTTGATATAGTTTGTTAGAGACTGAGAAAAGATGTTCGATTAGAAGATCTTTAGTCCAAAAACACCAATACCATTCCAATAAGGATTGCATACCAGAATCAGTTACGCTTAGATGAACTTCTGTCCATAGAGTCCTTCATATTTAATAAAATGTATCCATTGCTAGTCACTGTAAGGCAGCTAAAAGTTCACTTAAGGTTGATTGAAAAAACCAAGGTATGAAACCGAGACTAGTTTCCTGACGATAACACCATGACGGTGATTTATGCACATACCAGGTTTGTGCCGGTTTTTTCATAGTATTGGCCTTTGGTTTCTACACATTTCGCCCATCTCTCTGGGAAATTATGGATACCATTCCAAAAAAACTTTTTCTCTTTCGAGGCAAACCATTTGACGAGCCATTTTTCGACTTCTTCAAAATTAGCGAAGCACTGCTCTGCATGCATGCTCCCATCAATGCGAAAAGGTGATAGTCGAACGGGGCGAGGTCTGGAGAGTACGGCGGGTGCGATAATATTTCCCAATTAAGTGTTTTTAATGTGTCTTTCACCAGTTTAGCGGTATGAGACGGCGCGTTGTCATGTCGCAAGATAACTTTGCCATGTCTTCGGGCCCATTCCGACCGTTTTTCGATCAACGCATGATTCAAATTGATCATTTGTTGTCGGTAGCGATCCGTGTTCACCGTTTCACCAGGTTTTAACAACTCGTAGTTTACCACACCACACTTGTCCTACCAAACACAGAGCATTGTCTTACGGCCAAAGCGATTTGGCCTTGCAGTCGATGGGCCAGCTACACCAGGGGAAAGCCATGATTTTTTTCGCTTCGGGTTCTCAAAATAAATCCATTTTTCGTCCCCCGTGACAATTCGATGCAGAAAAGATTTCCTTTCGAATCGTTGAAGCAGCATTTCACAAACGGTTTTTCGATTTTCCATTTGTCTATCGTTCAGCTGGTGTGGCACCCATTTTCCATACTTCTGGATCTTTCCCATGGCTTTTAAACGTTGGCAAATTGCTCCTCGAGTCACATGTAGTGTTTCTGCCAATTTTTGTTGCGATTGGGTTGGATCAACTTGCAATTCCTCGTCTTTGAACTTTTTCGTTGCACCAAGATGTTCATTGTCTGTCAAATCGAAATCTCCACTTTTAAATTGACGAAACCATGTCTCACATATTCTAATCACTGGAGCATATTCACCATAAGTTTCTACCAGCAACCGGTGAGCTTCAGCTGCTTTTTTCTTTTGATAAAATAAGAAAAGCAACGAATGCCGCAAATGCGATTTACTTGGAACGAAACTCGACATATTCGCTGAGGTAAACAAATATGACGCTATTATTTTGGCGGAATGTGACTTGCGTATTTTTGTAGGTTAATGTCAATAGAAAAAATTACATACATGCTAAATCATAGAAATTTATACACATTGCTAGTAAAACCGGCACACTTCAACAAACACACCTGGTACATACGTAAATATGACTTTGACTTCGAATGGTTGGATCTTTTGACTAATTCTAGTCCACTCGTTTCGCTTCCAATAAAGCTAATTTGAGAAACTCACCACTCGGCAGGAAATATCAACCCCACCGAGTGTATTTCTGACGTGAAATAAAAGCTCCTCCTAAAAAAACCATCAGCCGTTCGGAGGCGGTTTAGTAGACTTTCCACTGCATGCCCAATGATTGGAACCTAAGTGTGCTCTGGCCAATCCACAAACATAGTGATCGCACAGTATGTTACAGCCAGTTACCGTGGTATAAGTCTCCTTAATATCGCATGTAAGATCTTATAGAGCGTGTTGTGTGAAAGACTAAAGCCGATCGTCAACAATATGATTGGCTTTAAACCTGGCATGTTATACCCGTGAAAAGAATATCAACACTCATCACTTCTTCGTAAATTTTAAAGCAGCCTTCGGCAGCACGAATGGGAACTGCCTTTACGCCGCTATGCCTGAATTTGGTATCCCCACAAAACTTATGCGACTATGTAAACTGAATACCAAAAGCCTCTCCGAGCCGTTCACTACCAAACGAGGTTTCAGACAGGGTATTTCCTTATCGTATGAATTCTTTAATTTATTGCTGGAGAAAATAAGACGAGCTGCAGAGCTGAATAGAGAAGGTACAATCTTCTGCTTTCTCCAGACTGGATAAGGAAATGAATGATATGGACCTGGTAGTGAACGACGGCAATACGAAACAGTCATCGCATTCGCGACTCGTCTCCCACGTCATTGTTGACACTCATAACTTTGATAACTTCGTATAACTTGGACCAAATGAAGACCAAATTCTACAAGTCGCTTATCGTTCCCGGCCTGTTATATGGTGGGTAGGCATGAACGAAGACAAAATCTAGAAGTTTCCGATACAAAGGTTTTGCGTAAGATTTATGGTTCTATACTAGTTGGGAACGACGAATACCGCAGCCGAGTGAACGATGAGCTGTAGGAGTTATGTATAAGACGACATTGTCATAGTTGAACGATCAAGAAACAACGGCTACGCTGGATAGGTCAACATGTGATCCGGAGGGATAAAAAAACTCCAGCCTTGAAAGCTTTCGATGCAGTACCCGCCGGCGGAAACAGAGGAAGAGGAAGACCAGGTAGAGAAGGAGGATAAACATTCCAGTGACGATAAGCTCATTTTGATAAAAATCTTTGAAAGCTTTTAGCTGGTAAAGCTTAACTATTTTGACGTCTCTTAGACGAAAAAGCTAATTTCAAAACTTCTATATAGAAATTTGTCATCCAAAGATTATATTCAATGTGCATATGTATGTATGTATGTCTGCAATGTGAGTGAGGATATGACGTATAAATTCCCAATTGATTAAAAATTCAATAAATAGCTCGAGATTAGATAATTTCACATACACTTTCTAAACAAATTGTCAGAATAAATTATTGATAAATAAAAAAAAATTATAATAAACAAAACAAAAGCTACAATAACATTTAAGCTATCATGCATTGTATTGTAGTGCATATGTACATATGTACATATGTACATTTGGTTATAAATGAGGCGGTTTCATTCATGGCGAGTAATGGTGATAATAAATTTGGTTAACATACATACGTTTATACGAGCACATACATATACACATACAAATGTCTGTATTTGTCTGCTATTTTAGTATATTTAACTTTTTGCTTTTTGTCATTTTCAAACACCTACACAGTATTATTGTTTGTTTATTTCCCCTCCCACTCGACTGCACCTGAACTCCCCAACTTGCGACACGTGCCTGTTTTATCAAAGTAATTTACACAACCGCTTGAGTTATTGTATTATCACGAGTATTTTTTTTTTCTTATTTTTTCTTTTTTTTGATAAGCACCTTTGCCAAAGCAATGAAGAGAGAAGAAGAAGAAAACACTCAAACTTAAATGTGACTGTCCAGGTCACGTACTGACTCTATCATTAATGTTTGTCCAAAGTGCTTTTCAACCGAAAACTGAAAGGATATAGATATATTTTTTTTTGCATTTACAAACTTTAAAAATTTTTAGACTCACAAAAACGTTTAATTTAGATAATATATTTTTACGCGCAATATATGTATGTATGTACGAGTATGTGAGTATAAAATTACAAAATTAAGTGCAAAAAGCTGGGAATTCTGTTATTTTTTTTTTTTTTTTTTGTTTGCTTCTTTTATTGTTACCATTTGAATTCCTATATTTTTGGCAATGAACTCTTATCAACAAAGCAATAAGTTGTTATTATCATTTGATATAAATGTATATATATATGTTGCGCTTTGTGGAGAGTTTCAGAAAGCAAAAATAAAAACATTAAATTAAATACCAAACACTAATTTATTTTGGCACATAAATTACAACACGCGCTGGTTAAGTGCGATAAAATGAAACGGATTATATTTACATACACATGTATGTATGTATGTAAATGTATGTTTTTTTATATACCTATACACAAAGAAGTGCATGTAATGTGTATGTATATATGTATACTAATATGGTATTAAATTTAATTATATTTTATTTTATTTTACTTACATATTATTTTATTATATAAAATATTATTTTCAGTTATCTTATTTTTCCTGCTCTACATTTAATTTTTTATTTTATTAAATATTTCATTTTATTTCTATTTTATTTTTTTCAGTATTATATAAAATAATTATATTTAATTATACATATTTTATTTTATTTTTTTGTTTTATTGTATTTTATATTATTTTACTTTATTTTATACTAGAGTTTTTCCGCACATAATTTTAGATGGTTCTAATAAGAATTTAAATAGGTTTTTACGTTATTTACTTAAATTTTGTTATTATGTTAAAACGTATGAAAGGAAAGAAAAGTTTTCCACATATTAACCTAGACAAGGTCTTTTCTATATTCCAATTTTCAAGCAAATCTAACCATAAATATGATGATAGATCGGCCGGTAGAAAAAATTCTCCACTCATTGACGTCGGAAAAGAGTTATCTGTGCTCCAGATATCAACAAATTGAAGCACAAATACGATTTTTCGAGATACACCTCTCGGAGAGAAAAGATATTTATGTGGTATTCCAGGCATCTATTATGAGGCGGTTTCATTCATATCTATGCTCCAGATATCAAGAAAATTTTGCAATAAATCGCTCCCATGTCCATTTCCCGCAAAGTACAGTTTTCAAGCAAATCAACCATAAATACAATTTTTGGCTATAGATCGGTCCCGAAACATCGAAACGATCTTAGGCACACTTTCCAGAAAAAAAATTCTTTCAGCTGTTAGTTTAGACAAAAAGCTAGCTCGTACCAAATCAACCCATAAATAAAAAAAATTTCGAATAGATCGATTAGGCAAATAGCTATCCATATATGATTAAATTAAATTAAACATAAATACAATTGTTTCGAATAGATCGGTCCTGGGTCCACTTCCCAGAAAAGTCTTTCTTATCGGGTGCCTACGTCATACGCAGAACGCGACAAGTGGGCTGATATATAAATTATTTTATTTTATTTCATTACATTTGATTATTTTAGTTTTTTATTTATTTTTGAATATACTTCATTTATATTTATTTTATACTCTTCAATTTTATTATTTTGTTTATTTTATTTTATTTTATTTTATTTTATTTTATTTTATTTTATTTTATTTTATTTTATTTTATTTTATTTTATTTTATTTTATTTTATTTTATTTTATTTTATTTTATTTTATTTTATTTTATTTTATTTTATTTTATTTTATTTTATTTTATTTTATTTTATTTTATTTTATTTTATTTTATTTTATTTTATTTTATTTTATTTTATTTTATTTTATTTTATTTTATTTTATTTTATTTTATTTTATTTTATTTTATTTTATTTTATTTTATTTTATTTTATTTTATTTTATTTTATTTTATTTTATTTTATTTTACTTTATTTTATTTTATTTTATTTTATTTTATTTTATTTTATTTTATTTTATTTTATTTTATTTTCTATTATTTTCTTTTATTTTCTTTTATTTTATTTTATTTTATTTTATTTTATTTTATTTTATTTTATTTTATTTTATTTTATTTTATTCTGATCTATTTTATCTTATTGTATTTAAGTTAATTTTGTTTTAGTTTATTTTGTTATATATCATTTAATTTTGTTTTATATTGTTTTATTTTATTTTATTGTATTATTGTTGCTTTTAAAATAACTTATTTTATTTTTCCCTCATTTTATTTTATTTTATTTTATTTTATTTTGTTTTTTTTTTTGTTTTATTTATTTTTTTTCTTTTAAACTAATTGATTTTATAAAAGACTGCTTATGTTTTAACTTTATTACATTTTATTTTATATTATTTCCTTTTGGCTTATTTTTTTATTTCATTTAATTTTATTTTTTAATTATTTTTTTTTAAATATTATTATATATTACATTAATTTGTTTTATTTAATTTCAATTTATTTTATTTTATCTTTTGTTTATTTTTATTTTTTTTATATTAAATTTTATTTTATTTTATTTCATTTTAATTTCTTTTATTCTTTTTATTTTTTTTCTTTTTATCTTATTTTATGAGTCTACAAAATTAACCTGTATACAGGTGAAATATACAAATTTTTTGTTTACAAATTCAATTCTCTAAAAATTGTTCTATAGTTTTCATTTACAATTTACTTAATTCAAGTACTCCTCGTCTCAGCTTTTTTTTTTCTCCGTTTAACATACATATGTACATATATACTGGTATATTTTTATTTGCATTTTATGCTTTATTCGCTTCAATCGACGTGTGTTGTTGTTGTACTGTTTAAATACTTTTTTAATGCCCTTTTTATTATTTTTCTTTTTTTTTTTGTTTCGTTTGCTTCGCTGTTTGCCCAATTGTCAAAGTGTGTTTCGTCGCTGCTTCCTCTAATCTATTTTGCAAATATTTTGGCAATTTTTATTGTCTTCGTTGCTGCGACTGCGTTTGCCCTACTACACATACACATACCTATACAGTGATCCTTTCTCTTCCTCCCATCCACCTACAACGACGTTATCGCTGTCATTTCTGGGTTTCTGCTTGGCAAATGCGGAATTGGAGAATGCAGATTTGAATTGTCTCACGCTTAACGTTATACTACCGTATATGCATGAGTGTACGTGTGTGTGTGAGTGTGTGACGGCATAATTGTGTATTTGTGCTTATGTTTGTATCTCATTCGTTTTGCATTTCAATCGCTGAAGTCGCCTTAGCATTGACCGTGTGTATGTAAGTGGTTGTTATGTATGCTCACTATTTGTTGCTATTGTTGTTGCTTTTAATTTTTTTTTTTGACACTCGCCTGCGCGTATATCTTTTGCAAGTTTGAATGTTTGGATGTAAATACACGTATAAATATGTATGTACATATATTTTCTACAATTTGCTGATGTTTAAGTTTATTTCATTCTTGATGTGGTTGTTTTTGTTGTGATTTTTGGAATCCGTTGTTTATATACTGTTGTTGCTGCTGCTTCTTCTTGCTCCCTTAATATGATGTCAGTTGTACCATATACGCGTATATATGTATGTATGTGTTTATGGCAACAACAAGAGCAATAACATTTATTATAACTTTATAAAAGCAAAACAAAAACGTACAGATACATATGTACGAGTGGGTTTGTATATACAAACATATGTAATATACAAATGTATGTATAGACAAACTTATCCATATGTATGTACATATGTACCTACGTAGCTATCTAAAAAAAAAAATTCGCATATCATTTTTTCTTCTTTTTCGTCTACATTTTGGTTTCTCGCTTTTTGTTGTCATTACTATTGCATTTGTTTTTATTCCTTTTTCTTCTTTTTCATGCACGTTTCGACAATGACCTTGATTTTTTACTTCACGGTATTGTTGTTATTGTTATTGTTCTTCTTAGTATTGTTGTGTTGCTTCTTCTTTTATACCCAACCACAGCCGGGTTGATAAAGTTTCTGCCGCTATGGGTTATAATGAGTTATACACGTGTAAACTCTTAAAATAGGCGAGATAACCGTTTTAGAGGTTATTATTTCAAAGATAAAAATATTTACGCATAGATTGGCACTATCTCTGAGAAAAGCTATGGACGGCTGCCAGTGAAAAATTATAAAGATGCATAATTCCATTTCTGAAGGAGTTCGGTACTTACACACCTTCATAATTTTTCACTTTGGGTTCGACTCGTACATACTTTTTTCTTAATTTTTAAAGTGAAACGAAGTTTTTTTACGTAGAATATACTATTTTTGAAATCACATGTAGTGCAATACATACAAGCACACATACATATATGTTCATATGTATGTATATTAATTTATATGCTTATGTACGGATTCCTATGCGATGAAAATTAAAAATTCAAAATTAAAATTCTTGTAAATGTTGTCAACTGAGAAAAAATTCCTAACAAATAAGTAAATTAAACCTAAAGAGGATATACATTCATACATATGTAGGCTGCTATATATATTTCTGGCCTAATAATGAAAATACGAATATTTATCAACGAAAATGGTTTTATTTTTTTTTTTTTTTTGGATTTGGCTCGTCGTGGAAGACCCACACGGTCGATTGCTGTTTTGTTTCGGGCTCATACGCATAGATCTATGATTCGGCACCTGTGACGATCTTATAAACGTCTTTTGAAGCACCGCGATCGTATTTTTTCAGCATTTCTTTACACCAATCCACACGAGCCTCTTTTTGAGCGATTGTCAAATTGTGCGGGAACAAACCTTTTTTACGGCCAGATGTTCATGCAATACGTATGTCGAATGTATGCTGGTGGGAGAACTGCATAGGCATGCCTCTATCTGAAGGTATGTTACATGACGGTCTTGCATTATCAGTTCACGTACGGCATCGATGTTTTCTGGCACAACTGCTGTTTTTGGACGACCTTCACGGAATTCGTCTTTGAGCGAGCGTCGTCCACGATTGAATTCGTTGTACCAGTTTTTCACAGTACTATAGGATGGTGCTTCATAGGCATACAAAGATTTTAGTTCATCGATGCACTATTGTCGTGATAATCCACGTCGAAAGTTGTGAAAAATGATCGCACGAAAATGTTCACGAGTTAATTCCATTTTTTGGCCGAGATGAATTTTTTAATTCCCTGTAAATAAAACAATTCACGATTAAATGACAAAACGTTCTGAGTGATGTTATGCTAGAAAATGTCAAACTTTCCAATGGAAATGTCAGATTGCACCTGGCAACACTTAATGTTGCCTAGGCCAGACCTATATATAGCAGCCTACGTAACCGTAATAATGTTTTAAAATATTTTCATAATAAAGAAGGTTATTCTTTGGAAAAATTGAGTTTTTAATATACATACATATGTATTTATGGTATGTACATAGGTATGCATATCTCCAACACAAAAATAACAGATTCTTACAGAAATTAATCAATCACTCGGAGGAGTTTAAAACAAAAATATGCAAAAAGCTAAAATATTTAAATTATATATACATACTATATATATACATAAATATGCATGTTAGTGACATAAGCAAAAAATAAAAAATTGTGTAAAATACTTATATTAAAAACATGCATATGTATGTATTTACATGGAGCTGCACATATGCATATTTCCTTTGATATTATTTTCAAAGTGAGTTTGTATTTTTAGAAGTTACAAATTGCAAGGAATATTTTTTGAAAAAAAAAAAAATCTAAGATCCCTCAATTTCTTGTATAAAACCGCAAGAAAATTCTTACACGTTACTCGTATACTAATATGTATAAATAAATATGTATGTATGTACGCATGTGTATTTAACCATAAATAAGTAATTTACAAATCTCAGTACATAAATAAGTATGCCAACATGAATTTAAGCTTGCGGCATGCAACAAGTACGCTCCATGCCACATGCGTACATACGTGTATATATGTATGCACTAAACTGCTTACCCAAAACGAATATTACACTCATATGTTCATACATACTAGCAGTACGTGCACCAGCAATTTGTCCACCAAACATAAATGTTGCTGCTAGCAAATTCTTCAAAATTCCGCAAGGATCATTTATCATTTTATTCCATTTTATTCTTGATGTTTCATTCATGCGTTGCCGCTGCCTTGTGCTGCTTGCGTTGTTGAGTAGCTTAAAAATACCAAAAATAATAATAACAACAACAACAACAACTGTCGACGTTGACTAGCAAAAGCAGGAAATAGTCAAAGACTTGTTGAACGTTTATATGTATATGTATACTCGTACATATGTATTATATGTATATACCAACATATATGCAGGTGCTGTTGTTGTTCATATTTTCGTACAACACATTTTACAAAAGAAATTAACTTGTCCCATTGAACTAAGCGCTGGCAATTGAAAATGAGTGGCGGTTACTCTAAGCGTTTGACAACGAGCAACAAGTGCATATATGTATGTATGTACGTGTATGTAACAAGTATACGGAAGGCCGATGATGATGATGATGTGGAGATGGAGGTGGAGGTGGAGGGGTCAGTGCATATATGTATGTTGGACAATCAAAAAGTTGAAATTTTGACAGAAAGAGCACAAGCAAAGGCACGCAGGCAGCACAGAGTTGGGCCACTCGAAAGCAGAAGTGGAGTGAAAAGAAGAGGCGAACGGACGAGGTGGATGGTTGGTCGGCGCAAATGTGAACTACGAGCAAATGGAAGATGTCCAAGTATTCACTAACATGCTTATTTTGTTGTTGCTGTTGTAGCGGATGTTGTGCTTTTTATTATTGTTGTTGTACATTTGGTGCCACTTAGCAATTCTATGGACAACATTTTTTAAATTTTACAAAGAAAAATTTGCCAAAAAAAAAGTTAAAGAAAAAAATAAAAAGACAATAATGTGCAACAACAACAACAACAAGCGCAAAGGCGTTTCAAAATTTTTACAACTAAATTTTGTATATTTTTTCTTGGCTTTTAAATAATTTTAAAAATAATTTAGATACCGAGTGCAAAATGTAATGTAAAATTCACTTTTAATTATAAAGATAAGTGTCAAATGCAAAGGAGGCCAACAAGTGGACAATGACAATATACATAAACACATACATTTACTACAATATATCACATATATAATACATATATATGTATATACATATTTTATATTAAACAATGTATGCACAATGGGTGTTGTGATACCAATCTCAGAGGTGTCAACGGGTGTGGAGGACATGTAATTAACGGCACCTAAAGTAGGTAGACACTGTTGACGACGCCAACGCCATAATCACATACACTTAACCACATACATAGTCACTATTATTATTAGAAGCATCAAAAATTGTTGTTGTTGTTGAAACACTGAATAGCAATTGTTGCTTTGAAATGGTCCATGTTGCCGTCATCGTCAACATCATCAGCGCAGCAATTAAGACAACATGCATACATACACACATACGATTGTATATTATTGTGGCAAGTGAACACATCGCAATTGCACGGCTGGGCATGGCTGGAGGTACTCGACACCTCAATTTTGTACGCCGCATACGCCTTGTGGCACCAAGAAAGCGAAGCATTACTGAAATTTCCATTTTAATATAATTTGTACACACCATATTGGTTTAATTAAAATGTACAAGGATAGAAATAAAATGATTAAAAAGGCATTGTTGTTGATATTTCATTTTTTGTTTTATATTATTTAATTATATTTTATTTTATTTTATTTTATTTTATTTTATTTTATTTTATTTTATTTTATTTTATTTTATTTTATTTTATTTTATTTTATTTTATTTTATTTTATTTTATTTTATTTTATTTTATTTTATTTTATTTTATTTTATTTTATTTTATTTTATTTTATTTTATTTTATTTTATTTTATTTCATTTTATTTTATTTTATTTTATTTTATTCGATTTTATTTTATTTTATTTCATTTTATTTTATTTTATTTTATTTTATTTTATTTTATTTTATTTTATTTAATTTAATTTAATTTAATTTAATTTAATTTAATTTTATTTTATTTTATTTTATTTTATTTTATTTTATTTTATTTTATTTTATTTTATTTTATTTTATTTTATTTTATTTTATTTTACTTTATTTTATTTTATTTTATTTTATTTTATTTCATTTTATTTTATTTTATTTTATTTTATTCGATTTTATTTTATTTTATTTTATTTTATTTTATTTTATTTTATTTTATTTTATTTTATTTTATTTTATTTTATTTTATTTTATTTTATTTTATTTTATTTTATTTTATTTTATTTTATTTTATTTTTGTAAAATATTCAAGCGTTGAATATTATATTATTATTATTTTATATATATTGTATTTTCCGTTTTAATAAAAAACGCACAGTTTTATTTAAGAATATATTTGAATTGGGTTTATTTAGAATTTTAAAGTTTTCACAATATTATTTCTATGTATTTTATTTAGAGTTTTAAATTTCATAAGGGTTTTTTATTACCATATATATATATAATTTAGTTACGACACTACTGGTTTATTTTAATATAAATATATACTTATGTATATACGTATTTATTTGGTTTTTTTCTCTATTTATATTTGTTACACGGGTTTTTAATTTTCTTATACACTTTTTGCACAACCGAGCGGTTTGAGAATTAGCAAGCGAACATTATTATTTTGACTAATACTCAAAATTACTAATACATACATATTTATATACATTTGATTTAGTTTCTCCTTTAGAGTAGTAACGGAAGTAGGGTTGCTGGTAAGTATTTTGGAATGGGAGTAGATTCAGTATGGTGAGTATTTGGGTATGTATTGGAAAGTAATAGGAATGTAAGTATGTTTACTTTTATTATTCTATATTTTAATTGTACTATTTAGAAAGGCCTGAATTCGAACTCATGTCTTCAACATGCCGGCGGGCCTGCGGCGTCATGACGTCTTGGAAAGCTTCTGATTGCTTAATGGGAGGTGGAAGTTTAAGGTCCGGCTGTATAATAGGGTCTGCAAAGAGAATTTTCATCGAAACACATTATTAGTATATGAATTACTGTGAATGTATCGATGTAATGGGATAATGAGAGAAAAATTGGTATCTGTGAGAGAGGGAGAGAGAGAGAGAGAGAGAGAGAGAGAGAGAGAGAGACTCCCGAGAGAGAGAGAGAGAGAGAGAGAGACTCCCGAGAGAGAGTGAGAGTGTTAGAGCTAGTTCTGCAGAGTGTGACAGTTCCGCCAGAGATGCGGATGTCCACGTTGCCAACATGTTACTCGTTGGGATTGAGTATGTCCATCATTGGGAGTATTGGGCCGTCTATTTCGGGCATTCTGAGTTTTTATTTGCACCGGATAAGAGTAGCCATTTGATAAGATTTTTGGACAGGACTCGGATGATTTGGGTAGCCATTTTGGATTTTTCCACCGAAGTGAATGATGTTCGGTTGTCACTACTCTGTGAACCTGGAATGGTTGAGTAGTTGGATGTGGACACGAGTGGTAGCTTATTGTTGCTATTCTTGAAGATCTGGAAGGTCCTCCTTTATATAAGAGTTTCCAAAATGCGGAGGGATTTCTGCGCTGAAAGCAATTCGACGTGTGGATCTGTTGCAGCGTCGGGAAATTTCTGACGTCCGTCTTCATTCTTGGCTTTTTCGTTTTCCTTATAATCGCTCCAACTCTGCCGATCCGATGAATGGGACGATGAACCACACTATTACGTGAGGAATTAGAACGGTAGGGAATCCAATCTTCTTTTCTGACTTCAGAACTTCTGTTCGACGGAGTTTTAGTCACGAGGAGTGGACTTTTTTCCAGAAAGGGTACAGTCTCGGGAATGAGGTAGCTTTTGCGAGGCTTTCTGGTGAGTGAGTTTTTAATTTTCGTATTTGGGGGATTATGCTTGTGGAAAGAGTTGTCATTGTGCAATGAGTTGCGTTTGTGACCGCGAACTGGTTTTTGTATCCAATGCTGCTGAGTTGAGATTTTTGAGGATTTCATCTTGGCCGATGGCCATCCTGCCGGGTCGAAATTCGGAAGTTCTGTATCCGTGTTAGGACGAGGTGGAGTGAGTGAAATATTAGTTTCTTGTGCTATTGGGCCGCTTAATATCCACCCAAAGATGGAGTTTTGGGCTATTAAGCTTCCGCAGGTCTTAAAACCTGGGAGAAGAATTTGGGGAAGAATGTCGCTGCCAATCACCATTTCGATTTTGGTTGGTGCGAAGCAATCGGGATCTGCTAGGGGGAGTGAGCAGTATTCTTTAGGGTCCATATGCTTCAACGACGGTAGAGAGTGTGTTATTTGGGGTAGTATTACAGCGGGAGTTGCGATCCTCTTTTCCTTATTTGAAGAGAGTATTGTTAGAGTGGGTGTTTCATTTGAGTGAGTCTTAGGTGTTAGTAGATCAAGGGACTTATGCATTCGAGACGATACAAAAGTTTTCTGGGAGCCTTGATCTATTAGGGCACGTATTCTAATTATTTTTTCTTTGTGGAGGATGGGCACGTAGGCTGTGGGTAGCAATACTGTATTTCTGCTATTTGTAACGTGATGAGTACCCTTTGGGTGGGTTGAGTATTTTGAGTTGAATGTTACTGTACATATGTTTAGAGGTACAGGACTTACCACTTGGGGTGTGGCATTATTTCGATGGGGGGTTGGTTCACTTGGCCTTTGGGGTTGCCTCGAGTGGAGAAGTGAGTGGTGGCGCTTTTTACAATATAAGCATGTGAAGTTGCTTTTGCAATCTCTCTTGGAGTGAGAGTAGGCCAAACAATTCATACAATAATTATTTTTCTTCGTGAACTTGATCCGATCGGGGACGGATAGCTTTTTGAATTCTGTGCACTTCATCATTGAGTGATGAGAGCTGCACAATTTGCACGAGAATAGCTGCGGCTGAATGTGAGCAATAGAAGCTTTAATTTCGAAATTCGATGCAGAGATTGGAAGTTCGGGTGTTGCTTCTGGAAGTTGGAGTTCCGAGCTTTCGGAAGAAACGATTTTTGGATGAGAGAACTCGTATCTGGCTGTGAGTGCTTGCCAGGCAGGGTTAAAGTTGGACTCATTTAATGAGAATTCGTGAATTATTTGCGCCGCTTCTCCTCTTGTTCTCATTTTTAATTGCAGCATTTTTTGCCTTAGCCAGCATTTAGAATTTTGTGCCGTGAAATAATCCTTGAACGACGGCCATTCTTTATCTTCTCCGTGGAATATGGTACAGACAGGTTTGAGGTTCTGAGAAGGTTGAGATTGGGATTGCGCTAGGGAGTGCGCGTGGGGCCTTGATGCTACGGGTTCGAGTTTTGAGGCGAGTTGAAGGAGTAACTCATTTATCCGAGTCCTCATTAGCATCGCGTTGGCTCTGGAGGTGTCATAACGTTCTGCACATACCGTTCGGGGTTTTTCATCCACGGTGTTACTCAGCTGCAGGTTATCATTGGCTGCATCTGCCAGGGCTATAAGTCTTTCTAACCTTTCCTTATATACCATCAACGCCGCCTTTGAGTGAGTTGATTCTTCGATGCTTTTCCACTTTTCGCAGAATTTATCCAAATTCCTCAAGTGGAATAAAAATTCTGTGTGAGCCATTGTTGAGTGTTTTTGGTAGTCACGGGGTTCCAATTGAGTTTGGAGGTGTTGGGGTGGTTCCAGTATATCCTCCATTGTGAGATATTGATTTTATAAAATTTTATTATAAAATATTTATTTATATTTATATATATGTATGTATATATATTATTATTAATTTATTTATTTTGTGTGAAGCTTTTAAGTTGTGTACTATACTGTCTCAGCGCGTCTGAGCACAGCAATGTATAAATGTTTACTGGGTTTTTATTATACCCCGTTTGTATGCTGGGTGCTTAGCTTACACGAGTATGTACGTATGTATACTTATGTACATATGTGCCTTTGTCCGCTTGCTATTGTAAATAGCGAAGAAGGGGAAATTGCCGGAATTGAAAAAAAACACTTTATGTATATATGTGTATGTATACACATGTACCACAGTTGAGTAGCGGTGACTTGCTATGCGGTGGTGACTATGGGCAGTGTAATGTGCTTACACTGGTCCGGTTATGGGCCCGTGGGAATGGGTTTTCGGTCCAGTTGGGGTGTATATACTAAGAGTATGTATATACTCGGGAGGATATATGGGAGGGGCAACTGGTCCGAACTGGTCCTTTTCGAAGGTGTTTTTGGACCAGTTGGCGTATATAAAAAGGGGAGTTTATATACGTAAGGGGATATATAATAATAAGCGGTTTTTTTTGTATTAAATATATTCTTTTTATTTGGAAAGCGCGAGTTTGCGCTGTTATATTCGGTAAATGAAAAGTAGGGGATTTTCATTTACCGAATTTGGGGACCCGCTATGTATATTATATATTGTGTTAATTTTTTGTTTAGCGGATTTTGAGATTTTGCTCGAACTTTCCTTGGGAATTATAATTTAATATTTGAGAATATTTATGTGTATGGTAAAAGAGTTTCATACACAGCACGAGCAAAATCCGCTAGACAAATATGAGTAAGATTGGGGGACTTACTTTGACATCCGGACTAGTATTGTACAAACCAAACTTATTGACGGGACGGGGGGTGTTGTCTTCTTCGTAGTGCTGGTGTGCCTGTGGTGATGTGGTATTGATTGTGGCTTGGAATGCTGCTGTATGTACGTATGTGCTGTGCTCGTTTTATTTTCTTTTTTTCTATATTTTAAAATTTTATTTAATTCTCTTTTTTTTTTGTTTTTTTTTTTTTTTTTACGTATGTAGGTATGTATTTTTCCCACTACTTTTTTTGTTTTTTATGTTTTAATATAAAAAAAATTTTAATCTTATTTAATTTTTACACCTTTTTATTTATGTAAATATGTATGTGCACTGTTTTCACTTTTATTTTGATGTTTTTTGTTACCACATGTATGTATTGTGTATGTATGTACGCTTGTAATATATGTATATATATATATACAATATATGTAATATATATTTTCTGTTTTATATTTTTACCGCTTTTTATGTTCTGCTTTTCACCTTTTTTTTTTTTTTTTTGTTTTTTATTCTTAATATATATATTTTTCAAGAAAAACCAAATTTTCTGGTTTTTAATTTTCTATTTAATTTTCTTATTTTGTAGCCCAGAGCACTTGTATATGTATTTTTTGTTTATTTGTCACAAGCACTCACTTTTTCCAGCGCCCGAGTTATTACACACGACTTTTTGCTAGCTTTACGTTTTGTTACGGTGATCGCGTTAAATTTGTTTTAATTTTATATGATTTATATTTAGTTTTATTTCATTTTAGTTTTAGAAACACTTCTTATAAAAATATGTAATATGTATATGCGTGTGTATGTAGATTATTTATGTATATTATATTTCCCAGCTAATGTGCTTATTTTGGGTTAAACGCTTTTTATTATTTATTATTATGTACTTGTTTTTTTTTTTTTTTTTTTTTTTTTTTTTTTACACTTTTATGTTTTATATGTATATATATATATATAAATTTTTTCGTTTAATTTTATTTGTATGTATTATATGTATCTTAACACCGCACTGGTCACTGCACTCACGAATGTTTTTGTTTGCAAAACTAATTACTCATATATGTAAATGGTCAGATTTTTTTTTGAACACCACTTGTTTGTAAATATTATATATATTATTGTTATTTTAACTTTGTTCTACTGGTATTGTTCTCCGTTCCGCCACTTTTTATTTATTTTTATTTTTTTATGAATTTTCTTTTTTTTTTTTTATATGTATAATTTTTTTTTCAATTTTGAGGTGTTTACCGCGCGGGGAAAATTTTTTGCGTTTTTTTTTTTTTTTTTCAATAATGGAAATATAGATTTTTTATATGTAAATCGTGTTTCTTGTATCAATACCAAATAACACACTGCAATTACGCGAGGGAAAAATTTTTTGCGATTTTATTTCTTTTTTTTCACAACACAATATTTTCGTTTTGGTGTTTTTTTTTTTTTTTTTATATCGAAATAGCTAGTTATCGTTCGTTTTAACCGAGTTTCGGCACCATGTAAAATATTCAAGCGTTGAATATTATATTATTATTATTTTATATATATTGTATTTTCCGTTTTAATAAAAAACGCACAGTTTTATTTAAGAATATATTTGAATTGGGTTTATTTAGAATTTTAAAGTTTTCACAATATTATTTCTATGTATTTTATTTAGAGTTTTAAATTTCATAAGGGTTTTTTATTACCATATATATATATAATTTAGTTACGACACTACTGGTTTATTTTAATATAAATATATACTTATGTATATACGTATTTATTTGGTTTTTTTCTCTATTTATATTTGTTACACGGGTTTTTAATTTTCTTATACACTTTTTGCACAACCGAGCGGTTTGAGAATTAGCAAGCGAACATTATTATTTTGACTAATACTCAAAATTACTAATACATACATATTTATATACATTTGATTTAGTTTCTCCTTTAGAGTAGTAACGGAAGTAGGGTTGCTGGTAAGTATTTTGGAATGGGAGTAGATTCAGTATGGTGAGTATTTGGGTATGTATTGGAAAGTAATAGGAATGTAAGTATGTTTACTTTTATTATTCTATATTTTAATTGTACTATTTAGAAAGGCCTGAATTCGAACTCATGTCTTCAACAATTTTATTTTATTTTATTTTATTTTATTTTATTTTATTTTATTTTATTTTATTTTATTTTATTTTATTTTATTTTATTTTATTTTATTTTATTTTATTTTTTTTTGTTTTCTCTTATTTTATTTTATTTTTATCTATTATATTTTGTATTATTGTATTTTATTTTAAATTATTTTATTTTATTTTTCTTTAATTTATTTTTTTTATTTTATTTTATTTTATTTTATTTTATTTTATTTTATTTTATTTTATTTTACTTTATTTTATTTTATTTTATTTTATTTTATTTTATTTTATTTTATTTTATTTTATTTTATTTTATTTTATTTTATTTTATTTTATTTTATTTTACTTTATTTTATTTTATTTTACTTTAATTTATTTTATTTTATTTTATTTTATTTTATTTTTGTTTACTTTATTTTATTTTATGTTATTTTATTTTACTTTTTTAATATTTATTTTATTTTATTTTATTTTATGTGATTTTATTTTACTTTTTAATTTAATTTGATTTTATTTAATTTAAATTAATTTAATTTAATTTGATTTATTTTATTTTAATTTAATTTAATTTCATTTCATTTCATTTTTATTATTTAATTTTATTTCTTTTTAATTTAATTTATATTGTTTTATATCTATATTTTAAAATTTAGTTTTCTTACTTTCGTTTATTTTTGGTCTTCTTTATTCTACCGGATACTCAAGAGAGTTAAAAAAAATCTCAATCAACCGCAATATAAGGAAGAGCGATAAAAAAATTAAATGTTTTTCTATCGAAAATAAAATGTAAAAAATTTAAAGAAACAATTAATTGATATAAATTGAATCGAATATTGGCGCGCAACCAAAAATATTATTTGTAGCAAAAGTAAAATATTTAGGTCAAATTAATAAAAACAACTGTAAGGCATGAATCTGGAAAGTAAAAAAGAAATCCAAAATTTAAATAATAAAAATACCAAAATGTGAAGTAAAAAAATTAGTGACAATTTTTTTCCACCGCTCTTACCCAGCCGAGCAGACTAACCACCAACCAGTCAGGCGACGGGCCACCAGCCGGCACTGCGAAAACCAGCCGAAAAAGTTTTTACTTTTGCTTTCGCTTTCTATTAACATTTCGCTGCACGTCATTTTATAGTTAAATGGCCAACTACTTATTGTAAATATAAACATTTAGTTGTTGGCTTAATTAAGTTGACAATTAAATGGCAGTGAGCACTGAAAAGCGTGAATGCTGGCGGACAAAAGGCAGACTGTATTAATATTTACATACAAACATACATGTATATATGTATATGTATGGATGTGTGTGAATATTGTGTTTTAAATTCTGTTAGTAAAATTTTCGCACTTGGAAAACCATTCGAGCAACAATATCGTATTCATTAGGTGTGCGAATTATGAATAGAATTTATTTTTATGGGATTTCTTTCACTACAAATAATTTAAGTAAATATGTATATACACATAGGTTGTTGGAATTTTGAAGGTGTTGTATGTGTATGTTTAGAAATATCTTATGTAATTGAAATAATTTTTATTAAAACAAAACGTATTAAATAATAATTCTATTTTATTAAATCGATCAATTGCAATATACCATAGAAGTCAACAAATTTGAAAAACGAAAAAAAATATTGTTATTATGAACTAGTCATAAATTCTAATACAAGCTTTGAACTAATTACAAATTAGTGAGTTTCAGACGAGTTTTGAAATACTTGAAATATTTTTTTAAAGAGCTTTTTATGAACGTTAGCATTGAAAATATTAAAAAAAAAATAAATAAAAGTAAAAAAATTAAGTCTGGTACATTTGGCAAAACTTGACAACCAACTATTTTCGCAGCTTAACATTTTATATAAATATCAACAAAAATCTCAACAATTTCATTATAAATATTAATCATTTTAGTAAACAATTAATTTGAGGCACTTTATAACTAATTTTAAAGCACAGTTTGATTGAAATGCTACAGCTTATTCCGTATAATGAAAAATATTTACCAGACTTGAACTAGTTACAGACTAGTTAATTTTTGTATTTTGGATAAGTATGGAATTGAGTTTATAGTATAATTACAAAAAAATATCGGAATAAATAATATGAACATAAAACTAATTACAAACTAGTTACAAGCTACTTACACTAGTTTAATTTAATTGAGTTTGACTTTTGTCATAGAGCTTATTATGCTAGTTAAAGTTTCTTTACGCGTTAATACTCATGACCATAGCATTTTACGTGTATATATATACATGCCTATGTATCGAATATAATATATATTTACGAGGTATGACAATTAAGTAATGCGACCGATTCCATAAAAACCCTATATTTCAAAATTATTCTACAACTCTGCCATCCCCTTCAAAGTAGTCCCCTTGAGCAGCGCGTTTACCATGCGATGACAAGTATATCAATGGAGAGAGAATGATGCCGGGAGAAGGGAAAGGGAACCCCCACTGGGGGTTACCACAATCACGGCAATATAATCAGTATCATTACTTAGTTGTCACACCTCGTATGTTTGTTTATAACTCATAAGCACAACTAGTACATAAGTGCAACAATCTACCATGCTGGCAGCATTCATCAGTCAATGTTATTATCTACATGAGCGAGAGAGAATATTATGCAAGTGTCAGAAGCACTCAAATATTCAGAAATACATACAAGTACATAACTACATGATAGTTTGTATGTTTCATGCATGCAAGCTACCGCAATTTGGGCAACAAAGTGTCAACGCTGCCAATTGGCTATGCATGACAAAGTGCTAACGATGCCACTTAAACGCTAAGGCGGTCAGCTAAGTTAGCCGCCAACCAGGCAGCGATCTTTCAGCAATAGCTTGGTCGGCCACACAACTTGTCCACCTAAACACAATGCCAACACACATATAGGTATGTACATACGTATGCATATGTAGATGGAAACAAGCAGATGGACAGTCACTTGCATGCCACCGATTGTAGGCTAAAATTCTATAATCTAGGGATCACATTGTTGTTGGGCATTGTACTTTGCTGCTTTTATTTATGCAACCAGGCGTTTGGCAGCTGCCTGCCATTAAGTGATTTGTTTTGTCTTTATGCTGGCTTTCTCTATACTTCTCCTAGTATAATTTCCTAGCTTTTGTTTGCGATGTTTGTTGTTTCTTTTATGTGCTTAATCTTCTTTTTTTTTTTGTTTGTGCATAATATGCTGAGAAAAGTGACATAGCATCTGTGCCAGTGTGTGGCAGACACATTGTTGGTGGTCTAAGGCATTAATCTTATTGGTTGTCTGCGTATTATGAGATAAGTTCATTACGATGAAATTTTTACGTTTAAACTCAATTAAAAAATTACATTTAAATAAATTTGTTTTGGGATTATTTGTTATAACTTATTTTATATTACTTCTTTCATTTTAACTAACTTTTTAATTTAATTTTGTTTACTTTATTTTATTTAACATTTTTATTAATTTTTTATTTCCTTTCCAATAAAAATTTGAAATACGAAGTAATTCCTCAATTTAATTTTTCATTTTATTTTATTTCATTTTGTTTAATTTAATTTAATTTTATTTAATCTTATTAAGTTCATTTTATCTTATATTATTTCATTTCACTTCATTTTATTTTATTTTATTTTATATTATTTTGTTTTATATTATTTTATTTTATTTTATTTTATTTTATTTTTTTTTTTTTTTAGATTATTTTATTTTATTTTATTTTATTACATTTCCCTTCATTTTATTTTATTTTGTTTCATTTCACTTCATTTTATTTTATTTAATTTTATTACATTTTATTTTAGTTCATATTAGTTTAATTTATTTTATTTTTTTTTCATTTTAATTTATTTTATTTTATTTTATATTATTTTGTTTTATTTTATTCTTTTAATATATTTTATTTTTATTTTATTATATTATTTTACTTCATTTTATTTATTTTATTTTATTTTATTTTATTTTATTTTATTTTATATTATTTTATTTTGTTTATTTTATTTTAAATTATTTTATTTTTTTTTTTTTATTTTTTTTTTTTGCTTAACCTTTTGTTTGTTCTTCTGAAAAAAATTTGAAATATGAAAAAGTTGTATTTATTTTTATAAATTTAGTTTGTTTTTCTTACTTTTGGTTTTTTTTTAACTCCCAAAAATATCTTTTGACCTAGTTCACCTACCAAAGCGAAATCAGTTTGCATTACTTTTCATGTGGTAATGCCATTTTTTGTTTTTTGTAGAATTTAACGCTAATTGATTCTTTAAAAAATCGTAAAACCGTCAAATTGAATTGCTTCTTTGCTATTAGCATGTATCGCCTCTGATGTCTTTAGTTTATGTCTAACAGTCAAAAGAAATTTCAAAGCAAACTCAAAATATGTAAAATGTAATAAATGGAAATTTATGACGGCAAGTGCTTGAAAGCGGTGTGATCATCGCAAAAACACCTTGCGAAAATGAAAACTAATGAAAAGAAAATGTGTACTGACCATTTGTTATTGGCGTTTCCGGTATAATTAGCCAATGAGGGCAATTAGAACCAAATTGAAAGTGAAAAAATATGAGATAAGTAAAAAAATATTTATGGCTCAGAAACTCTCATTTGCTTTTTATTTCGTTTGAATTTTATTTTATTTTAATTTGATTTATTTAATTTTTTTTTATCTTATTTTATTTTATTTAATTTTATGTTCTTTATTGTACTCCTTTTTGGGTTACATATCACATTGTTATTTTATAAATTCAATTCAATATTCAAAACTGAACGAGCTTGATGTTGTTGATAATATTACTAATTTTTGTATACTCAAAAACTTTTTACTTAGTTGGAGCTCCTCGAATATTTTCAGCAGTGTTTTGGAATCTCTCCTGTCGAGGAAATTGCTATAGCATTCTTGAAGATTATTATTTTATTTTATTTTATTTTATTTTATTTTATTTTATTTTATTTTATTTTATATTATTTTATTTTATTTTATTTTATTTTATTTTATTTTATTTTATTTTATTTTATTTTATTTTATTTTATTTTATTTATTTTATTTTATTTTATTTTATTTTATTTTATTTTATTCGATTTTATTTTATTTTATTTTATTTTATTTTATTTTGTTTTGTTTTGTTTAATTTTATTTTATTTTATTTTATTTTATTTTATTTTATTTTATTTTATTTTATTTTATTTTATTTTATTTTATTTTATTTTATTTTATTTTATTTTATTTTATTTTATTTTATTTTATTTTATTTTATTTTATTTTATTTTATTTTATTTTATTTTATTTTATTTTATTTTATTTTATTTTATTTTATTTTATTTTATTTTATTTTATTTTATTTTATTTTATTTTATTTTATTTTATTTTATTTTATTTTATTTTATTTTATTTTATTTTATTTCCTTTTACTTTATTTTATTTTATTTTATTTTATTTTATTTTATTTTATTTTATTTTATTTTATTTTATTTTATTTTATTTTATTTTATTTTATTTTATTTTATTTTATTTTATTTTATTTTATTTTATTTTATTTTATTTTATTTTATTTTATTTTATTTTATTTTATTTTATTTTAATTTATTTTATTTTATTTTATTTTATTTTATTTTATTTTATTTTATTTTATTTTATTTTATTTTATTTTATTTTATTTTATTTTATTTTATTTTATTTTATTTTATTTTATTTTATTTTATTTTATTTTATTTTATTTTATTTTATTTTATTTTATTTTATTTTATTTTATTTTATTTTATTTTATTTTATTTTATTTTATTTTATTTTATTTTATTTTATTTTATTTTATTTTATTTTATTTTATTTTATTTTATTTTATTTTATTTTTTATTATTTTATTTTATTTTATTTTATTTTATTTTATTTTATTTTATTTCATTTTATTTTATTTTATATATAAGTATATTTTTAACGCTCAGAGCAATTCTTTTACATACATTTGTACATAATCACTCACACAAAAGTAGAAATAATTTTTACTAAATGTCTTCATTAAGACAACAAAGTATTTTTGCCGTCACCCCTTAATATACTTCTGAAGAAATTTTATGTTTTCGCTTTGCGAAATCCTTTAATCGCTGGGTTTTAGGAATGCATCTTCGTTTTTTCCTTTTTTGTTCAGTTTTTCTATTTACTGGCACACAACACTTTGAAATTCTTTGCTTTTTCTTACAAAAATTATGACAGAGAGATTTTAAATTCTTGTCGCATAATTTACACTGTAATGCACAAAAGTACTGTAGCTACAATTACATTTTTTAGTTGGCTTAACTGCAACAACAATGTCCTTTTGTTTTGTTTACCGTTTGCAAAATTTTTATTTTATTTTTTCTATTTTATTGTTGTCGCCTTAATTGCTGTTGTGTTTATTTTTTGATTTTACTGCAATGTGGATATTTACTACATAATTTTGTTGGTGTTGTTGTTAACAAACAACAATTGGGAATTGAGCCAAGTGCGAAATTTATGCGTTCGATGTAACGTAAAAACGACAACAACAGAAGAGCAGAAAAAGTTTATATACTTTATGTGAGATAGTGAATGTTTTTTTGAAAATGTTATGTGCAACCGAAAAATAATTAAATTCTTATTTGTTATGGCAACAAAGAAAAATTTTAATAAATTAATTGAGCGAGATTTAAGAAGTAAAAAATTAAAATTCGAATTTTATGAACTTTTTTGGAAATACTTGAGCTTTGGCTAAATAATAACATTAGCTCTTAGTTTAAAAATTACAAATTAATTCAAATACCAAATTAAGTAATAGCGCTAGTTAAGTAGGTCAGTCGTGTGCGAAGAATAACAAAAATAATAAAAAATTAAACAAATTAAACAAATTAAAAATAAATGAAAACACCAAGCAAAAGCTATTAATCACTATTCAAGCAAAAAAAATCCATCTTTTTTAAAATATTTTTAAACCAACACGTCACGCCTTATATATATTAGGTTAGGTTGAACAGATTGACTACAGCAGGTCTCAAATAGACGATAGGAGATAGTTTTCATATGAACAAACTTGTACTGTCATACTCCTTGTTGTGTCTCCCGCCTGAAGAAATTTTTTGTTCTCCTCCCAAATTGAAGTGGTTGATTTGGATTTTTTATTCATTGCTTATTGAAGATCCTTAATCCCTTGTGCGAAAAACAAGATTAGCCTGTGTCTGCAGAACGCCGGATACTCACAGATTACGACCTTCATTTTCTCTGCTCGTTCTTTGTACTTCCCGCTCCTGTTGCCCTCTACCCGACCTAAACTGAAGGCATGTGACACCTATTGGCAATGCCCCGTTGGTAGTATTACTTGCAGCCTAGGGTCTGGTATTTTTTCCGCTAGTAAAATTTTTCTAACGTCACGTCATATATTTTGCTCATAATTTTCGCGATTCTGCAGCCTACTGCTGTTTCCTAAATTCTCTGCGCCAAACGAAATAAAATTGACTCTTTACTGTGCTTGACTTTCCGGGATAGTATTAATAATTCCATAGTTACGCCCTGTTCTAAAAGGGGGTCCCATTTCGGATTTCATAAGCTATCTCACGGCGCTCGATATCCATATGCCCTGGCACCTGGTCAATACGATGTATTCTTCTCTCACGCAGCCTCTTGATCGTCTCCTTACCTCCTTATATAGTGCAATCACAACCGACTTCCATCTGCATGAAAGTAATGTCGGCTTGGCTATCCACATATTACGCGAGGTCCACGAAAAATTTGCATTTCAAAATTGTTATAAATAGAGACGGATAACTAATTTTTAATGATTTTTCCTTTACATTCCCATTAATAATGGATTAGTACTTTATTTATATGGCTGCCATGGCTGCTCTTGCAGTAGCAAAACACAACACATTTTCGTGTTTCAAGTTTTGAATCGCCTCAGGACCGGGTTTATTGCTAATCTTTAACGGCTTACCACAAGAACTGATTCAATGGAGTCTAATCACAGCTGCGAAGGGACCAGTAGATATCATTGTTTCGGACCCAGTTGAAACCACACATCGTCCATATAATTCTCGTCAACATTTGGAAAAAAAAAATCTCTGACCATGGCACGATAACAATCGGTGTCGAGGGTAGTGGCAGCTACTTTATAGTTTTCAGAGAAAAACCGACTAAGGGTGGCACCGGTCATGCCGTACCAAACAACCACTCGTTGAGAACGCATTTGGTTTTTCACGATGTTCATCCCAAACGATGCGCAATCGCATCTTCTTCAGTTCTTAGACCAATTGTATTCTCCTTCTATAAAAAAGCCTGCTCTCTCTATTTGCAATAAAGCGCAAGTGTTTATTTTTTAGTCATCTTCTTTTAGCCATAGGACTCTGGCCTATTCTATAGTTAGACCCATGAAGTTACTGCCTCTTCGGCAGGTCTCAAATGCTTTTGGTATTTTATTTTCACATATCACTTCGGTAGACTTATTATAAAGTCGAAAAAATTATATCGTAAATTATAGAAATGAGCTTAATTAATCGAATGCCAAATTCACTGATGAAATCAATGAGATATGCAAATGAGTTCGTTAGCGTTGTAAAATAAAATACCAGCTTACAGCGTCCGAACGCTAATGACGTTTGCGAGATAGCTTCGCTGTTAGTGATCGCTTATTATTTTTTGGTTTTCTTGTAAGTTTTTTTTACACCTTTTTGTTGCTTGCCTTCATAGTTTCCAAATGGCCTGCTCTTCATAGCGTAAAACTAAATATTTGTAATTTGATTCATGAATAAGGCTTAAAGCGTTTTTTTATGTTTTCTGGTTTTTCAGTTTTTTTTAATTAATTGCTGCTTTATTATTTTCTTTCTGATTTACATAGTTTATTTAGTTATTAACATTCGGTGATTGTTTTTTCTCCTTTTTGCATATACATATGTATTTGCCCAGAAATTAGCATAAAAAAGTGTGTCACTGGGGCAAAGGGCGTTATTGGCGAGCGTGTTGAATTTGCTGGCTAATTAAGTTGGTCGCGTGATTTTTGCGTTTTTTAGAGTGTGTAATTTGAATAAATTGGCATTAAAATTTTTACGTTGTTTGATTGGTTATTTATAATTTTTTTTATATATAAAAAATAATTTTTATATTTATTACACATGAACTTTTAATTTATATTATGTTGTAAAAATATTTGGGATTTTGAAAAAAAGCTCCGCTCCAAACATGGAATTTCGCAACTCGTATTTATATGTTTGTTTATATGAATATATATGTACATATGCTCTACTGGCGCTTAAGCTGATCTTCAATTTCGCTTTTGGTTTGCTTTGACGTTTGATTTTTGGTTTTATTTTATTTTTTATTTTTATTATATTTTTTTAATTTTTGTTTTTATTTTATTTTTTATTTTTATCTTTTGCTTTACAGCGTTGCTTTTCAAGGTTAGTTGGTAGTGTAACCGAAATTTTGCCGTATCTGCGACCTTGAAATTTTGCGTTGTTTTGTTATTTTATGCGCGTTTTCTTCCATTTGTTGTTTGTTTTTTTTTTTTGTCAATTCATTTGCCACCAAATGCGCTTGGCAATTTTTTTCTATTGTAAACCCGTTGCTTTTACTTTTGCAGGTTTTTTTTTATTAAAAATTTCTGTTTTTTTCCTTTTACACTAACCTCTAAGAGGGTCAGTGTTATGTAAAAAGTCGGTTAACATAATTAGTCAGCGTTTTGTGTTTATTACTTTTTTCTCTCGAATTTGTTTTATTATATTTTCTACCTTTTATTTTTTGTGTTAAAGTTTTTTTGTTTTTTTTCTCATCTTTTGAGCTACATATATATTTTTTTTTTTGGTTTGGCTTTGTTAAGTTTTAGATTGATTTGCAATGAAATGGTACTAAATAAATTTTTCAAAACAACGAATCTCTTTCAAGGTTGCACCAAAATGCCGCATAGGCCTAGCGGCCTGTAAATTGCTGACCTTCTCTTTACTTGAGATTATTTTTTTAATTCGCTTACATCTGTTTTGTATGATTCGCCTCAATACGTTCAAAAGTTAGGTTTTTGATGAGTGGAAAAATTCGATCGCTGTCATATGATTGACCTCTGCCGGCATTTTTGGATCAATTTGTATTTTTTTAATTAAAAAAAAAAATAAAACAGTCGTACTATAACAATCTGAGGATGAAATTGTTTGAAGAAAAAATTTTGATTTATGATTTCAAATATTTTTGCATGAAATTGAACGAAAAATTTTAAAATTGTATATAATTCTACAAAAGACTATACATTTTCTCAATAATATACTAGTTCTAGTAATCATTAGTCCATTATTTTTGCCTTAAATTGAAGGCTTTCTTTACCATAGTTAAAATTATCCGATTTATGTCAAATATGCAACGTTTTGCTCGGGGGAAGCATAAGAACTTCCCAACCAAGCTCTTACAGCCTCTGGCGAGTCACCATCGATGTGTGTGGTCTAGCTGATGAAACACAATTATCCTTCAGTTGGTCAGAACTGAGCGCTTATGGGCGATTGCTTCCTTTAGACTGTCCAATTGCTGACAGTATACCATAGGTGCAAATTAAAAGTTTCACCGTAGGGGAGCAACTCATAGTATATGATTCCTTGTCAATTCCACCCAACACACAATAAAACCTTCGTGGCCATCAATTCTGGCTTGTAGGGCGTTTGTGCTGGCTCACTGACCTTCGACCACTACTCTTTTTCTCTTCATGTTGTTGTCAGTGGTCCATTTTTCATCATCAATCTCCATTCACTTCATACATTCTTCTTTGACATGCGCTCAAACACTACTGAGTGAAGTGGTCAACGCTTCGCACAAAATAGAACTAGAGGTGCAACCCCACAACAGTCTTTCAGTTTTAGTGATTTTCGGACATTTTTAGGCTGGCAGGAATCTCAGTCATTAGAAGTCGACAACTTTCAAGCGTATATTTTCTTTGCAATTTTATATGTATTTGGCTTTTACGGCCTAGCTCCTCCTCCTTATATCTTGTCAGAAATACACTCGGAGGGCTTGACATTCGCTGCAGAGGGGCGATCACGATTTGAAAATTTAACTTAATTTTTTATGAAATATTTTTTCTATAATTTTTGGATGTTGATTGGATCAGGACTCGAACACAGGCCTTCCGAATGTTAGTATGCAATGTTAACCACTCGGCTGTAGACTTTTGTATAGACTAATTTCAGACAAGTAATTTATGGATTAGATATTAGGTATAAGAATTCTGTGTGAATAAAATTTCTCATTTAAAAATTGCATACATACCATACAAACAGGGTGCGCGATCTAGACCTTCGGTATTTCAACATTGAATAACTTTGTCGGTTTTTAGCCGATTTTGACAAATGTGTATGATTCTGAAACGTCATTCAGTATCATTTTAACCATGAGCCAATACACCACGGCACAATCAAAAATTCTCTGTTTGGGCTAGAAAGTGCCCAAAACCAATTATTGGACCACACCGCAGCCGCTACGATGCAGTTTTTGCAACGCAAGTTCCCGGGTTGCGTCGAAAAATGGTGATTTGGAGTGGCCGCCTCGTGATCCAGATTTTCTTTGGGACTATTCAAAAAAAAAGTAACATACAAGCCGAAATAGCTGCTATAACGCCTGAAATGCTGACCAATGTTATGCAGAATGCGCGAAAAAGAGCTGATTTTTGTGTATCGAATGATGGTAGTCATTTAATCGACGTTGTGTTCTAAAACTGATTAGAAATAAATGGCAACTTATATCCTAAATAAATCTTGCTCATTTGCCAAAATCGCCTGAAAAATCAATGTTGAAATACGGAAATACCGTCCAGATGGCGCACCCTGAACATATTACCACGTTATGAAATATTTCTACGTTGCCTTTTATGTAAAATATAATTTATGAGATTTTAAAACAATTATCGTTTACATTGGGTAGTAACAGAAATAAGTTCGAAATCTGTCCGAAACAGCTATCTGTCACTGTTTGTCGAGAGAGACAAATTGAAAATCACGCTACCTTCAAGCTTTCTGGGCGTTACAGGCTTCAGGTTGTAGAGATCTGTTCACACACTAACTTAACTTCTGAGGCTTAAGGGGTAAAGCCACTCTAGAGGTTAAAAAATAGACTAATTTTTTTTTAATAATTTATTGGATAAATATTGGGAAACGAATAGAATTTCTATTTAAACATTTCATTAAACATATATTGAAGTATAAAAAAATATTCTTTAATTATTATTTTGTTACAAAATGGGGGTGATAAAATCCATTAGTTAATCCATGTTTTTTTTTTCAAAGGCGTCCAAATGCAAAAAAGATCTACAAACTATGGTCTTTGTACGAATTTATTTTTTAACTAATTTTTGTGATAGTGACACACTTTTTAAAAAAAAGATTAATTTTTAACTAAAAAATACGCACTAAATTATTAAAAAAAAGTTTACATTTAATCAAAAACGGCTACGTACTTCCAAAAAAAATGTATTTGTGCAGCTACCATCAAATTTTCAGATAAATAGATGCAATAGCGTCCGAATAATCTGTCCTCCCAGTTCGAAAAATGTGATTTTGAGAAAAATGCGTTTAGAAAATATTTTCAGCTATTTGAAAAATTTTTTCCAATTTAAAACCAAAAAAAAAAAAAAAATAGCGTTTTCCAAAATCCTAGAGTGGCTTTACCCCTTAAGCCCATACCCGGTACCGATTTTAAATTGCAATATTTTTTTACTACCTTTTCATTTTCGTATATTCATTCAGTTTTTTTTTATAAACAATTCCATCACGTATAAGCATTGAAGTGGCAATAAAACATACTGAAGTGCTGCTGGTATTTAAGCTTGTCATTCTGGCTCTTTTGCTTTTATTTACGTACGTACGTATGTATACTCCTATGAGAGTACAATATAAGTATGTACATACATCCATACATACATACATATGTGAGTGCATGCAAGTGGTAATAATATATTTATTATGCTTAATTGTTGAGTGGCGCTGTAAATTATTTTGACTACTTTTTGGTTCGTACTATTATTATATTTTTTTATTTTTATTTTATTTAATTATTTTTAATTTTTTTTTTTGTATTATTATTAATTTTTTTATTTTGTTTTCCTTGTTTACAGAATTTTCTGCATACAATGCAAATTTCTTTACCAATCGTAATTGCCACAGTGGGTCGAAATAAGAAAATCTGCCATAATGATTTTTTTAGTGACCCAGCTATGTATATACATACATATATGTACATACATGGAGAAAAATATTTACTAAAAACAGCCAAACAATTTTCTGAAAAAAAAGCAGAAAAAGAAGTTTAAAGTTTAATTGTTTCATTTATTCTTTAGGAAAAACTGCAACAAAAATATTTTACCAAGACAAACGTACATACATACTTGTACATATAATATTTTAAGCCATAAAGTATTTATTTTAAATTTGCAAACCATCTCAAAAATTGAAAACTCCAAGAACGTACATACATACATACATATACATATGTGTACGTATGTAAATAATTTTTTTTTCGTAAAAATTTTATTACATATGTACATACACGTATGTATATAAATTTTTTTATTTATATTTCGCCCACAAGCGCAAAAAAAAATATTTATATTTAAAACAATATATGTATGTATATACGTACACCAACAGAGCGGCACATAAACAACAGCGCAAAAACAGTTGCCTGGCGCCCCACCAATATTCAAGCACTTGGCCAGTCAGTTAGTTGTAGCGCCAAGTCAAGTAACGGTGTTTGCGCTTGAAATAACTACAAGCACACACGTCCGGTGGCGCCCCGCGAAGGTCTCGCTAACATACTCGTACATAAATATACCATTCAACATTTTTTGAGACTTTGCTTGGCAAAAGAATTGTTCTTTTATTTTTTTTTTTGAATTTTTTGTTTTCCATGATTTTGTACTTTTTTTGTAAACTTTTGCATTTTCATTTTTTTTTTGCGCTTCTCATTTGTGAAAAAATAAACACAATTACTGTTGTTGTGTTTCGTTTTTTACTTTCATGCTTTTCCGCGCTGCTGACGAATGGAGTTTATGCTGAGTTTTGTTGTTTTGATTTCATTTGAGCTTTGACTTTTGTTTCTAGTGCAATAAATATATTTTCTACTTTATGTTTTGGTCAAAATTGCAATCGCGAAATTTGCTAGAACGCATAAGTAAACATATATTTACATATATATATAGGTATATATACGTATATATTGTATATATTTTGATAAAAAATTTCCACAAAAGCAAAGTTTAGTTAAACATTCAAAACTCTCTCCAAATCACCACCAACTGCAGCTCGATTTCCATTTTGTTGAGTTTGCTTATTTTACTCAAACTGATTTGGAGTAAATTTTGCGTAAACAAAGTATGTAGATGTGGGTTTTCTCCTAAATTTGATTTGAGTTCATAGAAATTTGAAGTTTGTTTGTATTTATATCAGAAATGCCAAACTAACGAAATGATGCCGATGAAAAATAAACTTAACGAAATGATTTCATTTCGTTTCAGCGCCATGTTATCGAAACGAAATGAAATCGTTAATGCTGAAACTGCACAAAACTCCTCGTTAACGTTAATTTTAAAATGGCTGCTTGCTATGCAATTAACAGCACGCTTCCATTTTAACGTTTAACATTATCTGTTAACGATTTAACATTAACGACAGCTTTTCGTTTCGGTCAAAAACGAAATATTTTTTTTTTTTAACTGTAATAGAAAATTTAATTTGATTTTTTATTTAAATTAATTTTCTATTATTTTGGATCGTGCTCGGATAGAAGTCTTCCGAGCGAGGTTTCACTGTAATATTATACAGGATTATCCATTTTGCGGTTTCGAAAATAAAAGTAAATAAAATGCATTTAAAATATTTTGATTTTCATGAAATTGCTTTTTACTATAAAGTTTGAACCTTAGAATTACACGTATATGTATGTGAAACTCTATAGCATCCAAATGACCGCCTTGCGAACCTTTATAAACTTCGAACCATTTGAGGAAGTTTTCGACCAATTTTTGGTACATATTGGGCGGTATCTCTGCCATAACTTGACAAATGTTGGTTTTCAAGTGCTCAAAAGTTAAAGGTTTACTGTGTAGCCCCACAAAAAATAAGGGAAATTTCTCTCACAATTAGGCCATTCGCTCGTGTTGTGTGGCATATGGCACCACCTGGTTGAAACCACATATTTTGTCAAGTCGTATTCTTCAATTACAGGCCAAAAAAGACGGTTATCACACGACCATAAAGCTCCGAAATTACAGTAACAGTCTTGTCGTTGTCATTTTCAAAAAACAAAGACCCCACCAATTTGAAGATTATTGAGCTCTAAATGCGACAATTCTGTTTATTTACATATCCTCCGAGTGAGAAATATGCCTTGTCGCTGAAGAATTTTTCTTTTTCAAGAAATCACAGTCCACTGCTTGTTGTTCAAGCAAACAATCGAGGTATGTAGCTCGTTGTGAATGGTCAGCTGGATTCAGCTGTTGTAAGGACTGGTCTTTATATGGATGTAGGTGTAGGTTCAAGTGCAAAAACGCCATATTATGCCATAAAATAGTCCCTGTTCTTGAGAATGTCGAGAAATACACTTTCACTTATGGTAACGATATTTGAGGTGGAACGAGCAAAACGACACGATCCGATCCAGTTTTTCAAATTTCTTGAAAATATCTTGAGTAACTTTACTAAGAAGTAGTAACACGGCCGTGTTATCCGAGGGGTTAGTGTTGTGTAACCCATCCAAGTGTATTTCATGGAATAAAAGCTCCTCGTAAAAAAACCATCAGCCGTTCGGAGGCGGTTTTGTTGGTAAAACATCAAGATGCAAAACCACAAATCGGAGGAGGAGCTCGACCGAAAATCGCTTCAGCGGTTACAAAGCGCTAATAATATATACACGTAATAGGTATGTAGGTATAACATCACATAATTTTATTAGGAATTCCGTGAATAAATAAAAAAATTACAAATTGAAAACAATAGAAACACATCGCAAGTGTTTTGACGAAGGCAATCTACTTGAGTACATATGTATGTATACGTGTATATGTAGGAAGTGTGAAGCTTCGAGTGCCTAAAGTTTAATATATTATTTTAATTATTTAATAGTACATGTATGTACATAAATACTAGTATATAATATTATTAAATTAAATTATTGTACTATTATTTTTTGTCATATGATGTTTAAAGTCAAGGTTTGACTGCAACTTTGCCAACACTCCCACCATTCAGAACGCGCATGCAAATTCGCAAATAACTTCAAAACAAAGAAAACAAGTGAAGAATAAGGAAAACAATGAAATGATTTAAGGTATAGAATAGAAGAAAAAATATATTATAAATTTAATTTTATATTAAACAAAAAAGAAAAATAAACTAATGCAATCAGCGAAGCAAATTTAATGCTTAAACGAACAAGGAAAAATACAAAAGTTAAGACAACAATAATAACAACAATAGTATATTCAGCTGCAGCGCATGCTTAACAACTATTATATACATATATACATTGCTACAATTATATGTACATATGTATGTGTATAGATGGAGCTACTAACATTTGACATTTTATTTGCATATTTTAGTCTAAATTCAAATACAATTTATTGCAAAATAAATTAACTTAAAGTAGAAATATAATAAAAAAATAAATATAAATGCAAAAAAGAGACGAAAAACTAAAAAATGCTAAATGCGGCAAGCAAAGCGTAGCAGTGGTGCATTAGTATATACTCGTACATGTGTATTTATGTATGTATGGACGTTTGGCTGTGCAGTTAAATCGCAACATAAAACCAAAGGCGACCCGTCTGCCCGTCCGCCTGCTCGCCTGCTCGCCAAACCCCAAAAGCAACTTAATTCAGCACAGCTTTGGAGTTACAACTCGACATTTAAGCTGAAATCAACACCAATGACCTTCAATCAGCTAAAACAAAAAAAAAAAACGCAAAATAACAGCAACACCAACAGCAATCAGCTAAGTATCGCTGGCTTATGTTGGTAAGACATAAAGCCAATTGTGGCCAACAGCAACAACAAATACAAAGGGTATTATAGCAAACTGACTAAATTTTAATGCTGATCTTTTGTTGGCGAAAATTGAAATAAAAAGAAATGAAAGATAATAAAAAACAAAAAAAAAGGAAAAAGAAAATTTCTATTGACAACACACAGCATTTGGCAGCATTCAAAATGAAAACCTGCTTAACCAGCTATGAAGAGGTAACGCTTAGTACATATAAGGCTGATTTACTCGACCAACTAGCGTAACAGGCAACTGCTTCAAAGGGGCGACGGTGGTTTTTTTTTTTTTGTTTTCTTTTTTTTTGGTGGGAAGTGACATTTGCTTGCTGGCCAACTTATTCCTAAAGCTGCATAATCTTTCAAATTAGATTTTGCAGTGATTTTTTGCGCATTTTTCTAACAGTTTTATTTTGTATTAGCTTTTATTTAGCTTATTTGTTTTTCGCTCAATTGCCTTTAGCTGACCAAAACCGAATTATGTTAGTTTGATTTTTTTTTTTATGATTTCCTGCATTTTATTTTGTTTATTGGGTTTGCTATTCTGTGTTTTGGTCATCTTTGATAAATATACGACATTGGGAACTTTTAGAGGAATTGTATATAAAGAAGGATCAGGATTCGGCAGTGCAGGTGTTTCCAAGTCGACGAGGGCTTAATTTAGCACTGATAGTATCTGTAATAAAAGAAACTGTAGAATTTTCCACAGTAGCGACTTATTTCTTTTACCTCAGGTAAAGTTTCTTCTATTTTAGTGTACATTGTATAACTTTTCAACAGTTTTGCTGTCAATAATTTTACGGGATGAAATATTTATTTGTCGGCGGTTAGCAACATTAACAAAATTTCTTTCAATTTCAACATTTTTTGTTAGCAAAATTTTTGGTTAGCAACATTTTTGGTTTGCAACATTTTTGGTTAGCAACATTTTTGGTTAGCAACATTTTTGGTTAGCAACATTTTTGGTTTGCAACATTTTTGGTTTGCATCATTTTTGGTTTGCAACATTTTTGGTTTGCAACATTTTTGGTTTGCATCATTTTTGGTTTGCAACATTTTTGGTTTGCAACATTTTTGGTTAACAACATTTTTGGTTAACAACATTTTTGGTTCAATCATTTTCTAGCACCAATTTTTTCTGGTACCGTTTTTGCTGTATATAATTTTATTGGCTACATTTTTTTATAGGTCTACGTTTAGCAACATATGCCGTACAAAATCCGCTTTTTGAAATCATTTTCCTTTTCACAATTTCTTATTTAAAAAAAATTCAGATTTTGCAGTGATTGAAATATATATTTTAAATAAAAATATTAAGATTTTATTTTTTTATTTCATTTCATTTAATTTTTGTGTTGGTATAAATACTTTTTCTTATCTTTTAATATTTATTCTCACACATCTTTCACAATCTTTTCCTACCCTTACTGAAATATCTGCTGGGTATACAATGGAAAAGAAAAATCATGTCTTCTGTCGACTTAAGCTGATTAATTTAATGATGATTCGTTGCGGCTTAAAAATTGGTTAAGAATTTAATTTGCCTGTAATGAGATTGAATAAGTATGCATATAAGCAACCGTTGCTAATCAATCGTTATCAAATTATCGAATTAATTTCTGTGTTGGTTCATTAAGAGTTAATTTAGTGAAAGGTTGTCTGTAAGTTTATAGTGTTTATGCAAATATAAATATATGTACATATGTATTTATGTATTTAATATAAAATAATGGCACTTATGTAAATAAGAGATCTCATGAGATATCTCATCAGCTTAAAGATGCAGAAAATTACCAATTTAGGGCTATCGGAGAAATAAAGCCATTAAGGGTCCGTTGAACGAAAACATATTAATATAGGCAAACCATACAGGTTTTCCAAACCTCATGATGCAATAGTTGTGCTCGATAACGTAAAAGCAGAGGTGAAAATGAGCTTCATCGATAAAAAAATCAAATCTTCTGCCAACCAATCTGCAGCGCATTGAACGAAGCAAAAACGCTTTGGAAACTTATGAGGCTTCAGTTCTTAAACCAGAATAGTCTTTATAGGTATACGTCGTAGTTCAAAGCGCATACTGTAGATGAACCACCACCCTGAGCATGAGTATTTCTCTTTTCTCTCTCTCTCTCTTTTTCTTCTAAGGATATGAGTTTTTATATTCTACACACATATTTAGTTGGTTGAAGTGGTCGCCAGGCATCAGCTCACTAAGTACACCAACAGGCCAATTGTGGTACCACTGAGGATCCTAATGAGCCCAAGCCGGTAATCAAACCAATGTGTTGAGTTTGCAAAACTGAGCAGCCGCCGTTCCTTAGGTGCCACTATTTCGCTCAAGTCTCCAAAGATTGCCGCCCCTAATGGCTTTAACCTAATCCCCCAAGTTGTGGGGCATTCGCAAAGGTAGTGCCTTAAGGTTTCAGGTTCCTCTTCTTGCCTGCAACTTCTGCAGAAGTCGTTAGATGGTACGCCCAGCCTCTATACATACCTGCCCAATAGAATATATCATGTAAGAAGACCTATAATTGTAGATATCTCCTTTATTTTTAGCCGTTCTTTTGTTCTTATTCTGGCCATATTACACGCATTGAAACTTTGCCATCATGAGATAGCATCCATAATGAATAACTCTCCTGTATTGAGCTTATTGAAGTGGAGAGTGACATGCCCAAACTCTTCCATGTTGACAAAAGTGGAAGGAAAGTGCCTTCCAATTGACTCATGTATAGCCCTCAAATCCGTCTTTAAAGCACTACAGTGGTCCGGAAAATGAAAGGATTTGCAAATACAAAAACCACATCGAAATTAAATTGAAATATATGTTGGCACCTATAATCATCGAATTCGAATTTTCCATTTCGCAATGAAGACAGTGCCTCTTTATAACCCAACTATGGAAAATGTGGCAAACAGGCTTCGATTAAACACAACAACTGTACTTAATATTCAATCAAATTTAGAAAATTAGACTTAACGGATCGTTCTTATTTTCTCTCTTCTTTCTATTAACGGATTGGCGAGATCAAAAATGTCGATGCGACAGCTAATTGAGTTGAGCAGCACAACTGAAATTGCCATTAGTAAAGGTGGATGCAACAAAACTTGAATATTTATCGAGGCTGGCAAGCGGTATAACACATTCGCGAGCGTTTAACTAACTGTCTTTGGAACGTTAAGTAGGAATAAAAAAAATATATATGTATATGTATGTACGTGTATATTCAATTTCTTGGTCATCATCAACATTTTAAGTCACTTGTGTGGGGAATTTCTTGTGTTGTTGTTGCAAATATTTGAAAGAGTTTTTGCTGTAACTGTAGTTGCAGTTATTTGTTGTTGTTGTTTTTGCTATTGTTGTATGTTTTATGTTGTTGTGATAATCAACAACACGAGAAGTAAAAGGCTAGTTACACTTCAGAATGTTACAAAAAAAAGTATGTATGCCTTTTACATACGTGTATGTATATAATCGTACATATGTATATGAGAGCAAGTGTGCTTTTGTGTGTGCATGTACGTGTATGTGTGCGCATACCTAAGGATGCCAGCGTATGAATCAGAGTACTCGCATTGTTGACATTCTTGCGTAACTAAGCTGCTGTTGACAACGCTGACCAAGGCTCACCAACACGCTCACTAGCCGCTGCTGAACATACACGAATACGAGTAGAAAGCAGTAGCTTGCTGTATGCAGCGCTCAACATAATTGTCCGCTCGCCATAGATGGTAGGCACACGCAGACCGATTGCCGCGCAACTTTTAGGACAACAATTCACTTTACAGTTGTGTGGCATTCTATGCTATCGCTGGCATATATCGCCAACATGGTAGGCAGTGCAGTGCAACATGCCACATAGTGCTGCGCTAAGGGATATGCCGCATGCAGCCTTTTTCGACATACCATACATACACACATACCTACATATGTATGTATGTACATGTAGAATATGAATTGTGCTAATAAAAAATGCTGGAAAAAGACACTCAAATAAATATCTGCAAAAACAGCAACAACAACAAATGCCAGCGTACAACAATTGATCGCAGATATGCCTGCATGCAACAGTTGCTTATATGTTTAGCGCATAGGTACATACGTACTGTGGCATGGCCGTTATGGGTTTTCTGTTCTATCTGTTCTGTTCAAAGAAGTTGAATAAAGTTTACAGTTCTTCTTTTCTTCTTCTTCTTCTTCCTTTTATTCCTCTTGCTACTTGCTACATGTTATTTGCCAACAACAACGACAGCCAGTTGTAGTTTGTATTGGCAAAGAGGAATACAGTTATGTTGTTATATATCTATTGCCGCCGCAAAAGCTTGCTGATTGTTGTTGTAACGGCGGCAGGCAGCAAGTGCATTGCCTCAGTGTACGCTTAATCGTGCAACATTGCAACTTCCTTATATGGTGGCACATTTACAGTGCTTAGAAGATATATGTTCATACATATGTATGTAGGTATATGCATATATATACATATATGAGCATATGGGTAAACGTATAAAAATGCATTTGCATCAGGCTCTATCTATGTGTGTGTGTGTGTATACGTTTAAATTTGTTGCTCGAAAACATTCACTGAATTTCAAGGCATAGAATAACTTACTAACTTTTTTTTATCATTATTATTCTTGTTGTTGCTATTGCATAGTACTGCAACTGCAACTGCAACTTGTTAAGGGTAGACAGTGAGTCCGTTAGGCAACAAGCAACAAGAGCCACTGACTGACTGTACTTTGTTAACGCTCGTGCGAGCACAAATAAAGTAACGCGTTGTTACAACAAAAACAAGAACAACAATAACCACAGTGCTACTTAACTAGACGATCAGCTAAGTGATAGTGCAATTTTTCTTTTTTTTTGTTGGTAACTTATGGAGCTTGACTAGTTACTTAAGTTTGTTGTTTCGAAGTTATAAGTAGGTACATATATACATACATACATATATACCTATAATATATACATCCATATATGTATCTATACTGGAGGTAAAGTATTTTACAAGCATACTCAAAACTAAAAGAATTCATATTGAAGAGCTTAAAAAAATCAATATTAAAACTAAAAAAAGTAATAATAATATTATAAAAACTAATAATAAATAAATAAGTAATAAAACTAAAAATACAAAAAAATTTTTAAAATTCAAATTGAAATCAAATAATAAAAAATTTAATTTATATACAATTTTTTTTATTAGCTTAAAAAACTTTTATTTTTTAATATTCTAGAAGTTTAATATTTTCTAACTAAAAAAACATAAATATATAATAAAATTTGAAAAATAAAAATAAATAAATAAGTACTAAACTTAAAAAGTCAGAAAATTTAAGTCTCAAAATAAAAAAAAAATTTAACTTAAATATAATTAAATTTTTATTTGCTAAAATACTGTTATATTTTATTATTCTAAAGATTTTATATTTTCTGACTAAAAAAAAAATAAATAATAAAAACTAAAAAATAAAGAATAAAGTACTAAAATCAAAAACTAAAAACAAACAAAAAAATTAACAAAAAATAAATAAAATTAAGTAAATAAAGTAACTAATAAAATAAAAAACATTAAAAAATATTTAAAACTCAAAATTAAAAAAACTAAATTTAAATTTAATTAAATTTTTTTATTTGCTAAAATAAAATTAAAAATTAAAAAATAAATAAATAAGTGATAAAATTAAAACAAAAAAATAAATAAGTAATTAAATAAAAAAATCAAAAAAATAAAAAATAAATGTTAAAATTAAAAAAAAAATTTATAAGTAATAAACTTTCAAAAATAAAAATAAATATATAAACAATAAAATTAAAAAATTTAAAAGTTTTAAATCTCGAAATAAAAACAATTCATTAAAAAATAAAATTAAAAAAAATTAAATTGTTTGATTTGCTAAAATACTTCTATATTATATATTATTATTCCATATATTTGCTATTCTAGAGATTTTATATTTTCTCACTAAAAAAATAAATACTAAAATTAAAACAAATAAAAAAATAAGTGTTCAAATTTTAAAATCAAGTAAATAAATACTGCAATTAGAAAAAGAATAAACAATAAAATTTCAAAAATAAAAATAAATAAATAAGTTTTTAAATTAAAAAATTTTAAAAATTTAAATCTCAAAATAAAAACAATTCATAAAAAAATTAAATTTAAAAAAAATTAAATTGTTTGATTTGCTATTCTATAAATTAAAATTTTTTTCAAAATTATGAAAATATTTTTTCTGGAAAAAAGTAAAATTCTGAATAATTTTTCTTTAATAATATAAAAACAATTCGACCTTCTACATTTTTATAAAATAAAAACAAGTCATAAACAAGTTACATAAGTAGTAAGTTAAATGAAAAGAAGCTAAAAATCTGAATTTGGTAAAAGACATTAATTTATAATAGTTGATTTACACCAAAAAAAAAATTATAATTAAAAAAATTAATGCAAAAAAAGGTAATTTTATAATAAACTCGTACTAAATTTGAGGTGACATAATTTTACCTCCACTTTATGCCGTTATTTAATTAAATAATTCCCAAAGTCGAAGTTTCTTTCTGTTTACAGACACGTGTGTTAAACATTTGCCGAAAGTAAAAAACAATAGAAATGTAGAAAAGGTATAACAAACGTTAGATAAACTTGTGTGTTTTTGAATGCAAAAGTTGTGTTTGAAAAAAATCGGAACTTTTTAGCCTTGAATAAAAATTCCAACTGTTTCAACAAACAACTATCTATGTATGTACTTATGTATTTATTCGCAGCTTTGAATGGAAACTCAAGTAAACATGTAAATATTTGTTTGTGGTATAAAATACCGGTAAATTTAAGTATACATATGTATGTAATATAAGCTGAAATATACTTGTTTATCTTTAATGCATATTGACTGGCAAAATTGAACAAATGAAATGGATCAACTTATGTGATATTAAAGCAAACAACATTACAGTAATTAAATTAAAACCAAAATTTAACTAAAACGAATTGAATCAAAATTACATATAATAAAATGAAAACCATAAAATAAAACGATATTAAATTAAATTAATTTAAATAAATAAAAAAAAAAATAAACTAAAATATAGTGAAATCAAATATTTCAAAATGAAAAAAAATAAAACAAAAAATAAAGTAATATATTTAAAAATAAATTTAAGCTAAATAAATAAATTAAGAACAAAAAAATATGAAATAAAAGAATCCCAAAGTTATGTTCAAAATAAAGTAAAGTAAAATTAAAAAATAAATAAACAAAAACAGAATAACATAAAATGAAATAAATCGAAATTAAATGAAAATTTAAGTAATGCGAAGAAAAAAAATAAAAACCTAAAATAAAATAAAAGAAAATGATATAAAATCAATAAAACTATTATTTAAAAAAATAAAATTAAAAAAAAAAATTTCATAAAAACATAAAAAATATAAAATTACATTAACCGAAAATTATATGAATAAAGTAAAAAAACTTAAATAATTAAATAATTAAATTTAATAAAGCAAAATAAAACTAAAAACCAAATAAAGTAAAAAAAGAAATAACTTAAAACAAAATAACATAAAATAAATTAAATCAAAATTAAATGAAAAGTTAAGTAATGCGAAGTGAACTAAAATAAAGTGAAATAGAAAAATAAAATAAAATAAAATATAAATTTAAAAACAATAATTAAAATAAAATTAAATTAAATAAAAGAAAGCAAATATCTCAAAAACCAAGGGACAGGTTTGCATACGAGCAGACGCACAGCCGAACAATGGCTAAAACAACTCAACTTTTCATTCCGATCATGTGGGTATAAATTTTGATGGGTCTTCTCTTTCTCATACTTACATATTTCGAACTAGTGATGCTCAACAACGCAAGCAACGATATCATTTCGTTTAGCTAACAAGAAAAATTACCTCAACGAAATAAAATATTTTCGTTTCTGCGCCATGTTATCAAAACGAAATGAAATCGTTCACGTTAAAACCGTACAAAACTCATCGTTAACGCTAATTTTAAAACGGCTGCTTACTATGCTATTAACAGCACACCTCAATTTTAACGTTTAACATTATCTGTTAACGATTTAACATTAACGACAGCATTTCGTTTCGGTCAAAAACGAGATAGTCTTTATTTATTTAATTGATTTAATGATAATATTACCAAATGTTTCAACCGAATCGCTTGAAATTTTTTGATTAACGTGAAATTTATCGTTAACATGATTCGAACAAATTTTAATACGTAAATGTACATGAAAGGTATAAATATTATAAAATAAAAAAATTAAAATAAAAAAGAGAAATAAAATCAAACAACACAAAACAAAATCAATAATTTAAAATTAATATAAAAAAATTGAAATGACAAAAAATAGTTTTAAAAATTAAAGTAAAATTTCATACTTTGCTAACCTTCGACTTTACTAAATTGCGACTTACATATTTCTTGGCTTTTTTTAATTTTTTCCATACCATTAAAACGTTTTAAATGAAAACTGCCATAAAATAGTGCATCTTTAATTATTCACTTAAATCAAAAGTTTCTGCCACACTTTGCTGCTGCGCTGACTTTCTAACCCAAATTTTATTGAATTCTAATTGGTTGCATTCCTATGGAAACCGAAACTTTGGCTTGTGTATTTAAACGTGTCCCAGCAATGCAAAGGAATAACTTTGGAGTGTTAAATACGGAAACATTTACTTAACTACATACAAATGTATTTACATATGTATGTGCATTTGTGCCGAAAAGTTAACTATATGTAAATCTCTACGACGAAGGGAAGCAAGAAGGGAAATCGTGAGAGATTTGATTTGATAAATCTGTAAATCTAATAAAACACAAACAGTTTTGTTGCTTGTATAAGTTGCTGGTGCACGGTAAAGTGTAGTTTGTTGCACATAGGAAAACTACGCGGTCAATTATTTACAAACTGGTGCAAAAGCAATGCAAACCAAGACAGTTGGTATGGAGAAATTGAAAGAAACTTGTGATTGTATAGGTATACTTTGCTACCCTTTAAAAGTAATGTGAAGTTGGTTGAGGGTCTGTTAAAACGAGTTACATTTTTTCCTCATTTGATCTAGTGACGAAAGCAATACTAGACTGGGCAAAACGGAAGTGAACTACTGATTTATATTGTACTTCCCCGTTAGGCGCAACAAACTCCCTCGTTTTTCTCTACTCAAAACCTCTTATTATCTTCTCACCCCTCTAAAAATTAATCATTATAACTTTTCTCTTGTCTACTATCTCTCTTCTTTAAGAGATGCAATCGCGTAAGCGTTGTCTACGTCAGTAAAGAAGAATTGACTGCATTTGTCTTTTGTATCCTTCAGGCGGAAAGGACTTTGCACTTTCTAGCAAAACTCAATAAGCATAAATCTTAGCTTAATATGCACTAGTCACACTCTATACCGAAAATCCTTCGTTTTCCTGCCGTGTAGCTTTGTTAGTCTGCCGCAAGCATACATGCCACTTGGCTTTTTGACTCGAGCACTCCAGAGTATCTGGTAAAGTGGTTTAAACTCAAATATTGACTTTATGTTGCCACATATCTCTGCTTTACACTAACTTTACAAAACAAACACACATATATATACACACACACACACACACACATACATATATGTATATAAACACAATGTGTAACCCAAAAGATCATCACAATCTGAATGCATGTTGGTAACCTGCCATCTGCCATCTGCCATCAGCCATCAGCCTTGCAACTAAGTGCCACTTACCACACGGCACGTGGAATGAGGAAGTGAAGGAAAATGCTGAAGAAGTGCGGCAGAAGTGCAATTATTGTTTGCCTATTGATGCTACCTAAATACACTTACTATAACCTACAGCTACCGTGTAGTAAAATCACTAAAACAACAGCAACAAAAAAGAAAACAACAACAACAATTGTTTGACTGGCAATTACAAGCGGTTCGTTTTCAATTTGCTGCACTCTTTCCATGGTCAAGTGCAAGAAATTTGTCAAATCTGTGGCAACATCACAGCAAACCATTGAAGCGTGCGCCACAACAGGCTGTAGGCTTGTGGGGAAATATTGTGGAAAAGAAAAAAAAAAACTTAAAATTCACTTGAACTGCAATATAGGTATATACTTGCCACGTATTCTTGGGATTGAGAGTTTGCTACACTTCAACTCGCTTCAATCCCACTCTCCTCACCTGCCCACGCCTGTCGTGCCTTGATCCAACTTGAGTGAGTGCCTCAACTATTAACTGCCTTAACTGCCAGACTGTTAAATTGGCTGCTGCTGTTCGGCACTTTGTTGCCTGACGAATTGCTGCCACGAGTAGTGTTTGACTAACTGTTTGCTTCGTTGTACGAGTATGTAGAGTATGTATGGCAAACTATCAAATGTGCCTGCCAACTGTTGCACATTGCAATTTACCGCTCATCCCAGAGGTGTTATCGCCCGCCACCAAGTGAGGTTGTCTGGAAATATATACTTGTACAAATGTATGTATGTATGTATGTAGTTATGTAGGTGTTGTCGCGTGTGGCAATGGTGTTGCAAGCATGGCCAACATCTGTCATGGTTATCCCAACCGTTTTGCTGCTGCTTCCAGCTGCAACTTAGTCACTCTGTGGGGCTCTATGTGGGCTATGTGTGGCAGCTTGCGGAGATTGACAAGTGAATGCATATCGATGTTGATAGCAGTTATGTTGTCAGTGAATTGCTGTTGTTACTTATCTGGCGGTTGGCCTGGCTGTTGCAGTAACTGTAATTTTCACTGATTGACTGATTGAGAATGTGCATTCACATGTGTGCATACATTCACACATACACACACACACATATAGACACGTGCGTTTAAGGAAATGCAATAATTAGCTTTCCTGCGAGGCGTTTGCCAGCTTCTGTAGCGGTTCTTAATAATCGCAATTAACCTGCTTTGATCCATATTATTTAGTTTTATATTTGCAATTTGCTTGGTTAAATTGATTTTCGCTTTGGGAGTTTGTACCGTTATTTTATTATTTTATTTTGTTTACTCTTTATATTGCATGTTGGTGATTTGGAGTGCTGAATTTTAAGGCCTTTAAATACTCGTAGTGATTTTGTCTAAAACACTGCAAAAAGAAATATTTTCCGATGGGACTGAAGGAATTTTTTTAATCATAATTAAAATAATTATTTTTTTTTCTTGAAGAAAATTCCAAAACAAACAAACTTTTCCATAAAAAGTCCTTATCGAAATAAATACTCAATCTAGCTTTAGATTTCTCTTAGATCAGGAATTTAACTTTCATATTATAAGGACGTAACTCGCAACGCTCCGATCAGGTCGTGGTTCTTGCCCTCTCCAGGCACTCTCTAGCCTTTGTATTACCCCCGGGGGCCTCAACGTGGCATCTTTGTTTCTTTCCCTTCCGTTCCTCGATCTTGGTCTCCTTTATAGGAGGTGACTAAAAGCTCCCTCTCTCTCTAGTAGAGCTTATCGAGGCCATTCTATCTGCATCGGAGTCATCGCTAGCCATCTTTCCCCTGTTGCGGCTCGTATAACAACCTCGATTAGGGGGGTGGCAGTTCTGGGTCACTGTTCTCCATCAGCCCTAACTGCATGTTCAGTAGCTCAGCGCTCCCCAGGCAATCAAATAGCTGACCTTTTTATTTGGCGTGCGCTAAGTACAATGAAAACTTTAAACGCGTTTTCCTCAAAATCACATTTTTCAGGCTGGGAAGACAGATTATTCGGACCCTATTGCATCCATTTATGTGAAATTTTTATGGCAGCTTCACAAACACATTTTTTTGTGGAAGCATGGTCCTCCCATGGACTCCTTTCTAAAAAAACTTGGATTAAATAATGGACTTTATCACCGCCATTTTGTAACAAAATATTAATCAAAGAATATTTTTTTATACTTCAATATAAGTTTCAATAAAATATGTAAATAGAAATTCTATTCCTTTTCCAATATTCGTCCAATAAATTTTAAAAAAAATTAGTCTATTTTTCAACCTCTAAAGTGGTTTTACCCCTTAAGTGCAGACATGAAAAGAATTTAACAGTACACGATAACTCACGAAGCCAACTCAATCCATTTGATCCATAAACTTAACAACGACAACACATTCGTAACAACTGAATCATATTTTCATACGAACTGATTGTTAAATTGAAATTTTAATAGAAAATTCTCTCAAATTTAAACACCATTATGATATTTGCCATTTCAATTTTCCATTTCTTTGTTTGTATTTCTCTTTGAAAATATCGTCAGAGTTTCATGAGCAAAGGAAAATTATTAATTTCCTCACAATTAACTAATTAAGGGCTTGTGTGAACAACATTATAGGTTTTTTTTTCAAATAAATGGAGTAACTGTTAATTTAAAACAAATATATTAACTCTTCACATTTTATTTCATAAAACCACTCAACCATAATATACGTGTACATAAATGAATTTAATTATCTATAAACATTGCATTTGCATACAAATACAATAAGTATATAAGTATAGTGTAACAAAAATACTTTTATTAACGCTTAAATATTATTGTTAATATTTATATTGAGCACAAAATAATGCATATTAGCTGAATTAGTGATAATAATGTACATATGTATGTATGCATTTAATAATATTATTATTCAATAAAAAAATTTAGATATGTACGTATATAAATATGTAGTATGACTACATTAATGGTGATAATTATACTTAGCTATTAGCATATATGGTAAATAATATATTGAATTACATACATGTATGTTTGTATGTATGTATATAAAATGGAAAATTAAATACTATATGCATATTTAGAAAATAATAGTATGGCTTATGAGCATAATTAGTATGCATAGTTAAACACTGTAGACACAAACACATGTATAACGAGTATAAATGCTGAACACAAAGATAAAAATTTATATGTATACATACATGTATACGCTATAAATAAACTAAGTACAGCATAAAAATATAATGCACAATGAAAATATAATATTAATAAATAACAAAAAATTCAAATCCAAAGGATAAATACTTATGCTTCATTAACGAAAAAAGAAATAGTAAAAATATATATATAATATATATTATATACTATTAACATACATAATCAACAACAACGTTTAGGCATAATAAATATAAATAGTAATGATATGATGACGCATCTACTGCATTGACTGCCGCATACGATTGCTCACTCCCCTGCTGGTCGAAACGCACGCTCACCAAATGAAAACTAAGCTAATAAATATAAATAGTTCTTGCATATATATTTACATAATTGCATAAAATTATTCGTAAACTAATTGATTTACTAATTACTTTTCTTCTCTTTTTCTCTCCACTCTTTTTCTCTTTCTTTATAGGTAAGTGCTCGCTGTTTTCAAACAAATTATTGTAAGGATGGGTGCTTTTGATTTACGGTTAATTACTCGTACACATACATACTCGCACATACATATGTATGTGTCTTATGCTCAACGGCTTGGGTGGGATATGAATTGTGATTGCTTGAAAATAAATAAAAACGTAAGTTAATATTTATTATTTATTGTGTTTCCAGAATATTTATAAAAATACGTGAACAGTAAACATGTATGTACATATAAGCATATTATAAATACTAGTTCTAGTAAAAAGTAATCCATTATTTTTGCATTAAATTGAAGGCTTTATTTACTATAGTTTTTTCATTTTGAAGATAATGTCACTATGCCTCTCTCATAGAAACCTTTGTCCCTATTGGGATAGTCGATTTTCACAAGCTTCTTCTTCAGGAATACGCGTATATGGTAATCACTTGATGCGAAGTGCGGACTATAAAGCGGATGTATAAGAACCCACACTCTAAACTCTCGGAGTATATAAATATTTTTTTTTCTTTTTTTGCATTTCCTAGAAAATTGTAAAAGTGCGACAAAAACAACTCCAGGATAGATTTTTAAATATTCAACTGCAACTCCCTTCATTCCCTAAAAAAAGTCACGCAATATACACGTACATAAAAATTAATCTCCTTGCTGTGCACAAATAACACTAAAGTTCAAATAGTAAACAAACGCCATTTATAAACAATTACAATCACCGGTCAAAAGATAACGAGCCAAATAAAATTTGTGAAAAAGAATTATGGAAATAAAAACATCGTTAGAATGCCATAGGCGACAAGTGTAACCTGTCTGCGACCTTTTTGCGCAAGCGTACAAGTAAATAACATACATGTGTACATACATATGTACGTTCATGAGTGTGTGCTTGTGTATAGAGAAGCTGAATGCAAAACGATGCACTCGTCTGCCTACCAAAAAGCTGGCACAAGCAACGGCGATGTTCGTTAGTATTACACGTATAAGCAATAAAGGATGTTTCTGAGGGTGGGTGCTTTATACATAAACATTTCTACATATATAAAATAATATTAAAATTAAAGGATGGGATAAAAATTAAAAAATTCACATTTTATAAAGAATTCTACATAAAAATCAGTTCGAAAAAAATTCTTAAAAACATTTTTAATGATCGAAATATTATTTCTTTAAAATGCTGAACAAATTTTGAAAAGCACCCTGTACCAAAATTAATATTCCCCCGCACTTATGCTTATACTTGTTGTATATACATATTTGTATACTGTTAAATGGTCACATCGTAATTTTTTTTTTTTTTTTTTTTGACAAAACTACTTTTTGCCTTTTCGGCCACAATATACTCGTATTGTATTGTTGTTGTTAGGTAATGCTCGGTGTATTTTTCAACGTATAATAGTTAAGAGTTGTTTTTAGACAAAATTTGCTACAAAATGCAATTTTTTTGTTTTTTTTTTCTTTTGTTTTATGCAAAATTTGCAAATCTCTTGCGTAAAATTCAACTGCCACACAAATCAGACTTGACTCGATATTCAACCTGTTGTTGGTTCATAAGAAGGTAAAAATTATTGCAATGAGGATGCTTAAAATGTGAATTTAATTTTGGAATAATTTATTTTAATGAATGAAATTACCAGTTTTATATGCTTTACTAATTGAAAAGCGATTCAGCGTTTGCAAAGCGCCAACTATATAATAGAAAAATATCAACAAATGAACTCTTAAAAAAGAAATAAAAAATAAATAAGAAATTAAAACAAAAAATAAAAGGAAAATTAAATCTAAGACTAGCTCCCAGACATGATAAAGTTTTTAAAAATATTATAGAAAAAGATTCTAAATATGCACATTCGCTTCTCCACGCCAGATATTGTTGGCTAACGAGATAGAAAAAATAGTTGAGGTCAGTGGCTGTCAAAGAAGTTCCCATTTTTCGCGGAATTATTCAAAATGAAGAATAAATAAAGAAACTCCACTAAGATTTTAGTACAAAAATTTATTGAAACATATTTTTTTCCAAATATCATTATTGCCCTCCTTTCGCTGACAGCCTGGCAAATAGTCCACCTATACAGTAGCGAAAATTTAGAACGAACAAGTGACAATAGCAATTGTTGCAAGTAAATAAATGACCTTTTTGACTAAAGAACAAACTAAAAAAACAGAAACAACTCCTTTAAAGTCACATACAAACACACACATGCACCGAAAATATCATAAAACCATTACAACTAAGCATATCAAAAATCGTGCCGACACCCACACAAATGTCACAATAAAAACTATTAAACATACGTACATATGTATGTCTATAGACCCCACCAACCGACCACACAAACAAAAAAGGCCATTTAAGGTGAATTGTGAGCAATGACAACGGACAATGGCTGCAGGTAACTCGGTAGCGGTTGGAATAACAAACACAGTAAAAACAACAGCAACAATATGCACAATGTAGCCTTTGGATGTAAAAAAAAAAATTAGCAGAAACAACAAATCAACATAAATTGTTTATATATGCAACGAAATATGCCCTTATAAAGTCAATTGGAAGGCGAATACTACGAATACAAGGCTGAGTGCCAAGCAAAGCAAGGAGCATAAATATAAAGAAGAATATACAAATAAAAGTTAAACAAATATCAAGTGTTAAGAAATAAAATTAAATTAAAACCAATAACATTAATGAAAAAATAAAATAAAAAAGCGAAAAAATATAAAATAAAAAATAAAATAAAACCATAAAAATACAAAAAAATAAATTATTTTAAATGAAACAAAATGAAATAAGGTAAAGAAATATAATATAAACAAAATTAAAAAATAAATAAAATAATAATGATATATAAAAAAAATAACATCAAATAAAGTAAAATAAAATAAAATAAAATAAATTAAAATAAAATTAAATTAAATAAAATAATATAAATTAAAATAAAATAAAAAAATTTTAAAAAATTTTAAAAAATAAACTAAAATAAACTAAAATGAAGTAAAAGAATAAAATCATAAAAATGAAAAAAAAAATTAAATTATTTTAAATGAAACAAAATTAAATAAGGTAAAGAAATATAATATAAACAAAATTAAAAAATAAATAAAATAATAATGATATATAAAAAGAATAACATCAAATAAAGTAAAATAAAATAAAATAAAATAAATTAAAATAAAATAAAATTAAATAAAATAAAAAAATTTTAAAAAATTTTAAAATATAAACTAAAATAAACTAAAATGAAGTAAAAGAATAAAATCATAAAAATGAAAAAAAAAATTAAATTATTTTAAATGAAACAAAATTAAATAAGCAAAAAATAACAGTAAAATGTAATAAAATAATATAAATTAAAATACAATGAATTTAAATTGAATAATATAAATTAAAATAAAATAAAAAAAATAAAAAAGTATTAAAATAAAATAACATGAAAAAATCATCAAAATAAAAAATTAAATTATTTTAAATGAGACGAAATAAAATAATTAAAAAATAGAAATAAAGTAATAATAAGATATAAAAAGAATAACATTAAATAAAGTGAAATAAACTAAAAAGTACATTGATGTATGAAGCAAACATGAATATAAAGAATATACAATTTAAAATTATACCAATATTAATTACAGAATTAAAAAAACGTTAATTAAAATCATTTAGATTAACTACAATAATAAAAATAATCAATAATAAAAATAATTCTATAAAATAATTAAATAACATTAAAAAAGTGATTTAAAATTTTATAAAAATAAAATAAGATAAAATAGGGAAAAATAAAAAATAGGAAATAAATAAACTAAATAAAAATAAAATAAATTAATACGAAATGATTTAAAATTATAATAAATTAATTAAAATGATATAAAATAAGAAAATAAAAAATAAATTAAAACAAAAAAAAGAAAATCAAATAAGATTAAATAAAAATAAAATATATTTTTCGAACAAAATTTCGATTTCGGCCACGAGTCACATTTCTCACTGGGCGGGTAAATAAACAAACAAAACTATCGCATTTGGGGATTCAAGCATCCTCAAATAATTGAAGAGAGACCGTAAAAAACTTATTGTCTGTTGCACTCTTTTGCCCAACAAGATGGTGCAACATACCATACAACTCTAGCCAATATAGCTTTAGAGCGGGAGAAACTTCCAGGCCGCGTAATCGCTCATCTTGGCGATGTCAATTGGCCACCGAGATCGCGCGATTTGAGACCGTTGGATTTTTTTATGGGGCTATGCGAAAGACCGCGCTTCTGCAGATAACCCTCAAGCAACTCGCGCACTTGAAATCCAACATTCGTCAAGTTATGGCTGAGATACCGTCCAATATGTGCCAAAAGATGATAGAAAAATACGTCAAACGGTTTGAAGTTTGCATAAATTGGCGAGGCGGTCATTTGATTGATTAAATGCATAGCTTTATAATAAAAAATGGGATTTCATGAAAAAAATTTATTTAAAGCATTTTATTGACGTTTATATTCGAGACCGCAAATTAAGCAAATACCAAATGAATTATGAAATAAAAATAAAATTTAAAAGATCAATGAAAAAATAAAGAAAAATACCAAAAATTAAATAAGTTAAAATAATATAATATAAATAAAAATAATTAATAAATTAATTACATGAAATTAAAATGAAATAAAACACAATAAAATAAAAAGTTAATTAAAAAAGAATTAGTAAAAATCCTGCACATAAAAGTACACGCATTTACCTTTTACTTCTATTTTATGCATATATATTTATATTTAAATATGCATTTTTATAATTATTTCGTTTATGTAAAAATTCTAAAAATAAAGTTGTGACCAAATACAACAAAATTCTGACAAACAGAGCAAAAACACCAATAAAGACAAACCAACTACATACATACATATACAAGTTAGTTTAATAACAACAACTAGCATCAACAACAACCGCACTATAATGTGATCATAGCCCACGATCATTGCGAACCATGCCATGCGACTGCGCTCGGCCGGTGAATGGACCATGAATAGGCGAATGAGTGTATACACATATGTACATACGTACATGTATGTATTTTCTCAATTGGTATGCCAGTAACGAAACGCATTCAAATCACGATTTGTTAGTGTTACACACCGCTCTAACTACTTATTCAGCAAGTCAGTAACTGCTGCGCCACCACACCACCACACCACTTTCCGATTTCCTACTCCATACACCATTCAACCAGTATATTCGTTTGTAGCTCTCTTCAATTGTTGAGTGGGTGGTTTTCCACTGCCGCGCTGCATTGCAACGCAAACATGAAAGCAACTACTGACACAAAGCCAACGACAAGGGTCTCTCCTTTTGTTCAGCGACATGCATACTCGTTTACCCCTTACATGCGCTCCTCAATCCGTATTCCCCGGATTTGGCTTGCAGAATGAAGTCAAGGAAACTCTAACAGCAAGTGAGCTCGTAAGCTGGTGCGCCAGTGACGACATCGCTCGCTACACAATGCTAAAGTGCCTGTCCAATATATATATATAGGTATACATATATATTTATTTTTTGTGCGCTCAGTTCAACCGTTGCTCGTTCAACGTCGATCACTATTTTCTTTCTTTTGCTTAGATTTTATTACTAAATTAATTTTTATAGGTCAACGCTGAGTGTAGTAAGAAAAAGAATTGTAAAGAATTTAAAGTCGAAATAAAATTGTTTGCTGCAGGTACTACGAAATCGTGGCGGTAGCTTCGCGCATATATGCGCTTGTTAACGTAGGTCTATATACGAGGGTGGATCACTTAGTGGATGTGATAGTAAAAGGCTGATTTATTCAAACAGAGAGTATAGCTCTTGCAGTGAACAGGCTCATGGAAGACAGTAAAGAAGGTGTCACAAGTCCGGGCAAATATTATTTCATAGGAAGTGAAGCCTAGAAAGATTCTACGGCTTAGTATGAGATCACGTACTCTCTCTCTCTCTGTGGTATAGTGATAAAAGACACATAAATGACCTTGGTAAAAGTAGCGCTAAAGTTCTGTTCTACAGTTCTATAAGAAACGAGATACTGGAAACCAGCTTGACCTAAGCAAATTAAGCCGAAAATCTTTTATTCACAAGTCCCCCTCGTAAGATCACACCCACAAATACACATACACGTATATGGTAGATATTGTAAGTGGCATTTAGGAACATGGTTACGTACTACTGGCCTTCTGGTCGTGTTCTATTGCCCAGCACCTGCGCTCACACACACCTGTCAACCTCTCTCGAAATACAATCTCATTGGCTAACTGACTAGCTCTTAACAAGTTTTTTTTTCTTCCTTTTTTCTTTTTTGTTTTCAATATCCCCATTACCCTTTAGTTGTTGCCGCACCATTTGACTGCCATAAATGCAAGCTTTTTGCGTCTAGTACCGTTGTATGCAGCATGTTGCAGGCGTTTTTGCCAATATTATTGATTTTTATCGTTTTTGACTTTTTACATGTCACATGTCATTGATCATTTTTGACTTGTAAACCTAGATATTTACCACAGCCATATGGAGATTTAAGTTCAAATATTTTCTGCTGCACTTCTTCAGTGAATTAATTGTTTTCGAGATTTTTTGTTGACTAGAAATTAAGGCTGGAGAAGTTTTGTAAGAGACGAATAGAAGCAAAAACACAATAAACATCCAAAGTACAACCTTTTCGTTTGGTATCCCCTTTTAATTAAGTTTCTAATAACAACAAACAACGTTAAACATGACTTAAAAATTTATGAATTTAAATAATTAGTACATTCCATACGCTTCTCTAACTAATTACCGAGAATGCGGAAATGAAGGCTTATAATAGTCTCCCAATTCCCTAATTAATTTTAATGGAAGGCATAGCGAATTATCGCTTTCACCAATTTCATAGGGACTGGTATTTTTAACATGCATACATACTAAAACTACTCCAACTTTTGATCAGCACCATACTAGTAACATACTAGTCTATTGAATGTTGCTTGTATCAGGTCTCGAACCCAGGTCGTCCGTATGTTAGCATTGCTACCCACTCGGCTATTGCCGCCGCCAATATCGTAGAAAGAAATAATCTAAAATGGAAACTTCACGGCTTATAGCTACAGCCTCTAACTACACTCTGGCCAATAATATGTGGCAAGTGACCCTGAAAAGCCCTTTAAAATAGAACGTTCTCGCATTCAAACCACCACCAATAGAAGACAAAGAGCTCGAGCTGGCTCGATAGTCCCGCGTAGTACTGGTGCAACTCAGGTCTGGATATTGTAGCAGGTTAAACTCATACTTAACTAGACTCGACCTCGATATACCCAACGTAGGTTTCGCATGTAACGAGTCCTAGCACCTCTTTGCAAGCCCCCTAAAACCAATTCATCTAACCCCCCTCGCCCTCTGGTCCGAACACGTCGAAACAGTTCGTTTCCTGTTCCTGTTCCTAAGCGAGATTTGCGAACTGCTACCACAAAAACAACAGAATATTCCAGTAATTTGGTGAAACTATTGTAGTATTTTGCAGTTAAATACCAATTCAGACTTAAATTGTTATCAACCATACATATATTTCTCTACTCTGAGTACTATAAACTCCAAGCCGCTGATTAACTCGTAGGTTAGAATAAATTGTTGTTGGTAAGCAAAAAATAGACTCATTGTGATTCCACGAAAAAGTTTCTCTTTCTTCTTTTCCATGCGCTTAGTCGCCTTTGTGAATTTGCTAGCCTTAGTTTTTGTCTGCCACATGGCAAAGACTGCTGTCGGCCGCCGGGCAAGCGCCTTCCTCATCGTCATTCCAGCAATTCTTACTGCATATTAAAACAGAAAGCCCTAGCCTTTTTTTACAAGTCCTCCTAAAAGCACGGGTCCAGTTTTGTTCCCGGAAATCATTAAGTTGATGCGAGTTTTCGAAGTAGAAATGTAGGGATCAATGTTGTCATCTGATACGCTTGCAATTATAAAGAGAGAATATCAAGGACTGCATTTAGTGCTTCAGTTTGAATGGTTCTAAGTGCGCTACTAATGCTTATCCACACTGTTCTTTAAGTCTGACGTCTTTGTATGTTTTCTTCCCATTTATGAACCACCATATTACTACAACGTATCAAAAGTGGTCTTACCACGGAAATTGAAACAGAACCGCAGATTCTGGGACTTGAACCTCACATTTTGCGGGTTGTTCTTTTACAGACATATCTATGAGTTATACGTTTCTCTGAGTTCAGTTATCTGTTCAGAATTACTACTAAATACTTCGTTTTAGCTTCTAGTCTTAGACGAACTCCATTTTGAACTGGTAGACTGATTGACAGAGTTTTATATTTCCTGCTAAAGAGAACAAGTTACACATTTTTGAAGTTACCATTGTGAATATCGCGATCAGACTACAAAGATACCGGAGTATTACCTACATTTGATCACATAAAGTTTGGGAAACTCTCTTTGTAGGTTATGCCATCGGCATTTGGTTGCAGTACGAAATGAGTTCTATGTGAGTTTCCAAACCAGGGATAAGAGGACAACTCCCTGTGGTATGCTTCTGTCCACATATCCAGATACAGAAGATTCCCCAAAACTTACGGTATCTGTTCTACAAACAATTAATTAAATAATTAAGTCCACCAGTGGAGTATTCACATTTAAGTCTTCTAGTGCAAAACAGATTGCGCCAGAAAGTTGTGAAAAGTTTCCTCAATATTTTATAATATTCGAAAATAACTCAAAGAGCCAAATAACCCAAACACATTTGCTAGATGTAATAACATGTGGAAAAGAATTTTTATTTTTAGAAATATTTAGATATTTTTTTATAATCAGTTTTCAAAATGAAGAGATCGGAATGAAGAGTAGTTAATTTGTTACGAATGTACTATTAATATTTTGTTTTCTTGAAGTTTGTTTCAAAGTAAGAAAAAACTATTTTTTTTTGGTTCAAAATTAACTAGTCATATGTTTTTCTATTTAGAAGTAGTATGAGACTGTTATTTTCTGGGCGAAAACTGGCAGTTGCTATCGCGTGTTGAACCTACCTCCTTGTTAAAATTAAGTATACTAGTTTGAACGAAGTTTTTTTTTGATAAGTACTACTTTCCTTTGCAATTATTAGCATTCTTCCACTTACAAAATATATAATATAAATACATACATACATATATAAAAAACACATTTATTACATTTATTGAGCGAAATTTATTCTTTTGCAGTTGTATGCGCATATTTTATGCACAAATAGCCAAGAGATATCGCTTAAATGAAGCGAATGTCATGCTAATATATTATATATATATATATATATATTTATATATATATATGTATGCATACTACCCTGTGGGAAAATCTTTAGTTAACACATTTTTTAGATATATTTGAAGAGTTTCTCTGGATAAGGGTTTAAAAACATCTAAAAATACATATATTATAAATTAATTTAATGGAAAAACACTTTTCATTGATATTGCCTTAATTGAAATGCCTCAACTTTCCGGTCAATGGGGGAAACCCACTTCGTTCATATGGCTGTCGCGGCTGGACTCTTAATAGGCCATACTGTTATGTCCATCGACCCAGTTTTAGAAGAGAACCCGTCACCTGCCTTTTCATGCTTACGTTTTCTGAACAACAAAAGCAGCACTTCTGCTTTCTAATTTAGCCGCCGAGGAGAAAATGAGCTGCATCAGAAAATATGATTTTTCGGTCATAATAATGCTCATCTTCTGCCGAGCAATCTTCAGCCAATCGAGCGAAGCGAAATCGCATTGGATAGAATGAGGTTTCAATTCTTGTACCGATTGGATTTTATAAGCCTTCCCACCGAGGTCTTTATGGAATATCATGCGCTAAGAAGTGCGCGAAATATTTAATTCCAACGAACGGTCGTTTACGGCTCATTAATCTGCCTACACTCCATAGACGTAGAAAAATGCTTGGAGTTTTATTTTTAACTAAATTGATAAAGAGGTGCTATCTACCTATAGCCCATACCTACTTAGCGAACTTAACTTCATCATCCCTTTAAGATCATCTAGACACTTTAAGCCCATTTCATTGGGTTCATGCAGAACAAACTTTGAAATGAACGACCCTTTTAGATCATTGTGTAACGATTTTAATACACATTTTCCCAACATTGATTCCTCTGACTCACTTTCCTGTATCAAAACCTACTTACTGAGTGCTTTAAATAATTAAATAAATTCCTTTTTCTTTTCCCCATGCAAGTTTATAGTACCTGATGAACAAATCTGCAGCTGTTTAGTGTAAGAGGCAAGTATAACTGCGACTTTCTGCGATCGGTTTCGGGTTCAGGGCAGTCCGGACTGTTACTGGTTTTCGTTCACTGGTTTGTTGGATTTTGCGATTTCCCTCAGACGCGCCCCTCGGTCGGTTGGGCAGAAGGTGGGTAACGCTGGGTTCGTCGTTAAAAAACACACTTTGAGCTACGATGAAAAATATCCAAGCACTCTTAAAAATACAATAAAAAATCCCTGCTCACCCTTTAGGTTTTTGTTTTTTAGCATTTTTAGTATAAAATCAAAAGAAAACGTTTTAAAACACACACCTACTAAACGAATTTTACACCCGCAACTATAGTAGGTAATTAGCAACACTGCACCGTTAAGGTGCCTGAGATACATACCATACATATACACATTTAGAAATTGCTGTTATATAAATTAATGCCACAACCAAATAGTAACGAATTTTTTATCTCGAACCATTAAAAGTGGCACCGCATTAAAGCAGTTTAACATCCTTGCTGAGCTTTCTGAGCCACAGCTTTTGCTAACAATTTTACGAAAATTTTACGCGAGTTTCGATAAACAAAATAGCGTAACAGTAAAATGAGAAGCCAAATAGTAAAAAGAAGATATGTATAATAAAAGATAGTCATAATAATGAAAACGTAACGTAAATAAAGCATATAAAATGTAAGGCATTTTCACTACACACACACATACATATATATATACATATATATTTAACATTTTACGAATTACTTTGGTTAAACGAAAAATTATCGCGCTCATTATAAACGAGTATTTACGCACGCTTACAGCACACGCAGAGATAGGAGAGTAGAGAGTGGAATGTATAATATATTATACAAAGATGATGAAGAACAAGTAGAAGAAGAAATAGTGCAAATAACTAACCCCAAGCAAAATAATGGCATTGCAGCGATGCAAATTTTGTTATAATAAAATTTTTTTATTACTTAAACATAAATTTTTTATCGTCAATCCAGCAGCTATGTTGACCCCTAGTACGTCGGCGGGGGTGGGGGGTAGTAGGGAGTGTATTAAAATTGCATCACCGGAAGCGTGGTGACGCAATTAAGGATGCACGTAGTTTATATTTTTTATTGCCCTTGAAAAAGTATTTAAATTCTCACAACTCTCCACTTATTTACTACGCTTTCTACGAATATAAAATAAATATTCAGCTGAGTAAGCCTTTGCCATCAACAAAGAGTGTACATAATTGTGGGTGATTCAGTAGTTAAGTGGCTTCTTTAGGATTTTACAATAGAGAATTTATGGTGCTTGAAAATGACATTTAATTGGCAGTGAAAATTTGTTGTTCTGTTTTTTAGTTAATTATCGCTAAAATATCCCAGGCGATTTGGATTCACAGAGGCACTTCAAATGAAGTCAAATTATTTTGCAATTGTTTTTTTTTTAATTTATTATTCTAAATTGTATATAAGACTTTCACAAAAAAAAAAGACAATCACTGAATCTTTTCAGAATAGGTATATACTATATATTTCTCTCAATCTGCTCAAACATCTATTCTTGGTCATTTACCGCCTACGAAGATAATTTTGTCGTATTTAATCATTCAGATAGATAGGTTTTAGTCTACTGAAAGAAGAATTTTTTAAAGTAGTACACTTTTTGCTCCTATTCAACGAGGCAATACTTTTTTCGGAGTTGGCCTTTTTGACCGCTGTTACTTGATTTATGCTCAGTGTGGTTTTGTGGTTATGAAGGGGTATAATGAACGCAATCCGGAGGAATGTTTGTAAATCGTGTAATTTTATTTGACACCCCAATATGCGGTCAACATAATCACCTAGCAGAGTCGGTAATTGCAACAACCATTGATCGGTTTCACGCCACGCTTACTCTAGTGGAAAATGCGCATTCTCAGAGATGCCGTACAGTGCGCACCGAAGACGCTATTGCTTCTGCGGAGTAGAGTATTGGAGTATCACAGCAGACCCGCATTAGCCCATCCGTCATCGCGCACAACAATTAAAACTCTGTCCATCCACTTTAGGGAAGAGATTTTGCGGAAAGATCTTGGTCTGTCGGTTTACAAAATTCAACTTTTGCACACAACGTATTTGTCAAATTTGGAGTTATAATAATCCCCATGCCATTATTGAGGCGCCGTTACATCTTCAAAAAATGTCACTGTTTGGTGTGCTCTATGGACAGAGAGAATCATCGGTCGCTATTTCTTCAAAAATGAAGCCAACGATAAGGTTACAGTCTATGGGAACGCTATAGAGCCATGATTAATGAGTTTTTCGTACCCGGTGGTCGATGTGTTCGACCTTTGGTTCCAACAAGACACCGCTACGTGTCATCCCACGAAACAAGCAATTTATTGAGGGAAATTTGTGGTGAGCGCATTATCTCGTATCGTGGACTTTTTTTTTTTTTTTTTGGTTATGTGAAGTCGCTTTTCTATGCAGATAAGCCCGATTTAAGGATTTAAGGAAGCTACGTCAGCTAGAAAAGACGAACTACTATATAGCCTCCACTGAGATTATGCTCGACTACAACCCCATAACCACCAGTCGCTGAAGCGATTTTCGGCCGAGCTGCTCCTTCAATTTGTGATTTTGCGTCTTGATTTTTTTAACAACAAATGGAGGGACCTACAGTTTATACTAAGCCACCTCCGAAGGGCTGATGGTTTTCTTATGAGGAGCCTTTATTTCTAAGCTCACTACAAGAGAATTATTCATCAAGTATGTTAACTTAATATGAAGGAACCTCAATTGTTGCAATCTGCCTAGAAGAGTCTGGCCGACATAGAATAAAAGAAGGTCATGAGGTGAAATCTAGTTTTGTGGGTCTTCGTATGTTTCATATTACATTAGGCAGGCACACAGAGAGGTTAGGCGTACCATCAAACGACTTCTGCAGGAGTTGTTGGGAGAAGGTAGAACTTGAACCCTTCAGGCACTTCCTTTGGGAATGCCCCGCATTTTGTTGGAGAACTTAGCTGAAGTATCTATGGTCAACAATCTTCAGAGACAAATTCGAATTGGTAAGTACAAAGATACGTAGAATACTCTACGGGTAGTGGCTATTAGAACTTCAGTGGTAACATAATGGGCTTATTCGGTTGCCTAGGTTAGCTAATGCCTAGAAACCACTTCAAGCCATGTCAAATTAAGTACCCGGGCATTTTTACGAAAAAATTTCGCGTCTATTTCTAACTTAGAGATGATGGCTACGCTCAATCTTTATTCACATTGTACTTGTTACCATCGGATTATGGGACTTAAAATGCTACACCTGATCTTTATTCTAGATATGACGAAAACTTTTTGCAAGAAGCTGGGCTTTGACGATCCAATGTCCAACTGCATACTTTACATAAACGGCAAAAGCTTCTTCTTAGGATATAATCTCTTAGGATGAACAGATGGGGCACCCTGCCGCACTTGCTCACCTCCACTGGATTTTAAGTTTTACAAATAAATACATCTTCGCACAAGCGACGCTTAGTTTCTTCCCTGGACTACCAAAAGCTTCTATAGTGCTCTAACAGATTTATTGTGTTCTACGAGTTGGGAACGACGAATACTGCAACCGATGGAAGGATGAGCTGTACGAGATACACGGCGTCCATTGACATAGTCCAGCGCATCAAGAGACTTGGCTACGCTAGGTAGATCATGTGGTCCGGATGTATAAGAATGCTCCAGCTTTAAAAGTTTTCGATACAATACCCGTCGCTGAAAATGTAAAAAGAGTAAGACCTTCGCTCCATTGGAAATACCAGGTAAAGAAGGAACTGTTCAATTGGCGGTAAAATAGCGAAAAGAAATAATGAATGGCGCTATTGTCAAAGGAGTCTACGCCAGTAAAGAAGAAGAAGTGGATGTTAATGCCATTAACATGATACTAACTAGTTCCTCCTCTTCTGCTGTGCTTCTTGATGTTTCTCCAACAACGGAGGGAGCTACAGTTTATTCTAAACCATTCGGAGCCGGCTGATGGATTATGATGTACTATCTTTATTTATTTGCACTTTCATACTTCAAAGAAAATAATTTCATAAGAAAAGATCGGTGTGTGAGATACACGCGGAACTGTTGTTATTTCTCGTCGTATAGAGATTTCATTTCGGAAAATTGATTTCTGATTGCTCCAAAGCCTATGGCAATCTAATTACTGCTGCCCCTTAAGAGGGTTTGACCTCAGACCTTAGACCCAGTGCCCATTATGGATTATGTGCTTTATTTCGGTTTTTTTTTTCTTCATTTATTTATTTGGCACCAAACGCCATTAAATCATTCCAATTAACCGCTGTAAAATATAAATCTTTCTCCCTTTCTCTAATTATTATAATCAACAAGATATATAATATTAAATGCATACATACATATGTACAATATGTATGTATGTGCTCACGTGTGAATACCTCACACTCTAGTAAATCGTTAATTTATAGACGCAAATGTTTAGACAAATAAATTACCGCGAACAACGAGGGAAGACGAAGAGAAAAAACAACAACAATTGACTACTGAATTAGCAATTAATCATAAAGTAAACTGATACACATATGAGGAGATACATAGATACAAGATTATATACAATTGCTGCTGTTGTTGTTATTGTTGTTGTTTTATATATTCATATTAATTTTTATTGCAAAGCATGATTATTTTTTCAACGAAATATTTTATATTTTTTGTATTGCAATTGGTAGCTGGGTTGTTGTATTTGTTATTGTTGTTGTTGTTGTTGTTAAATTTAATTTAATTACCACATTAAAGTGCAGTTAAACAGCAAAAAGCACAGTCAAGTATTAGCAAAAAGCAACAAGCAAACAACAACAACAACAAACAAAACAAAAAAATAATAAACGTTAATTGTAGAGGTGTTAAAATAACAGCAACAACAACAACGGGTAAGTAGCGAAAAAAAACTATGAAAATATAAAAAATGCAAGTATGAAAAGTATTTTTTCTTCGAAAGCCAAGCAACCAGAAGACTCTCTGTTATCTGTGTGTGTGTGTGTGTGTGTGTGTATGAGTGCAGTAGCGCTCTGTCGTCACAACGCCGCTGCCAACCGAAGACCATGCAGCCTAATTGCAAATGCAGCAACAAAAATCAACAGCCAAAACCGCCAAACCGCCGACAATTACTCATGCCAGCAAAACGCAGCGACGTACTCATATGTACATATATATGTGTATATATATATATATATATGTGTGTACATGTGTGTATGTGTATGGACAGCTGGGCTCGCTGGCAAACGGAAGGAAAGGCAGACTGATAAATACATACACGTATATAAGCTATTTGCAATGAGTACTCTCGCCCGTTCGACTTTACTTTGAAACCGTTATATTGTACACGCTGAATGAATTCATTCACTTGCGCGCGAATAAGTAACTTGACAGGCAGATAGACGTAGGAGCGGGCAGTCAGACACAAGCAAATCTACAAAAATCGGCAGAAATAAGCCACCGACGGACGGACGGACGGACGGACGAGTGGACGGACTGGTCATGGGGACCGGGCGGTTTGAACATACAAACCAAACAAACACAACAAATAAACAAAGCACAAATACCGAGTGGACAGGTAAGGAGGCGCTGAGTTTGGGCTGAACCAAGCCTAACGTTGAGCAACTCGTGTTGTCGAATATTAGATTTGGGTGAGAATGGGCGGGAAGCCTTAATAAGTTAAGTGTACGGTGGGTTGGAAATTAAAAGTCTGTCGCAAAGAAAACTCTTCTTCTTATCTTCATCTTCACTCATCGGCTCCTTCTTTTTCTTTTTGTCTTCTTATTCTCACCTCTTTGTTCTTCTTCTCTGCTCCTTTTTTCATTTTTGTTCGTCTTCTATTCCCCTTCTTATTTTTCTTCCCATTCTTCAATTTTCTTCCATTTTAATATTTTTCTTCACTGCTTTTTATTTTCCTCTTCCCCTTCTGGCTTTTTCTTCTACTTCTCCCTTGATCTTTTCAAAATTGATAACCTTCAATATCGCTTCGCTTCTTTATTTTATTAGATATCGCTTTATTAGCCATATTCTATAAGTTTATCCCATATTAATTACCTCAAGCTGAGTGTTGCTCTTCTTATGCGCAAAACTTATTAGGTTTTTAGTTCTATCAGGCTCTAGTTTCTTGTATTTCCTCAATTCTTCAACACCTTATTTGATTAACTCAGCGGATAAGCTATAAAGTCTTCCTGCTTTGTTGTGCTTCGGACTTTTGGGATTTATTTCATCGTCTTTACATTCATATATCCATATGGATCTTGGATTTGCCATTTTCGATAGTTTCCTTTTATCCAACCTTCAAGCAAACTATAGAAATGCTTCATTCTGCTTTTGAATAAAACTGGCGTTTCTTCAGTTCGCTGAGAGTGAGGTTCTCTGAAAGTTGACCAAACTAAAACACTCCACACGAAAGAAATACGTGGTTCATTGTGAAATGCGGTGCTGAATCGGAAGCGCAACCATAATTCGAGCCCCGCTGAAGCCAAGAAGGCGCAGCCCATTTGGGAAAGTTTCCTTCGTTCTGAGCTCGATACGATCTGAGTTCAAAGAAATTTTTTTAGAAAAGTACGTAACTAAATATTAATGGTTAGCATTGTGTACTAACAATCAGATGACCAGGGTTCGAGCGCTGGTTCGACCAACATCTAAAAAAAATTTAGAGGTTTTTCTAATTGCGGTCGCCCCTCGACAGGGAATGTCGTATTTCTGACATGAAATAAAGGCTCCTCGTAAAAAACCATCAGCTGTTCGGAGGCGGCTTAGTATAAATTGTAGGTCCCTCCATTTCTTGGAAAACTTCAAAACCACAAATTAGGAGATGAGCTCGGCCGAAAATGGCTTCAACGGTTACAATATATATAAAAATATTGATGAAACAAGATATCATCGATTAGTTCGACAAACGTACAGACAGACATGAACAGTTAACTGAACAAAGCTGATATACCTCGTGGAAACAGCAGCGCACGGGTATAATAAATATTGCTACAGATACGCTCAGCAGTGAGCAACAAGCAATGGATGGGTAAACCGCGACCGCGCAACTGCTTGACTGACTGAATGACTGAACAAACAATGAAACTAAGTGGAATAGCAGCGAGTCGGCGGCGACGGATATTGTACGAGAAAAACGAATGAGCGGCGTGGCGTGGCGTGGCGAGGCGTTGGAAGTGTTGTACATTACCTGCCTCAACAATGAAACCAGTTAACAGCAACCAGCAATCAGCAACCAACAACAGCAGGAGTCATAACAATAATAATAACAAAAGCAACAATAACAACAACAACAACAACAGCGTACACTGATAACCACTGACTGCTCGCTCTCTGTATTGTGTTGTCTGCTGCCACCTGTGAGACAATGGCGGCGGTTGCAGTGGTGGGACCGATGACGTGCGCGCTGTTTGGTTACACACTAAGCAGCCACGTTGCAATGCATACGTACATACCATACATACCAGTGTGCATATGTACGTATGTTTGTTTACACAAGCAATCAGTGCAATATTGCACTTGTAATTTGCACAGGGGAAAAAGGGCAAACTCACACGCGCACACACATCGCACTCTTCGTTCCACAGATGAGCAGCGCTGATTTGACGGAGATATCAATGCGAGTTGTTGTTTTTTGTTGTGTTGCAGCATAGTGCAGTTTGGCTTTTGTAGGGCGCGCTGCAACCGCAAATCGCTCGAAAATCATCTTCAACATGGCTTAACCACTCAATGGAGTTTCTCTGCGTGTGCTTATGTTTGGCTTTTTGATGTTATTTATGTTTTTCGTATTATTTTTTGTTCCCTTTTTTGTGTTTTGCTGCTCAAAAAGCGTGTCCACTGGCGCCAATGACTACTACTTAGAGGTACTTATTTACTTGTGCGCGCTTTTAACATATATATACATATAATACATATGTATATTATAAGAACATATAAATTTACACATGCATGTCTGAAGGTGCTTTTGTTGTACTTTTTACTTTTCCCTTTTATTGTTAAAAAGTTAACAAAGCGATAACATACTATACTCGCTGCTGATAACAATTGGGGAATGAAATTTTAAATTTATTTTTCATATTTTATTTAGGGACAATTCTAAGGTGTTCTTACAATTAAACCACGTACTCTGACGTCAACTGCTTAAATCAGCTTCATTCTGTCTCCGGTTCATATTTTTGAATTTTCAAAATAAATATACATATATACATATAGAGGTCTTACAGTTTGCCATTTTTACTCATCTGAAACTTAAGTAGATGCAAATCACGCTTCCTCTTTTCCATTAAAATATTCCACTTGTAAGTCCCACCATGATTGAACTAAAGTATAGAGCCCTTCTATCGGCTACCATTTCCATGTTCACGTCTTTTCATGGCTACCACTTCCAGACAGTGTGAACATCAGCCTGGAATCTCTATTGGACGATCTTCTTATCAATCTTTGTTGATCTTTTTCAATAATTCAATCATTCTCCGAAATGATCTTCGCTAGGATTTGTATATAGCATGACTTTCTTTTGGCGAAGGGTACCTGAAGCCGATCTATTCGAAAAAACAATCGTGTTTTAGGTTCGTTTCACTTTATTAGTATCCATAATTATTTATACCTAAGGGGTGAGCCATCTACCATTTTCTTTTTGAACTACGGTTATATTTTTAACAACCTTCTTGATGTATCAAATGCTCAAAATCATGAGTCTTTCAGCGCACCGCAACGCTTCACACACTTCTTTTTGCGATTTTTTTTAATGAAAACCCTTCTATATGATTTCGCCTCGCTAAATGGGCTGAAGATCGCTTGAAATAAAGTAAAAAAAACATCTTTTCCGATAAAGCTTAATTTCTCCTTTTTGGCTGCGTTAACGCGCAAAACTGATTTATTTTGGGCTCCGAAAAATTCGAAACTTGAATGCCGTTCGTTCGAGGTTAGTTGTTTGTTGAAGAGAACGACCATCGACACATCGACCATTGTTGTTTTAACGAACATTTTGGCAACACAGTCATCGTTCAAATTGAAGTTTTGCGTATTGGGTTCGAAAGTTCCATAATTAGCCAAAACGGCGGGGTCAACTGGATTCACATCTGTGATTTTTACTACTATTGTTTATAGAGGATTAGTGCGACGTCAACCATTCAGAGACGATTCATGACATGAAGTCGCCATTTGTTGAAAAATTTGGTCCACAGACAAAATAGAAAGATCTACATCAATGCCAGCCTGGTCAAGCATATGATTGGGGTAGTATTTCATAATTAACGGGAATGTTAAGGTATTTCAATAAAGGCTAAATCATTGGAAAATAAATATTTATTCGTCATTATTCCATAAAAATTATTAAACGCAAATTTTTAGATGCTCAGCGGTTAATATCTAACAGAAAACTATAAAATGTGCAACCAATGATGCTCTGAATATCATCATAGTTAATAAAACTTGAGCAGTCACCTTGTTTCGCACTAGATAGAGTTGCACTCTTAGTACAAAACCATTCACTTAAACGTCCCACGACTGTACAGCACCAACATTTTTTAATTTAGAATCGATCGATCCTCAGTACAGCAGAGAAGTCAGTGAAAAGCGACTTCATCAAGGTCTGTTTTTGGACCGATGCAGATGAGTAGATATATTTTCTACCTCTCCTACTTTTAGATAACTTAGCAAGCAAAGAAGAAACACTTAACATTGGTGGTGGGAGCAACATAATAAAATCAAAAGATCAAGAAAATAATAATAATAATAATAATAATAAATAATAACAAATATTTTGACTAGAATCCCCGTGGAAGTGACTCAAAGAAAACAACAAAAACTGTTTTTGAACGGACTCAATTTTGTCAGAATGGACAAGTAGCAATCCGCAAAATAAAGACTCAAGAATCATCCAGATAATGATAGCATTGAATGGAGTGTAAGATCATGGTTTAACTCACTCGTTTAAGTCGAAAAGCACCTAAATTGGTATTTTGATTTTTGATGAGTATCGAGCTGCTTGCACTGTTCGATACCCGGGTAACTAGAGCTGTATTATTTATAAGAATTTAGATTATACATGGAACATCTAAATATTAACCGATTGTGAAACAAAATTTTTTAAACAAGAACACTCTCGTAAAAGATTACAAACTATTATTTGATTTACTCTTGGTAAAAATAATTGTCCACTGAAATCAGTAAGCATTTGGTAAAAAGGAAAAATAAATATAATTAAAATTTAAAAAAATTTAAGTTATTTCTTTTTAATAAATTTTAGTGTATTTAAATCTCAAATTTTTTTTTTTGATCATTTGAACTTTATTTTCTTAACATACATTTTTCATCTTTGTTGTTGTACAGCAAAAAAAAAATAAACCTTCGCAACACTGCAACTGCAACAAGCGAGCTGAACTGAACTTGACTTTTGCGCAGTGGCATGGAAATACAATAATAGCGGGCACACTTAGATTCAGTTGAAAATGATATTCATAGAAGCACATACATAAGTATATAACTGAAAATAATCATCAAAGTAGAATAAGTTTGAGCGAGTGGGCGGCTATCTCCTGTAAGAGTACGAGTATACTCAGGAGCTTCTTGTAAGCTGCTTACTTGAGAGCGTCAAATGCGAAAAGGTTTTAAAATAAAATTAAATAAAATTATATCACAGCTTTAAGAGATCTAAGCACTCAAAACGGATAGTTGGAAAAAACTGTAAAAATACGTTTTTAAATCTTCTTTGAATTTGTAATTATTACATATATACATGTATATTTTATATATACAATAGCAGATTTGAAGTTATATTTTTTAATATTGGTACAAATTAATTCGGTCCATTATCAAAATTTGGCTCCAGCTCTAAATTGTGGACGATCTTGGAAGCGAGTACCGATTTTATTGCAAGGGTTTCACATTTATTTTTCGGAGAGGGTGATCTTCAAAAGATACCGTCATTTTTCCGGTTTCAGGTTTCACATCTGTCAACAATAATTTCTGTGCATCAGCATCTATTTCTGATAACAACATTGGTCCTTTTTTTCATTAGATAAACAGCTTCCGACGGACAATTCTTTGAATGATGTATTTTTTTTTTTTTTTATTTATTTATTTATTTATTTATTTTATGTTGAATAAAAAAAAACATTTTTTGACGGTAAAAAACGAATCAAATTTATTTGTACTCTCATATTTATCAAATTGTGTATTATTATCGATAGAAATTTTTCGCAATTCAACTCTCTGATTACAGTTTTGCCACACTCTTTATCTTCATCGCTTGTGTATTCCATAAATTAAACAAAGAATTTTCTCGCAAAATTTTGCTTTATTTACGCACGCTCATGGCACATGCCACAATTAAATTAATTGACTGCTATGTTATTATTTTATTAAAGAAATTACTCACTTGTTCATATTTCGTGCACTTAGACTTGTGCTTGACAGTCGTGCTTTGATGACGGAGTCTTTAATACAGAGATACGAATGCACACAAGACATTCATGAAGGTATTAAATTGATAGTAGAAAGCACAACTTAATATTGTAGATTATACTGAAGGACTACAGGAAGTAGTCTAACGGTGTGATATCACACGATCTTGGTGGCCAAACGACTGAACCAAAACGTAAAATTATCTGTTTATCGAAGTGTTCTCTAAATAAATCCATTGATTGATGCGTTGTGTGGGAAGTGGCGTAGTCGGATCTTCTGGTTGAAAGTGGTCTATTCGGTCGAATATTATCTAAAATGGGTCTCATGCCGACCAGAAATTGAGCGAAGCGCGCGAACGTGGATTTTCGTAATAAAGTTGAACGATTTGTAAACGTTATTCAGACGTAAGTTTTCCATGATGAAATGCCAAATAATACTGAAAAAAATAACTTGACAGCTTGGCATGACTAAAGCGTAATCTGTCAAAAACAGGCAATGGAAAAATACCTCTAATTGGATCTCCCGTTACATACCTATAAGCATATACATATATGAATGTATACCTAAAATAAATATATATATAAATATATATAAATATATAATCAACATATTTATTGCTTGATTAAAGTAATGAAGATTTTTCTTTGAACTTTTCAGTATGGTTTGCTTAAATTTTCCCAAAAAACTTATACTTAAACTAAATTTCTGAAAGAAAATTAAAGCGGAAAAATTCCAAGGAAATCTTAAGAGAGAATGAAAATGGGAAATTTCTATTACTTGCAGTCAACGTCTGCAACCTCTTGAAATGAGTAAACTAGAAAACGTGTGTTGAATATTTATGAGCCAATCGATTTGCCGCTTGCGTTTAAGTTCTTCTGACATACATGCAGATATATACATATGTAGGTGTACTCGTATAATAAGCTGTTTTCTGTATTCAATAGTTTGGCAGTTGACAAAAGTTGTAAGAAATTCGAAGGGAGAGAAATTTGATAATCCTTGGAAACATTTTTTTTTGTTGCTTGACTCGAAAGTTTTGATTTAAAATTTTTATTTTACTTCTCTGTGTCTACGTGTATGTCTGAAAACCTATACGCCTGTGTAAGCAGACTTTAAGCACGACCAAAAGCTCCCTCAGGATCGAATACAACCTCTCCAACCGGTTTGATACCAAATAAGGTTTCAGACAAGGTGATGCCTTATCGGCTGACTTCTTTAATTTATTGCTGAAGAAAATAAAGAAAGTATAACCTTCTATAAGGGTGTACAGCTGCCGGCGTGCGCGGATAATATTGTCATCATCAACGCCGTTAGTTCTGCTTTCCCCAGACTGGATAAGCAAGCGAAGCGAATGGGTCTGGTAGTGAACGAGAGCACGATTAAATATTTCCCATCATGAGTTGAGTTGAGTTGATGTGGCTGCTGGTCACCACCGGCACACTTGGGCCAATAGGCCCATTGAGATACTGCTGAGGCTCCTGCTTTCACCTTCTCAAATGATCGAAGCATTTCGTGTGTCTTATAAAGGCAATGAAAGTGTTTCCCAAGGAATTTGTGTCGCACAGATTTCAAGGCTGGACAGTGGCAGAAGTAAGGCTTGATGGTATCTTCCTCTTTGTCGTGAACCCCCATTAAACTGTGTCCAGTTATTATGCCAGTCGCTATGTTAATGGAGAACCGGTCTAGAAGGATAAGATGTTTTGATTTTTTCGCGTCCAACTTTGGTCAAAGCTGTCTGGTCACGTTACACGTGATCTCGTTCAACCATCTTGAGTCAGCTTTCCTGGTGAAAGCCAATTTAAGCATGTACTTAGCCGTGGACAGAGGTAAACCAACATTGTGTACGTGTTTTTTGTGCCTGGGATGTCCCTGTGTTCAGGTATCCAAACCACGGTAGTATTTTACTTTGTTGACAGTTTGTTAAGAAAGTTCCTACAATTCATGGCAAACTTTGACGTGGTATCGTTAGATTAAAGAGATCTGATTGTAGCGTCCACCATGATTGCGAAGAGTTCCGCCTGGAAAAAACGGTAGTGGTCCGGTCACCAAACAAACAATCAATCCATTCGCGACTTGGCATCCACGTCATTGTTGACAGTCGTAATTTCGAAATAGTCTATCCTAGAACCAGCATTAACACCAAAAACAACAAGTGCTAATTTAGACTGTATAGAGTTGAGAAATTAAGTTCTCTTTCGACGAAGAAAGGTCAAAGTCGTTCATTATTTCCATCCTACAATATGGTGCAAAAGCGTGGACGATGACGGCATCTGATGAGTCGGAGCTAGGAGTGGCGAATACCGCAGCCGATGGAGCGATGAGCTAAACGAGATATACGACGACATCGACTTAGTCATGTGGTCCAGATGGATAAGAATATTCCAGCTTTAAAAGTTTTGGATGCAGTATCAACTGATGGAAACAGATATAGAGGAAGTCCTGCATTTCATTGGAAAGGCCAGATGGAGAAAGACCTAGTCAGGTCAGGTTCTTTGATATTCCCAATTGATGCGGTTATAATCGCGTATGCGATGTCTACACCAATAAAAAAAAACACAAGAACAAGTTCATTAATTTTTTTTATTTATCTTTAAAAAATATTGAACAGAATACAAACCTAAGAGCTTCAATAAGATCTATGAAGGAGTTAAATCTTGAGATTAGTGTTGCTAGTGTTTAGTTTTGAAGCAGCCGATAAGAACCTCAAGGACAACCGCTCTTTTTATTTTAATTTTCTTACTTAAGAATCATTTCAGAAATCGAGGTAATGACAGAGTTAGACCCTCCATCATATTGTCTGTGGATTCAGTTCACACAAAAAATAAAATAAATTAAATATTATATAATTGGCTCTTAATAACCGTTGAGGTGATTTTCGGTCGAGCTACTCCACCAACTACACCATAAATTGAAGTTTTTAAAACAAATGGAACAACTTACAGTATATTTTAAGTCACCTTCGCGTCAATGCTAACAAATAATCCTTTCTGCAACACACCCTTCTTTATGCGTTGCTAACATTTATCAACTAAACTAAACATAAATACAGCTTTCACTGACATGTCTACTCTTGCGCCACTTAGCGAATTAAGATATGGCTTTGGTGCTTTGGCAAAACTTTATTGCTGAAAAAATCGTTGTATGTGAGCTATATGTCATAATCGTCCGATTCAGCAGAGTACAAAATTTCACGCTCCTTTATGGGTTTTTGATAAATTTATGACTTAAAATCGATCGGTTGGACAGAATAGGTGATTTTATATTTGAGTTCTTGGTTTTTAAATTCCGTTTTAATCATTTAGGACATTTTATTATGGTTTGTCATAATCTATCTTTAACTCACTTCCCAATCATAACTAAATTTCTCCCTACAACCTGAATATATCTCTCATACTCACCAGATTTCAGTATGCAATAGTACCTTTCGCCCAGAATTTATCGGCATTTTACAGTTGTTCACTTTATAAATTTTTCTTTCAACTTATTGTACTTTCTGTTTAAGCAAAAAGTTAAGAAGAATCTTCTATGACAAGTTAAGACCAATAAAACAACAACTTAAAAATGAAAAAAAAACAAGAAATTTGTAAAGATGAAAACGGAAATGCAAATTGCTTGCCACCGGAAAAGCTGCCTCAAGCCAGGAACTCGTTTACATCAAACCAATCGGAACTGTCAAATAAATGCCGATGTAAATAATGATAAAAATCGGCTAACAAGAGTAAAAGTAAGGAAGCTGCTGCATATATATATATATACATATATATATGAATATCTGAATTTTACAATTGTACCAACAATATTGTGACAGCGAATTGGCGGATGGCGACTCAACAAATTAAAATAACAATATACGATAATGTGTCGATATTAACATAAAATGCCCACGAGCATCATTACATTACATTGGCGCGCTTGGTAGGAGCGCGGTAAGCGGAAAGCGGAAACGCAGTGGGAAGACAAAAGTATTAATAATTATGCCCTTAAGAATTTGCGAGGATGAGAATCTGAATCGGTAAATGTGAAAAAATTTCAGAAATTAATAATAATCGTAATAATAATGCAGTGATTTATACGCATTTATGTGTGTGTCTATCGATGTAAATCATACAGCAGGAAAGCAAAAGAGTACGCAAGCAATTGTTGTGCTTGTCATACAGTGTCATACACGCCGTGTGGCGCCGTGCAATAAATTTTGCCAAAGAAATTGCATTGAATTCCATTGAAATGAAATATATTTAAATTTTCGTTAATGTAAGAAATGATGACCGTTTCAGTTGCGGTGACAATAAGTACAGTTATGAGTTTCATTACGATACAATTAAATTGTATAAAAACAAAAAAAGGTACATATCTACTGCCGTGAAGTGCATTGCAGCACAAGCGCAAGTACAAGTAAGTGCATTGCGTATACGCAGTGGCAGCCAACAATGGTTAGTCAGTACTACAATACAATACACAGCAGCTGGCAAATCTGCAACATAAAATCATACATATAATATCATTCATTTTTACAGTTGTGAATTGAAATTTTATAGTTTGCTCTCTTTAATTTACACATTTTATGTACTTAATTACTCAAAAAGAAAAAAAAACCACCGCAGTCGAAGAAGAATTGACGAAGCAGGCACGCCTTCCGTGCAATGAAGGCGGCGGTAGTGGCGTGCACAGCCACCAGGCAACTACTGTCATTATATAATTCATATCGCTGCCTGCCTGCGCAATTAAAAGTTGTCAACGCTAGCGCTTGAGTATTTGGGCGTACAACTGTACGGGTATACAGCGATTGAGTGCAATTGATGGTTGTAGTGGAAGTGTTGAAGAACAGTGTGGCTTAAGCGCAATTTATTTAATTTTTTTCTTTGCATTCTTTGAGTGTACAGCTATTGTAAAGTTTATTTTCAGAGTGTATCTCTTCTTAATTTCCTTCTTTTTTCAACACAATCTTCCTGTTTGCCCTGCTTGCTATTACGCTCGCTGGTGATTTTTTATGCTTTCTCGCGTACTATTACAATTGTTGTTGCAATTGTTATTTGCGCTTCTGTTGTTTTTAAAATTGTATTTAATTTTTTTTTTTATTTTTATTATGCTTTCCAAGTCAACAATTTGATTAACTTTGATGACACTTGGCGGATTTTAAGGATTTTGCGGATTTTTGGTAGCGAAGAACTCATAAAAGAAACAAACTGCAATGAAACTACTTAATTCCAATTATTTTGGTAGCTATCTATGTACTGTATGTACATATCAACATTTTGTTAAGTCAATGCATGTATAGCATTTGTAAGTGGTTTGCTTTGAAGAATTTGCAGCGTGAGAATATATTTGAGTGGGTTTTCCATGGAGAAAAATTAAATAAGAAATCAAGTGCAAACATTTATTTTTGATCGTAGGGAGAGTTGGCATATTTTATTAAGCATTTTTGTTTTTGCTTTTGGTTTAGGTTTTGATCCTTAAGTTAGCTTTAGTTGAAGGGTTGCTGGGGATCAGCTTACTTAAGGCCCCAAATGTGTTCATCGTAATGTCTCTTAGGAGCGCTCAGGCACCATCAGTTAGTAAGAAATGGTTTAAAACTTTAGCCTCTCTTCCAATTCTGTAACTCCAAGATAGTATTGTAATTAGATCTGTCTTCTGGTCACATCGCAATAACTGAGACTCGTCCAACGAGTGACTCTCTCATTGTGAATTTGCAATTGGAGAGCGAAATTCTATACATTTCTTAGACAATTGATCGTCTTTCAAGTGCCAGTTCCGCTTAAGAAACAGCAGCAAATATTTCGTCTTGCTCTCGTTCACTACCAGATCGATGTGGTTCGCTTCTTTATCCAGTCTGGAGAAAGCAGAACTCTCGTCATGATTGTTGACGCCAATAATAGTGATGTCATTGGCGTACACCAGAAGATTGTACATTCTACTATATAGTATTATTATTATTTTCTCAAGCAATATATTAAAGTATGTAGTCACCTTGGCTGAAATTTCGATTGGTTTCTAATGCCTCGGATAGGTCTTTCCCCATCTTAACGGAGCTTTTGGTGTTGCTTAAAAACAGTTTACATAGCCGTAAAAGTACTCTGGGCATCAACCAGTAGATCATCTCTCTGGGTCTTAAACAATTTTCTCCGGTCTTGAAGCCTTATGTAAATTGCATTTTCTTTTCTTAGGTTTTTCGAGCATTACCCTTGTTGACCAGCTTCTCAAGCTCTTCATACACACTCCTCTCGGAATCTTTATTTTTAAGCCTGCACATACGTCTTACTTCCCTTTTCAGTTCTCGATATCTATCCCGTTCAATAGGACCTTCACAGGTCCTCGGTCCTCCGAGTTCTGTGGTTAACCTAATTTTTTATTTCAAATGAGTTCAAGATATTTATCTTTTGGTGACTTAGTGAAACATAACTCCATTCCAGAGAGCCCCAGAGTTCTCAGTTTTGAGGCCTTATATCTTCTACTAATGAGAACAAGTTGTAGCTTTTGCGGATGGATTCCAAATCCAGTAGCATAAACCAACTTTTATTTCTGTCTTAGTTGAGTTGAGCACACTTAGGCCAATAGGCCCAATGTGATACCGCTGAGGCTCCTGCCTTCACCTTCTCAAAAGATCGAACCATTTCGTATGCCTTATAAAGGGAAAAAGATTTCCAATATTCGCTGAGACCAACTCAGCGAGATAGTCGAAAAAGTGTTTCCCAAGGAACTTTTGTGTTGCGCAGATGTCAAGGCTGGACAGTGGCAGAGTGCTGTCTTAGTTCGCCCTGAACAATATCACATAAAGACTGGGATTCACTGTGTCCGATCCTTTTCCAAGTCCCCCAACAATTTATTTATTTCTAGAGTAGTGTCCACTTTATGAAGTAGCTCTGCTGATATAATTAAGTCCCGAAACTCCCGTGTGAGTATTTTATTATTATTAAAATTTTTTTAAATATCAATCCCTCCGAAATACACATGTGTATAGAGATATATAAATATCCACATAAATAACTTCTTTTTTCCATAAACTTTGTGATGTCGCTGCCTACATACAAATATAGCAATAAAAAAATATGTTATATATTATTAAAAAAATCCGCTCAACATTTGTCATCGGTATCTCATCAATTTTTTTTATTTTTTTTTTGTTTTTGCTCTATGCTTTTTTAATAATCACAAAATAATTAACGAGCAAACGACCAAAGAGCAATCAGTGAAGCCGATAAGCGTGTGAAAAATTCAATTAAAACGCCTTGAATAACTATTACACCATTCTACGCATACAAACACATACATATGTATGTATGTATGTTTGTATAACAGTAATTTATGAGCATGTAATTGCGAATTAAATGGCTCGGAATGCCGTTGAATTAATTGGTGTAAAAAAGCGTTAAAAAATCAAAGCAAATTAATTGACTTTACAAGCATTAGCGTATTATAAATATAAAAAAACACACCGACATACATACACAAACATTTAACAACAAATGTATGGTATACATTCAAGCATATATTTTTTTTTTTTTTTGCAAAGAAAAATTGGTTTTTAATAGTAACCATAATTGAAATGTAATATTTTTTGAAGCTCAAACTAATTAAGAAATTCCCATAAATCGTACAACTCATTGCTGGAAGGGAAATTTTTAAATTTACTTGAAAAGAGTTGAATGCAAATTAGAATGGTGTGCTCCAGTCATAAGAAAGTCTGCCCACCAAAGTGGGGAAACTCTTAAGGAAGATTTCATATTAACGCTTTTATATTGTTTTTACACCTTTCTAGAACGCGAAATCTAGTACTAATTTCAGTCCAAGGGGTACAAGCATTGGAAGTTGAGGAAATAGAGCCATTAAAATGTAGACCGAAATGATCTGAATGATCAGTATATCAGTCTGCTTGTTTGAACACAATTTCTGTTTTTGAGTTATTTAAACTAAATTACGGGTTAAAAGTTTGATACTGAATAATTTTAAAGTTGATTTATTTCTTGTTTCTTGACATATTTTTTTGGTCAAAAGGATTTTGGAAATATGAAGCGTATTTTTCAAATATTTTGTATAAAAACTTTTAAATTTGATGCCACATGCATACTGTGATATCAATTTACCTAAATCGGTTAACTATTAACTACTCAATGACTAATTTTATAGGGCCACCCTCATGCTTTGCACAGTTTTTGCAATGCCACTTATTACTAGAAAAAAAATTTACAAAGTTTCGGATAAATTTCTGCCCGTTTTAGCGTTAACACATATGTATATACCTACATATATATGTGCAACTAAATCAAAGCGTAAATTGTTGGCACATTTTGTGATGTTAAATATGGAATAACTGCTAACGTATGAAGTCAAAAATTTCAATGAGAAAATTTAAATAAAAAAACTTTTCTTCCTGTCTGAGGAAACCATCCAAAAAACGTGTTTTTCAAAAAAAAATTTATTTATTTAAAAAAAAATATTTATAAATCAAAGTTTTTGTATGTAAGTATGTAAGTAGACGTATAAAAATATTGAATTAAAAAAATTTCTTTTTCAAATAGTGGCTCTTAAAATTGCTGCTGAAACACGTTCCTTTTGTTGGTGACTGACACAATAACTGTAAAACGAAACATCTGAAACAAAAACCAAAACGGTTTCTTACTCTATATCACATTGGCTATGGCCGGAACTACAATGGAACTTTTTCACCAAAAAATAAACAAAAAATGGCGGGCTTTTTAATTTTTTTAACCCTTTTTTCAATTTGAATTGTTAAATATATAATAAATTATAAATATATATAAATAAAAATTAATATTTTTGATTGTAGTACCGACCATAGAGAAACATTTTAGGAGTAAAATGTCATTTAGTTCATGTTGATAAGTTCAATAGGTTCTAAATAAGAGTGTCGCTTAGTTGAAAAAACGCAGTTTCGACCAGATTTTTTCATTGTGACTTTCAAAGCTGCATTGTATCACTTTAATCGAATAATTTTTCTCGTTTCGGTTGAAGCATTTGGAAATATTAACGTTAAATCAGTTAAATAAAATAAAATTCATTTCGTTTTTACCAGAAATGAAATGCTATCGTTAATGTTAAATCGCTAACAGGAAATGTTAAACGTTAAAATTGAAGTGTGCTGTCAATATCATAGCAGGTAGCCATTTTAAAGTTAACGTTAACGATTTCATTTCATTGAGATTAATTTTTCTTGTTACCAAAAAGGAATCATATCTTTGCGTTTGTTAAGCATCTCTGGTGTCTCTGTTTATTAAGTAACCAGATCAGCTAGAAATATAAATTTAATTTAATGGGATGTAAGTCTACTGCTACGCCTACATAGCCATTTTTCGTAAAACTTTTTCCTTCTTCTTCTTTACTGGTATAGACATCGTTTACACGATTATAGATGAATCAACAAAAGTCCGCAATTCGTTACTTCTCTTCGCTTTTTTACGCCAGTTAAATTTACCAAGTACAACCAGGAACGTCTCCACGATATGAAAGGTTTTCTCTTTCTCTTCTTATGCTTAAGCCGGCAGGTGATGCAACGAAAGCTTTCAAAGTTGGATTGCTTCCATCCTTTGGAACGATATTAACTATTTTAATGCCATCGTATATCTCGTACAACTCAACGTTCTATCATCTGCCGCTGGAGTGCTTTGATTTTTTCGAACGACATGACCTAACTAATTTAGCCGCTCTCTCTTATTACGCGGAACTATATCAATGTTGTCGTAAATTTCGTACAGCTCATCGTTCCATAAATCTTCACTGATCACTACGCTCAAGGAAGGTAGATTAACATAAGACTATATATAATTGGCGCTTTGTAACCGCTTAAGCGATTTTCGGCAGATCTCCTCCTTCAATTTGTGGTTTTTCGTCTTGATTTTTTTCCAACAATTGGAGGGACCTACAGTTTATACTAAGCCCCTTCCGAACGGCTAATGGTTTTCTCATGAGGAACATTTATTTCATGTGAGAAATACAGGCCGAGGGGCGATCGCAATTAGAACTTAATTTTTTATTTAAATTAATTTTCTAAAAGTTCTGGTTGTTGGTGGTACCAGGATTTGAACCTGCAAATGGCAGTACGCAATGCTAACCACTCGGCTATCGCGACCGCCAATGCTACTGCTGCTGGTATAAAAGGTTTACATTTGTAAATTAGTACGAGTATACTTTTTAATAGAAAAAAAGGTAGAATCTAAAAAAATTGCTGTGTATAAAAAAATAAATTTATATTATATTTTGAAATTTATATTTTTTTCTTTGAGATTTGTTTTCAATAAAATAAATCATTCATCATTCACGATTTAGTCCAACATTTTCGAGCAGCTTGAGAATTTGAGCGACGAGTACTCGCATACTTGTTCATTGCTCATTGCAGGAAAATTTTGGAACAAGAGCTCGAGCAAAAAACAAACTCTCAAAAATCTCTGAACCTTTTTCTATAAATATTTTTAAATGGTATTTATGCAAACTGTAAAACTCATTGAAATATTGAAGAAGTTTGGGCAAACAAAACTGAAAAGAAAAACGAACGAGTATCGAGCGAGTATTGCACTGCACGCACTGCTCGAAACCCCGTTATCTAGAACTCTAATACTATATGAAATAACTGTTTTTCTTATTTCAAGAAATATCTATTAATTGTTTGAAATAAAAACCTATATATTGAATGTACATAAGTATGTATGTACATATATAAAAATGAAACCCAAATTCCCTTGAACTTAAATGGCTGAACTGTTATCGCTAATTCTTTCCTTTGTTCTTGTCAGGAGAAGGCTTTTAAGAAACCAAAAAAAAAATTGCATTTTTCTGGGAAGTGGAGGAGAAACAGATTTTTGCAAAAAAAAAAAATTTATTAATTGTTCCATTTACTTAGTGCACAGGTAGCTTCTCTTCCTAAATTAAGATAAGAACCACTTTTGCTTCCTAAAAATCTTATTTATGGTTCGATTTAATTGAAATTTGTTACAGATTGTTACCTAAGTGACCACCTTTTCTTGCATCAAGTAGACCTTGAACCCCCCTATTTAAAAAATCAAGATACTCATTTCTTTCCCGCTAGTGGTCCAGATATTGATCTTATTGAGAGAAATATATTTTTGATTCGATTTAATTGAATTTTCGTAGGCAGGCATTTTCAAATATTTTGAATTAACTGCATCACTTCTTAACCTACGTCTTGTAATGCCAGTTAAAATATTTAAATTCAACAAAATTGAAAACGGGGCAAAGCGTGGCAGGATCGGCTATTAATAATAAATAAAATCTTTCACTTCAAGACTAGAAAAATATGTCGTATTTTTTTTTTTTTTTTTTTTTTTTTGCTCTTTTACAGCGTAAAATGGCAAACGATTATTTTAAATCTTTGCTTGTAAGAAATATTTCTTGCCATAACTTTGATCTTCAAGTATTCACACGCACAAAATGTCATTAACTTTTCAAGTAGAAAATTTCTCCCTTCAACTAAGCATCTACATACATATATCTACGGCCGTTCATATATGGATATATGTTAATTTGAAATATGTAATTGATAAAAAAAATATAAGTGAGTGTGTACATACATCAATAAGTAGTACATATATAAATATATATGTATGTCCAAATAGTTATTTACTTTTAGCACAATTACGCATGTTCACACTTCAGATTCTACTTTTTACAAACAGCACAAATAGATGCGTAACTACTCCAACACCTACTTACCTCCATGCACACATGCATACATACCTACAAACATACAAGTACAAATGAGTATTTAGCATTTATATTTGTTTACGATCTACTCGACTTGCTCCACTTTTTCCGCTGAGGTGAATGTACGACAATTACAAGCACTCAGACTAACATACTCGTACACACGCACTGACACCCACGGAGTACAGTGAATCAACGAAATTGTTAGCCATAACTTTACTTTTTATTCATTTACGGGTTTTTATTTAGTTTTTTTTTTACGTTCACTGACTTTTTTCAAAAATTGGTAGAAACCTATTTCATTTGCTTAAAAGAATGCCCACATTCCCGTATAACTTAACAAAGGCAAAAACAACAATTTGAATATAATATGTACTTATATGTATGTAAGTAAACATTTGAATGGCACATTTGTATTGTATTGCAATTGTACATATGTATGTATAATATTTTTAAAAAAAATTTAGGCAATTTCAATTTTCTTTATAATGACTTTAAAAATTCGTTTAATACACCGTTATTTGATGCTGTGACGCTTTTTCGAATTTTTAGAAACTTTTTCTATTTGAATTTGATTACACTTTATACAATCTTTAAGGTTATAATAAAAAACCGTTGAGCAAGTCATGATATGTGCCTTTATTGTGAACACTGATCACTCGATAATTGGCGCAGATAGTGATCCCTTACTCATCCGACTTTATTTTCATGTATGAACTTTGTCAGTTCTTCGCCCCATTATTTGAAAAACTCAAACGGTAAGTCATCTGCTCCCGCTATTCGAGTTTCATCATAGTCGTCATCCTTGTGACTTCGGCTTTGTCATCTCCCGTGATTTTTTCATCACAAAAATTATGCAGACTCCAGAAGGTTAACATCCATTAACTCAGTATGCGCTGGGTATCTATCACCAGATCGCCTTTTTCAATTCTACAGGAGTTTGCTCCGGTCTTGAAATATTCTGAACGTCACCATGCGGTTTCGTAGAATTTTCAAGTATTCCCCTATCGGTCTCAAACATTACTCCTGCTCTTACACAGGACGTGGACGTGAACGTATCTCGTTTCCCTCTTTAACTTACGATATCTTTCCCATATTGTTCAGGTTGCTCGTGATCGCATCAACTGGTACTGACGTATGGAACGACTTGGGGCATTTTACGTCAGGATCTTAAACCCAAAGCATACAAAATACAGTTTGTACAAGAACTGAAGTCGCTCGATCTTCCCAAGTGACTTTGTTTCGCTCTATGGGCTCTTGAAAAGTTCCAAGAAGATGCGACGTTTTCGAGAGAAATGAAGAGACTCAACGGCGAGAACGTCACCGCCAATGACGACCGTTATCGCGGCTTGATTACCGACTATTTGATGTCTGACATTGAAGCTCGTGATCTCGGCGACATTTGGTTTCAACAAGACGGCGCCACTTCCCACACATCGCATCAATAATTGGATTTATTGAGAGAACACTTCGGTGAGCAGATAATTTCACGTTTAGTGTCGGATCAACATTTATGCATAGATATTCCAATTTCTACAAAGGGTCTTAATTTTTAGACTGTTGCCCTTTTTGGACTTTCCGTCGTCTTTTCTAATGAAGAGTGGAACAAACGTTTCCAGTACGGTCTAGGCATTTATTTGAGAGATTATGGGATCACCAAAAAAATATCTTCAGTTTCAAAAGGTTAAGGTTGAATTACATAACTCTGATAACTTTGCCAACTCACGATTCAGATTTCATTTTAAGTCACATATATCTAATAACTTTAGCATATCAATGAAATACTTATCGAAGTAAATTTTAATTCATTGTCCTCATTATCCATAATACGTTTTCAAAACTCTTTGATTTTTCTTTTGGCATTCAGTCTCATTACTGCAAGCGCGCCATTGCCAATGCTAAAATTCTTTAGAACCCAAAAAAAAAATAAATAAATAAATACGAGGGGATTAACAAAAGTTCGGTAAGTTGACCAGAAAAAAAGATAAAAAAAATTCTTTTTGTATTTATTCATAATCTTTGACCTTTTTACCTTCTCTACATAATCGCCATTGATTTCAATGCATTTCTTAAGCCTGAAGATCCACTTCGGAAAACAATCTGCTTTTTAAGCTTATCCAGTTCAACGTTAACTGCATTAATTATCTCCTTTTCTTTTAAATTTTTTTTTTAGTTTTTGGAAATAACCAGAAATTATAAGGTGCCATATCCAGGAAATATGGTGCTGATCGTATTTCTTCGATCCCAGAGATCGCAATAAAATTACTCATTATTTCAGCAGTATGGGATGCCATGTTGTCATGATGTAAAAAGTAGCGCCGCAAATCCTCTTTCTTCCTGTTTTCCAACAATGTTTTGAAAACTTTTGTTAAGCACTCTTCGGTGCACCATTTTGCAGTTATCGTCTGACCCTCTTCCAGTGGAATAGCAGCTACGATTTCAGATCGGGTGAAGTAAACTGACATCATTACTTTTGCTGCTGATTTTTGTTGCTTAGATTTTACGGGTGGGTTTGCTTCTGTTGGGCTCCATAGCATGGACTACTGTTTGATTTCTGAATCGTACTTATAGAACCAAGATTCATCACCAATAACGACTTTGCCGAAGTTGCTAGACTGACCATTTTCGAATGTTTTTAGGAGAAATTACACAAAATGCACTCGAGCCTCTTTTTGGACCTCATTTAAAATTCGTGGTAACCAATAATATTCGCGATACAGCCATGACATTTAAGCCCAATTTATTAGCAATCATTTCTTGTGTCAATCGTGGATCCTCGTCAATTTTGGACTTCACCAGAACTACAGTGACGTCATCAGTGGAAGATTTTGGTCGACCTTTTCGGGGCTCGTAATCTACGGACAATATCCGGTCTGGAATCTTCGGAACCATTTAGAAATAGTCTCTAAAGATGGTGCAATCGTTCCTCATACAATTTGACATTCACTGAATATTTGTATTGGCTGTGAATTACGCCGAAACCCGAAAAGAGTCACATGGCGAATTTCTGTTTGCGTTGGTGATGGAATTTCGTCTGATCTATACTCAGCTATCTTGGGTTTTCCCGTCTCCATTTTAGACAATCGTTATAAAATTTGAAGGGAAGACCAATAAAGTAATTGCAAAGGATTTGGTAGTTTTTGATTTAACAAAAACAAGTTGGAAGTCATCAAATGACCGAACTTTTTTTAATTCCCTCGTATATATACATACCATATATACAAAAACGTGGAGTTTTTAAAGCCAAAGGCCAATATTAAGTATGTATGTATATTTGCTAAAAATGGGATAAATACACAAGCATATGAATGCATACCCACAACTGTATATATGTATGTATAGACATTAGTTGATATGCCCATTAAAGTATTAGTACTCAAATACACACGTAGTACTTGTACACCAAATACTAATCGTTCGCTTAATAGTCGAGAGCATTTTTAACTTAGTTAGAAGTGCAAATACATACATACATACATAAAATACGTGTATATGTGCATATAGCGCTTATGGTCCAAAACAGGTACTACAAGGTTCACTTCTGATCTGAGCAGCTTTGGCATTTGTTGGCATTGCGCAATACTTCGATTTGAATGCGTTTTTCGTGAGTTTTTGTTTTTCAACCTCAAGCTCCTGCCGCGAACTTGTGTACAAGTGTGTATGCGTGTGTGTGTGTGTATGTCTTTTCCAAAGTTAAACTAGACAAGGGAAGGCGGCGGAGCCATAGTCAGGTGTCAAAGTACTCAAAGTCAATGTACAAGTAAGTTAGTTTGTAGTTCGCTATGCGCGGCAAAACATGCCGGGTGACATTGATAGTAAGCTTTAATAGTAATGTATATATATATATATATATATGTATGTAGGTTATTGCAATTCGCTGATTTTACGATTTTAGCAACGATCAATAGTAGATTAGGTCAGCGTTGCAGCGCGCCGAGTTCGCACAAAAGGGAATTCGTCGCTCTCTAGGTGTGTGTGTGTGTGCGTTCAATTGTCATGCTTTTTTCAAATGCCGACAATTGAGAGAATGACAAAGTAATAAAAATGGCATTGCGACACCATTTAAGGTGTAAAAATCAGGCAGCAACAGCAGCAGCAGCAGCAAAAAGTTGTAATAAAATCAGCGTCCCAATGCAAGTTCTCACGCTCGCTGATAATACAATGTACACGTATTTATCCATTTATGTACGTATGAATATGTTTACAAGCATGTACCTTAAGTATTGTGTCGATGTTTGTATGTATTAGAGTTGTTAACTAGAGACCGGATTGGATAGAAAATCGAAAATCTATACGAGGATTGCTCTTCACGTGGATCACATGGATCTTTAGACTCTAAAATCGTAAACGATCATTATAGTTTGCTATATCCCACGCGCTGGTGCAGGTAGTTTACCATCTTCACAGGGATAACCATTGTTTTTCGGAATTAGAGCAGTCGCAGAAGCTTTTTTTTATCAGAAATATAGTTGTCGGATCAGGTTTTAAGGACACATATGGGGAAAATTTTTGAGTGTCACATATTCGATCGCATATTGCTCAGAGCTTCTGGTCTTCTAGCAAGAACCTCTTGGAAGCCAGCAAACATCTATTTGGAAACGAACTGTTAGGCAAGGACCAATACTTTAAGGCCATTTATATAAAATATTTGGTCTTATGACAAACGACGATAATAGCAGGTCATTCGATAATTCAGAAGAAAAGGACCTTCTTTTGGGCTAATTGAACATTTATCCTCTAAAACACGATTCTCAGCATTTGCGCATCTTAACAGAAGAAAATCAATGGATCCGGCTTATCAAAAATTTAAGGATCTTCCAGAATCGATAAAGAACTCACCCCGCCTTGATTAGAATGCAAAATACGTAGAATAAGGCGGGAGTATAAAGTCAGCAGGCATCGAGAAAAAACAAAATACAATCGAACGCGTGAAACTTGAATTAGCCTTATAGGGCCAAACGGTACAGGAATCGGAAGATGAATACGAAACGAAATTGATCCAGCCGTCCCCCGACCACTGAGTGATTTTCAAAACACAAGTGATGGTAATAAGTTTGCCACAGCTTTAGTGTGTAATGAAAGTCTTTAGGTAATCTACTTTCACTGGGAACTGGATTTGTAGTTTAGATCCGATCGAATTCAAATAACCATTGCAACCCTAATGGGTACTAAACAATTTTGACTGTTTTTTTATTTGTAACTGATCACTTTTGTCTTGTTAGCTGCATATATATACGTACAGACATACATACATATATAGCCGTTGAAACTCGTGCATTGGGGCGCGTTCTCTAAGGTTCAATAATACTTTTTGTTATTGTTATTGGTAATACATACAAATATTGATATCTGACTAAAATAGTTAATTGTTAGTTTGTACAATATATATGTATTATATATGTACATACACGTATGAATGTGTGTGTAGTGTGTGACTGATTGTAGGCAAACGACGCATGGGTGCGGTGCTGGCGTTGGGAGTAGAGTGTGCCAAGGCTTTCGCTGCTGTAAAAGGAGTTATTCGATTAATATCGCTCTGCCACAGCTGGCGATTTTTGTTTCTATTTTATGATCACTACGCTTTTTTGCCAAAATATGTATGAATGTATGTATTTTTTTATACTAAGACAAGCTATTAGATGTGTTCGTATGCAAGCAGTGACATAAGTATGTATATGGAGGTACAAGCAGAGCATCAAAGGTACCATGCTCGACGAAAAAGACACATTAAAATTAAAGAACAATAAGTTCCTAATTTTATAACTTAATCTCGATTAAAACTAAATTTAGATGCACAAAAAGATATATGTAAGTCCCTAGAGTAAATGAGATCACTTATGTGGGTACACACAAAAATGTACGATGTACATACATACATACAAATGTATGTAACTAGGTTTAAATTTTTCATAACTTTCACGTGCCCCAAATGGTATGTATAATAACTTTGGTCCGAAGTGTGTAAGAAACAGAGGCAGAGGAGTTAGACCCACTGAAATTTATACTGATGAAAGCAAAATGACGAGTTGAGTTGAATTAGGCATGTCCATCTCACCGTCTATTTGTAAGCAAACGTCAGTTTTCAACCAAACTTGGTACACAGATCCACTGGTACATTTAAATCACAATTTGTTTGAACCGGCCGGTCACTATAGCATATACGAGGGGATTAACAAAAGTTCGGTAAGTTGATCAAAAAAAAAATAAAAAAATTCTTTTTGTATTTATTTGTAATCTTTGTAAGATAACTACATAATCGCCATTGATTTCAATGCATTTCTTAAGCCTATAAATCCACTTCGGAAAGCAATTTTCAAAATCTTGCTTTTTAGCTTACCAATATCAGCATTAACCTTTTAATTTTTTTTTTAGTTTATGGAAATAACCAGGAATCACAAGGTGCTATATCCGGGGAATATGGTGCTGGACGTATTTCTTCGATCCCAATAAAATTACTCGTTATTTTAGCAGTGTGGGATGGTACGTTGTCATGATGTAAAAAGTAGGACCGCAAATCCTCTTTTTATCTGTTTTCCAACAAATTTTCGAAAACATTTGGTAAGCACTCTTCGGTGTACCGTTTGCAGTTATCGTCTGACCCTTTTTCAGTGGAATAGCAACTACGATTTCAGATCGGGTGAAGTAAACTGACATCATTACTTTTGCTGCTGATTTTTGTTGCTTAGATTTTACGGGTGGGTTTGCTCCTGTTGGGCTCCATACCATGGACTGCTGTTTGATTTTTAGATCGTACTTATAGAACCAAGATTCGTCACCAGTAACGAAATTACTAAAGTTGCTAGACTAACCATTTTCGAATGCTTTTACGAAAAATTAAGCAAAATGCACTCTAGATTCTTTTGGGTCTCATTTAACATTCGTGGTAACCAATAATATTCGCGATACAGCCATGACATACAAGCCCAATTCATTAGCAATCATTTCTTGTGTCAATCGTGAGTCTTCGTCAATTTTGTACGTCACCAGAGCTGCAGTGCGGTCATCTACGGAAAAATGTCTGGTCTGGAATCTTCGGAACCTCTTAGAAATAATCTTTAAAGATGGTGCAATCGTTCCATATACAATTTGGAATTCACTGAATACTTGTTTTAGATGTAAATTACGTTGGTGGAATTTCGTCTGACCTATCCTCAGCTAACTTGCGTTTTCTCGTTTCCATTTTAGCCGATCGTTTTAAAATTTGAAAGGAATAATAAAGTAATTGCAAAGGATTTAGATTTAACAAAAACAAATTAAATGTTACCAACTAACCGAACTTTTGTTAATCCCCTAGTACCATATATCAATTTTTCAGATTTGAGTTTTTTAGCCATAAGTCTGACAAAAAACATCGCAGAGCGGGTAATTCTTCCCAAATTATTAAGAATTACAATTTGATGCTGAAAATTATCGACTTAACAAAACTTCAAAATATGCGAAAAGCACAAAGAGAAATGACAAAACAATTATTTTACTTAATTACCAAATCAAAAAAATTTTAGCGTTTCTACTTTCAACACTTCACCCTGCAGAGGAGCTCGAAAAAAAAAATGATTCTTAGCATTTACCGCCAAAATCTTATATCAAAATATATGTATCGCAAACATACCTTCTGCTCAAATATAAACGAGACTGCTCTATAAAACAAAAACGGTTAATTATTCTTCAATATTTATTTTATCCCCGTCAAAATAGTCACCATTAGAGGCGATACACATATGCCACCTTTTTTTCCAATCTTCATAACACTTCTGGTAGGCCGCTTTAGGTATGGCTTTCAGTTCCTTCTTCGAATTCTCTTTTATGACTTCAATGGACTGAAAATGCTTTCCACGAAGCGGCAATTTGAGTTTAGGGAAAAGAAAAAAGTCACACGGTGCCATGTCGGGTGAATACGGTGCTTGCGGAACAATATTTACGTTGTTTTTGGTCAAATAATCGCGTACAAGACGAGACGTATGAGCAACAATTTTGGAACAAGTCGAGCAGACACACGTCTCATGCCCAAAACATCGTGAATAATGCTATGAGCGGATCCATTTGATATGTTGAGCTCACTAGCTATCTCTCTTTCAGTCACACGACGATTTTCCAACACAATTTTCTTTACTTTTTCGACGTTTTCTTCGTTTATTGACGCTGCTGGACGACGATCATGGCGCAAGTTCTCCAGCGATGTACGGCCGGCCTTGAACGACTTATACCAATCAAAAATACGTGCACGTGATAGGCAAGACTCCCCATATGCCTTCTGCAACATTTTCATTGCGTCCGTCGCACTTATTCCATTGGAATAACAAAATTTCAAAAAAACTCTTTTGCTCAACGTTAATTTCCATAGTAAAATTCGAAAAACACACTCGAGGTAGACTTGTTTATAATGCCGTAAAAAAAAAACTATGAGACAGATCGCGCTCATATTTGACATGTAAACATATAACAGTTCTGCCAACCTAAGCAAAAAAAAGTATGGTCATATGCCTTGTCCTTGTCGAGTTATGGATAAAGTCTCGTTTAGGTATATTTGAGCAGAAGGTATACATGGTGACTGACATAGACTTCTTTATGATTCCTGAAGCTCATGGGAAATGGGAAATCTAACCTTCGTAAAAGAAACATCGAGGGGTTGATTGCGTCTGTTACGCGAACGATACACGGATCACGGATGACTGACTCACTGATATTCCCCGTTTCTCTCCAACGGGACACTGATAGCAACCAGTTGCGAAGAATCGTAAGGCGATTAGGATCTTTAAGCACTTTAGTGTCCTGATAACTCCTCAATGAATTCTTTGAATGTTTTTTTTTTTCTCTGTGTAATTCTGAATGGATAATCCAAGCACAAGTCATCAATAGACGGAAAAAGACACCACTTTGTAGATTTTCTGTTGAGATCATACACTCCAATCAATCATGTCAGCTAGGTCGACCCCACCCACATAAAAAAAGTGGTGAAAAAAGGTAATAATTAAGATTATTTTTTATCTGGGATATATATATATAAATTTTACTACACAGCACTTCTATAACAATTTCGGATAATTTTAAATGTTGGTAGTAGATAATTCTTTACTTTTTACGTAAAATACTCCGGAAGAACATTTCACAACACAAAACCACTTGGTAACAAAATGTCATCTGTCAAAAATTGCAAGTTTTTCCAGCCTAAACTGTGAACAATGCAACTACATAAGCATAAACAGCGTGTTCGGATCGTTTTGAACCAATTTCATATTGTATATTCCATGTCAGGACTTTTAAGAAACTTTTTGAGATAAAAACATCCAAACAGTCTCGAAACGGTTGACTTAGCGATTTGTCGAGTAGCTTGCGACAACAGCTGATCAAGCGATAGCGAATATCGTTATGTGTAATACAATAGAGAATCTCACCACAGGAATCAGCTGGTTTTGTGACAGAATTATATTATACGTATCACCAATAAACTTTTATCTATGTAAATATTCTCCATTATACATATATATACCTATGTATGTATATTTACTTTTGATTTAATATTTTTTATCAGGTCAAAAAAAATTTAGTCAGAAAATATTATTTTACTAAAAAACAAACGAAACAAAACGTTTTAAGCTATTTAATTTAAAATTTCTTTAGCCAAACATTTCGCTTAGTGTAAATTTTAACAAATCCAAGGTGTGTTCAAAAAATAATGACAGTTTATAGTTGAACAAAATATTTATTAATGTACATACATTGAAGATGGGGTCTTTAAAATAGTAGAAGAAGAATAGCAAGCTAGCTATACAATTTCAAAACACTTCTCAAACTCTAGAGAGACTAATTTTTTTTAATTTATTGGAGTATTATTGGAAAAAGAATAGAATTTCTATTTAACCATTTCATTGAACATATATTGAAGTATTAAAAAATATTCTTTAATTATTATTTTGTTACAAAATGGCGGTGATAAAGTCCATTATTTAAACCAGATTTTTTTCAAAGGCGTCCACGGGAGCACCAATTTCTTCTAACGGATGAGACCTAGAACAGAAAAGCAAAAAAGTTTTGTAATCTACAAACTATGCTCTTTGGAAGTACGTTTGGATTTATTTTTTAACTAATTTTTATGGAAGCGGCACACTCTTTTTATTAAGGTTGATTTTTGACTAAAAAATACGCACCAAATTATTAAATAAAAAGTTTACATTTATTCTAAAAATTGCTATGTACTTCCACAAAAAAATGATTTGTGAGGGTTTGCCGAAAAATAAATACTTCAGCTATTTGAAATATTTTTTTTTTTTTCAATTTTAAACCAATTGCATATCATTTCTGGGATCCAAAGGTACCCTGTGAGCAAAAAAAAAAAATTGAGTTTTCCAAAATCCTAGAGTGCCTTTAGCCCTTAAGGCTTTTTCGAAATAGGAAACAAACAAACATAGTCATGTCTGATGAATTCGGAGGCCATGTTCTCCAAGCCCCAAAATCACATGTAAGATATTTCCGAAACCACAAAAAATTTAAAGTTCAGTTATATAAAAAAAATAATAAAACTCACTGCAGTATTCCCAGAATCTTCGTAATTATGGTAAATACCCTGTAGGAACTTTTTTGTTGTACGAGCATTTTCAAGTACAGAAATTATTCATTTCGGGTGTAATGAAGATGTAAAATATAATTTAATTTGGCCAATAAATAAAAATTTTCATAATAATTTCATCTGGTAGTATATGCATTAAACTCTTCGAGTTTCGAAGATTCACCAAAGTTTTAGAAAATTCAACAAAACCGGATCAGAGTTTTTGGGACTTGCTTGAACATTTTTCCCATTCAACTATAGATGTGATGCTCGCTTTTGTACATATGTATATAAGTACATATATATAATTGGCGTTTTGTAACCGCTGAAGCAATTTTCGGCCAAGTCGAACGTACATATTGTATGTATGTACTATATGGGTATATATTATTCATGGAGTACTAGGGATAAGACGATTCAATATATCCTAGAGTTGGGTATTCAAGTTAAGGCTGGACTTAAATTTTTATCTAAGACGATAATTTAAAATTAATCATAGATTTGAGAAATCAAAACAAATGTTAGGCGATCAAGGTTTCCAAAATATTAGTTTATCAAGGTCGCATCCAGCTGAGGAAATAGGATACATCCCCCCCACGTGCTTAAGCAGAAATGAGCGCAAGAATCAAATTTGATCTTCTCAACTTCTTAGACTCACATGTAGTCAATTACGTACTTGAATTACGTTTTGCTATCCCATACATATATGTAATATTTACGAAGGTACAATCCCTTCTAGAGACTAAACCACAACTAAGTACGCAAATAAAACTACTCTTAGCCCCTGGACATTGAATTATTTCCAAAAAAAAAATAATGAAACTAAAAAGTTCCGCATGTCCTAGAGGGCTTCATTTCGTTTCGCGCGATCATCCGCTATAAAATTCGCAAGAATTGAATTATATATGTACATATGTAAATATAAGTGTATATGGATATGTACAATATTAATATGTAAAACCGCCTCAATAGAGCTGAACTGCGTTCGAGGCCAAAGTGGCAGCGGTGACGGCGCATGCAGCCGCTAATGGCCTTCTACAGCTCACGAGCGCATATTTACACGATTCGCAAGACTTGGTAAATAAAAATTTGCTCAAAATTTTGCAATCCTCTCATTTGCTCCACGAGCATACCATAATAACAATAACAAATCTAAGGTGACAGTGATGACGTGTGCAGCGAGTAAATGAGAAAATTTGATGTCTATGTTAAGGTAGCCAAATCGATTTTTCGTAGGTTATCATGAATATTTTTCCATAAGCTTTGACTAATAAAAATGTAAGAATTTTTTTTTTTGATAATTTTATTATCATATCTTTACTTAATATACTTTTAAATGAAGATAGTTTTGAAGATATTTGCGAAAATTGCCATAAAAGTCGGTCATCTGGTAACACGCTTTTAAGCGCTCCACTTAACTAATGACGATCACAGATTCTCAATTTGCACGCCGCTTTACTATTCAGGCGCAAATTGCTTGCGCTTGTCTGACCTTTTTCTTTTTATTGTAGTTTTGCTTATTTCACATACGCGCTCATTATACTCATTACAGCGGAAAGACGCCAATGCTTCCGCGCTCTTTGCAAAGCTCTTTCGTTGCTGTTGTCAATTGTGCGGGGCGCTCGCACCAAATATGTATGTGTGTATGTATTTTTTCTAAATTTCGCATGCGAATTAGCAGAGAGCTTTAGCGCCGCCACTTTACTCTCTTTCTTTCGCTCTCTCTCTCTCTCTCTCTCTCTCTTCATCAACAGTAACAAATTGGCATAATTGGTTTTTCTGCCGATCGCCTGTTGCTCTGACGCGCACGGTCGCTCCGAAAGCGCGCGCGTTGCTCGTGTCCTAATTTTCGCAATATTAAAGTGCCATTTTTACACTTTGCTGCCGCGCTGCAGATAATTTTGCTTTAAGCGCTGTCGCCGTTAGCTGCAATGTGTTTATAGATTTCAGACGCTGACGGCGTGGCGTGTCGCGCTGGTACTTTTTTTGCCAACTACATGCTTATGCTTTGCAAATTTTTCGTTTCGGCGCAATTCAGTTTGATTCGGTTAGGTTTTGGTACATGCACGCGCGCGCGCCTCAATTAAACGTGTGTGCATGTGTGTATCGCATATTTCACCTCCCTCTCCGAAGCTTTTCGTCTCTTACGCCCTATGCTATCTCATGCTCATCCGTCGGTACGTTCGTGCGTCTGTCAGCCGGCTTGCAGCGCTCTAATGGCATTTGCCATTGTTTTTTACAGACATATACATACATATGTATGTATGTATGTAAATATTTTTGTAAATTTGCTGCTGCGCCACTCATTCACTTTGCGTATGCGTTACTGTTGTAGCTTTTACTAATTGTGCCGCGCCGTCGTGTTTTAGGCGTCTACGTCGCCAGCGCCATCAGCAAAGGCAGACATACATACATACATATGTATGTGTTTATTTAATAATTCGCAAGTTGCCGAATGTTGTTGTTATTTCTACTAATACATATTATTGTGTGCGGAATTTTTTTTTTAATTTTTTTTTTTGCAATTTCGCTGCGACGTTCATTTCTTGTTCGTTATGAAAAATATGTTTGTACTTACATGCATACATATTCTAGTTGGCTGCGTCGTCCGCTCAGCGTTTGCGCTGCGTTCAGTTCTTTTCTGAACGGTGCGCGGTGTAATTCTAATTCGATTGAGTAATAGCTCAGCTCGCATCGCATCATCGCACGTTTTCGCGAATTGAAAGTTGAATTTGAATAAAATAATACATATTTATATACATACATACGTACATTTGTCTGTATGTATTTCAGTGAAAGAATTTCGCATGCAGAAAACTATTATACTAAGCTTGTTCACGAGTAACTGCATCGAAATATTCATACATACATACATATGTATCTGCACAGGCTGTTTTGGATAACCTACGAGTTGTTAGTGGTTTAATTAGCTAAAAAAAACACAAATAACAAAAAGTATTCTATTGATATTTCTATGTCAGTGAGCCGTCGCTAAATCTGAAGACCGCGTTGTGTATTAGAAACTTAAAATTATCATTCTCAAATTGTATGTATATACATACATACATACATACATACATATTTATGTGTTTGTCGCGTGCGGTATTCCAGAGAAAAATTAATAAAAGTTGCAATGCAATGTATAAATGAATGTAACTAAAAATTAAGTGATCTGAAAACTGACCAAAAATTAATGACAAAAAAATAGTTTATTTTAAATGGAAAATATATGTTTCTTAAGCCGTATAGCGTAGAAAATTGAAATGCATTTACAGTGTTTTTTTTCCTATACTTTTTCATAAATTTGCATCACAACCTTCTGGATGAACAGTTGTTTTCATTTTTCTATTGAAGTGCTTTACAAAAAATAAGTGAACTACTCAAATTGTAAATTATATTTAGTAAATGTTGAATAATTTACTTACTCTACATATTTTTAACATCTAAAATCAAGAAAAAAACCCAAAATAATTCAGTTATATTTGTAAATGTTTAATAAGTTTTAAAGTGGGAAAGAAAACAAAAATAACTATGGGAATAACAACTTTTTTATTGACTTAAAGCAAACATACAAGTAAAAAAAATTTACTGAAATAAATAAATATACGTAGGTACCTACATAAATTATAATTATAATTATCAAAATAAAAATAAAAAATTAAATAAAATTCATTCATCATAATAAAAAATATAATAAATAATAAAATCTATAATCTATCGCATTTAAATGGATTTTTGCTATTTGTAATTTAATATATGTACATATATATCCTATACAACTGCGATCCTTGTGTATTTTAATTGTTATGACAATTACAAATTATTTAAAAAATAATAATAAATGTAAAAAAAAATATAATAATAATATAATTTAAATTAAAAGAATGTAAGAAAATAAATATATGTACCTACCTACATAATAATGTACAATAAAACAATTAGGTTAGCAAAATTAAAAACAAAGGGAGCTGTCTTCGCTCATGCTAACGTACTTTATAGGTACCTTTTATGACCATATCAAATTTATGGAATTTAATTTAAGAAATACATATGTATCTATTTGCGTATCTGAAAAATTGCTCAAATAAGATAACATTTTCCGATTTCGATTTTCAAACGGTATCAATTTTTATTTGTATGCACGTGTGTAAAATATCAAATTTCTCGCTTTGACGGATTTTTTACCCAAAACCTCGTTTCTGAACAACTCGGTTGTATATCCCATAAGAATATGTGATATAGTGCCCCGATTTCGATTATTTTCAGTAGTAATATTTATTTGTAGATATGTACATATGTATGTATAATACCGAATCTCATGATCTTAGATGCCCTTTTGACAGAGTTTTGATCAAAGCTTAATTTCTAAAAAAAAATCGGTGTATGGGAGTTATATGTTATAGTTTTCCAATTTCGATCATTTTTGTACTCCATTGTTTAGAATACCAAATTAAATATCCATAAATACAGCGGCAATAATGGAGTGGTTATCACTGAGGACTAATATTCGGAAGGTCAGTGTTGGAGTCCTGATCCGACAATCACAAATTGGAATTGGAGCTCGGCCGAAAATCCATACAGCGGTTGCAAAGAGCCATTTATATAGATGCCTTTTTAACAAATTTATGACCCGAAATCTCGTATATGACAAATGATCGTTTAAATATACCAGTGCATTTATGTACCAAGTTTGGTTGAAATATCTCAAAAACTGAGAAACTAGTCTGCATATAAACAGATGGACCTGGCTAAATCAACTCATTCTGATCATATCGGTATAAATTTCGATGCGTCCATCCCTTCTCCTTCTGATACAATACTTACATTCTTCTAACCAAATTTACCATAACATTCGTCTACATTAAGGAATAAATTTATTCCTATTTAAATATACCATTTTTTAATTATTTTTTTTTAATTAATTTAATTTTCATTTTTATTAATTTTTTTAATTCTTACAAAATATTTTTTCCGATCTAAACACACCACATCTACATGGCGGCTATTGTTGATCATTTTTGATTCCTCATCCATTTTTCCAAGTATTAAAACAATGAATAAGAATAATAAAAAAATTATCAATATTAAACCAATTAGTAATAAAAAAACATCAATAATAATAAAATAATTAATAATAATAAACAATTAATTAATAATAATAAACAATTAATAATAATAAAAAATTAATCAATAATAATAATAAACTAAATAATAATAATAAAGAATTAATTAATAATAATAAAATAATTAATAATAACACAAAAAAATTATTAATAGTAACAAAAAAATTGCGTTAAAATATTATCTTTAAATAAAAAAATATTTTTAATTACTTAAAAGTCATTAAATAATTTTATGTATTGTTTTATTTTTTTAATTTAATTTTCATATTATTTTGCTTTGTTTTATTTATTTTTTTAATTTTGAAATAAATAATTTTTTTTTATTTTTCAATTTATTAATTTGATCGGATTTGAATATATGGTATTTACGATACTCACGATTCATTTTTGATCATTGCGCAATTAAAAAAAAACCCTCAATTTCAACCTTGGATCGACTCAAAAAAGGTGATTATGGTTGAAATATGCTGTTTTATTTCTTTTAAGTATACAAAATTAAAAGTAAAGTAAAAAATTAACTCCTTGCAGTTGAAATTCAAGTAATGAAAAATTGTTAAAGTAATTGAAAAACTGTTTCAGAGTTCAAAACTGTTTGGCAGAACTTATTCAAAAATATTTAATTTTATACCTATAAACTGTTGTTTCAGCGTTTAGTGCTAAACATGTACATACTATACTATATATATGTATAATTTGCGCTTTGTCACAGCTGAAGCTGCTTTCACCCGAAACTCCATTCCAGTGAATTCTTTATAAATATCGATGACTCTTTTTTTTTTGTGTTAGAATCGTTTTGAACTCACTCAGTTAACGCAACAAGTGGTCCTATTGCTGGAAATATGAAAAAATTCAAACTTTAAAATTTTCTTGAGCGGATGTGTTTTTATTAACTGGATAATAAAAGTTCTTACTTTTAAATTCTATTTTTTCTTCATTTATTTTATTTTATTTTTCTTAAGTAAATTGACTTTCAGTAATAAAGTCTAACAACATACACAGTCTGCCACTTACTGTGTCCCAGATATTTGTATTTTTTTTTTTTTAAATTCAACTGAAAACTCACTATCTTAATAGCTTTTACATAGTAATCTAAAATAGATGATAAGAGTATGAATTGTTATACATATGTATGTATGTATGCGTGCGTGTTTGTGTGTGTAATTATAGAAGTATTATCAACTAACTTGAAATTGCAAACTGCAAATACTCTCACTTTCATCGCTTACACAACAATTCGTAATAGGTACTTGTGTGGCCTTATCGCAAATATTTTATAATATACAAGTATGTATGTACATATACGTATGTAGGTACACTTAGCTAGCATACAATGTATAATAAATAGTACATATTTGCACAGAGTGTACTCGTATGTAATGTACATTAGGTTTACTTTGTTTACTACCAACAAAATCGTTTTCAAAATTTTTATTTGATAAGTGCAAGTAATTTATTATTATATTTCCGCAGAATAATGCATAAATATATGTACCTACATATGTATAATAAATTAAAATTAATAAAATCTTCAGAATTTTTTATATGCTTCACTGAAGTTCCGAGAAAAAATTATAATTAAAACCAAACACAAAGCCACGCAAAAAATTACTTATTAACAATTTAAATAAAATAATATAAAAAAATTAATCCAGAAATTAACTTAAATATCATCTGATCGATGTGAAAGTAAATATTAACATTGAAATGCATATTTTCACAAGAAATAGTTAAAAAAAAAACAGTTTACACGATCAATCATCCGCTTTCATTACGCTCTTCCCCTCCTAAAATGCTTTTACTCGGATAGATGATCGCTTATTGAAGAAATTCCTAACTGCATTCCCGGCAATTAATTCAAGCAGAAGTAAAATATACATAACTTCATTCCAAGTAGGACGCTATATTATCGATTGCCATTCTTTTTCTTGCTAATTTGAAGTTCTTTTCAACTAATTACATTACTTTCCTGTAGAAAGGGTGATTGTACAACTTTTCTGAAAAACCGTATTTAACAACAGAATTTGATAAAATTAAGAAATAAATAAATAAGTTATGCGCGATATGTAAGGGTGAAAAAAGTCCGCTAGGTGTCGCATGAATCGAGGTACTCAAAAATACCATATTTGATCAGATTTTCATAAATTTACATATGTACCTATGTGTGCCTTTTAAGAAAGAGGGAGAGAATTTAACCCTATTTCTGTCTGAAATACTTATTTATGTATAATCATCCTCTAGGTGGTGCTATAATCAACTGACATACACACATATATAAACACTATTGATGATAGCACGTCAGCGAAACAGAAATTCATTGCTGAATCGATGTCACAAGTCTTAAGAAAATTACTTACAAAAGGATTTTTTAAGGCGGGGGAATACAATTTTTTTTTTTTTGTTTTTTTCAATGAAAAATACTAACATAATTCGCTAATCTAAACCAAATTGTGCAAATAATCTATCTATCTCTTCACCTCACTGAAGTTGCACTTGCGCGAAAAAAGTGTTTCAACCGACGAGGAGGTAAAGAAGGATTGGGAGAAGTGGTCAAAGGGGTTGACGGGAAATTACTTCGGGGAAGGATTCAAAAAGTAGAGAGGAATGACGACTATGTTGAAAAATAGTTAACATTATGTGTCATATAATTTTTTTTTGCTTAAATACAAATTTTTAAAACCTACAAAAAATCAGTACACTTTCTTTCTAAATATGACTCATATCATCAGTGACCATAAATAGTACCGAAATATATACTTTTTTAAATAAATCATAGGCTATGAATTCCAAGAAAAAACCAAAAAAATATTAATTTAATTTATTTACATGCATACATACATACACGTATATACATATGTAGGTATAAAAAAACATGCTGGCGAACTAGTGTGTACTTTGGTAATAAAAGTGACTAGTTTCATTGCGTATGAAAATGGACCACTCCTCTAAATTCATGCTCATTTGAGCACCAAAGCATGAGTTTAGTTTCTCTCTAGTTTAGTTAAGGGTTTAGGGGTAGTCAGAATTTTCAAAAAATCAAATTTTTTTTTGCATTTTCGTTAAGTATAATATCTTAAAAATAAACTCTGAAAATTTCAAGTTAATCCGATAATTCGTTTTTAAGTTATTCGACAAATAACAAAGAGAGCTCGGGCCTTTCAAAGCGCTAGTGTGAAACTTTAAACGCGTTTTTCTCAAAACTATGTTTTTTGAACTGGTGACAACTGTAACTCGAAAACCGCTCAGTTGATTTTAATGAAATTTATACAGCTTTTAGAATACATAATAAACTCTGGAAAAAATAGAAGGATTTTTTTTTTTGAAAAATTGCGATTTTTTAAATTGATTTTTTCCCAAAAATCTAGACAAAAATTTCCTGAGGCCGCCATTTTGTTAATTTAAAAAAAAAATCCTTCGATCAGGCCCAGGATTAGTTATTTATAAAACTAATTTTTTTTACCCGATTGATTTTAGATGAATCTCCAAGGACTTATGATTGTCACCGCAAGGACCTTTTTTGGAACTGGGTTAACACAGACAGCTGTAACTTCGGAAATCATTTTTTTTTTTAAATTTTCATGACTTTAAGTCGAAACATGGTTTAATAATACCATATCACTACTTTTGTAAAATAAAATTATTTAATAGCAAAAAAAATACTGAAAATTCTCATTTTTTCGTGCCTCTGACTACCCCTAACCCCTTAATACAGATCGCAACAAAGCGGCATTAGTCACACTTCCATAACTTTTCGCACTTACCACACAACTTATTGAGAAACGCAAAAGTATTTAGTTCAACAGGGAAAATTGAAGGTATAAACCAGAACTGAATGTATTACATACATTTACATACATATGTGTATATGAATATGCATTTTTTACTCAAAGATTTATCTCCTTTTCGAATATGATAATAAAAACCCTTTTCAAAGTAATCGTAACCAATAATGAAATTACCTTAGCAGCTAATCGCCCTTCATCTAATAAAAAAAATATAATCCGCACGAAAAGCAGACCATAAATAATTTGGTAAATTTTCTATTTTAAAGCTTTATTTATTTTTTCTTTAACGCAAATCATCCATTACTGTTATGATCACCTATATACATACATACATACCTTTATTATACTTCTTGCTTCCTTACTCATTTCAACAAGCAACGCTAACGTTCCATTAACGTTAAGTAACAGAAATTTGTTGCACAACCGATAGACCGCTTCTCTACCTGCCTGCCTGCCTGCCTGCTCGGATAGATAGACCTTGGACGCACCCACTTCGCCAACTTTCATTCTCTATGGCACGACAATAAGCAAACAAAATAAAAAAAAAATTGCTTGCCATACTTAAGTTCAGCGAAGTGTAAAAAAAGAGATACAAACACATGCAAATATTTTTTCTTTTTTTTTGTTTTTTTTTTTTTTTTTTTGTATGTACAGTTGTATTCTACCAACGGCAGAACCAAAACTAATTTCCTTCAATTAAATATTGGTGAATTTTTGCAATGCACACTCGTACCTACTTATGTACATACACAATAAACACATGTGTATACCTATATATTTATATATGTACATATGTATGTGTGTATTGCATACTATATACACTTAGAAAGCTGCCTGCCCTTCTTCTGCTCTTTTTACTCGCATAAGTTATTTTTACCTTTTTACTTGCAAAAAAAGACAAAAAAAAAAAAAACAAAAAAATTACGAAAAAGGAACGCAAAAATGAAACCGAAAATTTTTCGAAGAACAACACCAAGCAACAGCATACAACTAAAAATAGTCGGGAAAAAATATTTTAAATATAAAAATTTGAAAAGAAGATTATTCCAACATTTACAAGATACAAATATGTGTATGTACATATGTATGTATGTATATATACGTATAGTTGTAGTGGAGAAATACACGAGCACGCAGCCATAAGAAAGGAAGTATGTTTGTGTGAGTGTACGGGTGCCCTCCAAGCACTTTAAAATTTATTTAAGTAGTAGATATTTAAGTATGTATGCATAACAATATATATGTATATACATATGTAGGTATACAATTGGCGCTTTATAACCACTGTAGCGAATTTCGGCCAAGCTCCTTCCCTAATTTGTGGTTTTGCGTATTGATCTTTTCCCAAATAAATGCAGGGACCCACAATTAATATTAAGCCGCCTCCGAATGGCTGCTGTTTTTTTATATGAGGTGTCTATATTTTATGTCATAAATACACTTGGAGGTGTTGACATTCCCTGCGGAGGGGCGACCGCAATTAGAAAAATATTTTTATTTTTTTTTTTTTTTTTTGCAAATAAATTTTTTTTAATTTCGCATTTTGGTCGGGCCCCAACGCGAACCTATGACCTTCCGCATGTTAGTACATACTACTAACCACTTGCGGCCGTCAGTATATACACGTACATATTTACATGTATGTAAATATGCATACACATGGAGACAGTAAGCGATCGCGTGCGAATAAATTTTACGGAAAAAATGCCAAAAAAAAAAAAATTAAAAATGTTGCTAAAAAATAAAAACTATTAATAATACAAGACTATCATAAAAGCCACAATAAACATAACAACAGCAACAAAAACAGAAGCACTGACAGCGTTAGCGACGACAACAGACATATTTATGTATATTGATGTAGCTACTTAATTCAAAATAACAACAACAGCAATAACAGCACAAAAATATACACTTACATATGCACATAACACACTATATACATATATAATACATCTATATGTACATACATACATGCCTACATATGTATGTCTCGCACTCTTTTGGGTCGTAAAGTTGACCTTCAAACAGCAACATTTGCCGAAAACAAATATTCGCAAATTTTTTTTTTTTTTTACTTTTTTTCCTTTTATGCTTTTTGCGTGCTTTATTTTTAAAGTACATATATACATACATATGTACATATATGTATGTATATAATATTATATTTTCGCTTTCTGGGCTTGCCTTTTAGTTGTGTTGTGCTTTTGCAGTAGCGGCGATCGCAGTTGTGTTTATTATCGTTGTTATTTTTGTTGTACAACATTGTAGCGGGCTTCGCCCAGTTTGGACGTTTTCATTTCATTTCATTTTTATTTAGTTGTACATTTTGCACGATCGCTTGATTGCTCTTTATTTCCTCCTTTTTTTTATTATTGTACACTTTTATAATTTTTTTCCTTTATGTTGTTGTTCTTTTATTATTTTTTTATTTTTCTTTTCTTTTTTTTTTTGTTATTAAGTAGTTCTCAGCAAACAATTCGTTTGTCGAATTTGCCAAAGCAAAATAATAAAAAAGGAAGAAAAACTACAACATTAACAACAACAAACTTCTAGTTTTACTGCCCTGCACTGTCTTCCTTATAATGCACACACACACATATCTACATTTATGGTACATGCATATTTGCCTTCAAAAGTCTTGCTATACTTATTGTGCACAGCTGCTTTTGTGAATAACGATCGCGCCACGCATCTAATGCGATCACATTGTATTTGCAGCTCTTTTTTGTGCTTCTTTCATGTATTTGAGTTGGGTTTTCGCTGTAAGGAGCGTCTTTTTATACTGCTTTTTTTCTGTCAAACTTTTGAAATAGCCACTGCAATTAAATGATCTAATATTCAAAAATGCTCTGAATGAATACTCTAAGCGCAAAGCAAGGGGAGAGAGACAGAGAGGGACGATCTGTGCGAAAGTTTTATTCAATATAATTAATAGAATTTAATTCAATGGATTGACTTAATAGAGTGGTAGAGTTTATGTAGATGAAGAGATGTGAATGGATATATGGAGTGCTCCTTAGATCTTCATAGACGAAATTTATTATTAAGCTTTAATTAAGATTTGATTTAGCGCTAAATCCAAGCCAAGCTGAAAACAGGTAAACTATTTTCTAAAAGAGTAAAAAAAAAACAGCTAAGCTAAACTGTTTTTTTTTTTAGCTCAAAATCGAAAAAAGTAACTAAATCTAGCTGGCAAGATCTCAGCTCAGTTTAGCAGTTGACTATAATGGATCGAGTTGATGTTTTGAAACTAGTAAAGTAACGGCAACCAGGTCAAAATTATACCAAAATGAATAATATGAAAAATGGTCCATTTGTTTACTCACAAAAAATAAAATCTAAACTAATATTAAAAATCAAAGAATAGAAATTATAACGAACTAAATATTAACAAATTAAAAAATAATAATTAAAAAACATAAAAAGTTTGCGTTGACTCAGAAAATGTTTTTATCCAAACTATACAATTTAATTATAGACACATATTTATAAACAAAATTTATATTTATATTTTATTTATTTAGTCTATTATAATATTTATCGCAAGTGTAGTATTCAAGGCTTAAATGTTGCCAAAGGACTACTATGTTGGATTTAAAAATAAGTGATAATCCCGCTTAGTATATGCAAACTCCAAAGAAATTTATATGGTCAACAAGATCTCAGCATCTCCTGATGGTAGTGAAGCTTTTATGCTTTAGTTTAATAATAATACTGAAAATTATAACAAATATTTTTAGTCTTAAATTGAAGGCTTTATTATTTACCTTAGTTAAAATTATTCGATTTCTGTTAAATAAGCACCAGGCTTGGTTACTCTTTTTGCCGGCTTACTACGCTTCATTTGACGTTGTTGTAAGTGATCCACTTTTCATCACCAGTCACCATCCACTTCAGAAATGTGTCGATTTTGTTACGATTCAGCAGCGTTTGGCGGATGGAAATTTGGTTTATGAGTTTTTTTTTTCTCGTCAAATCATGTGGCACCCATATTTCGAGCTTTTTTGTGCATCTAGCGTTTTACAAGTGGTTTCAAGTTGTTTTTTGTACAATATTTATCTCCTGTGTAATCGAAACAGTGCTCGCGTCAGACTTAGACACTCGACAATTTCCATTATTTTATCATTTTCGACAATTAGCCTTCCAGATCGTGGAACCTCTCTTACATCAAAATGATCCGAACGAAATTAAAGTATCAGCACCATAAACACAATTCACATTTTCCGCTGCCTGACTTACGTTTTCGCCTTTATCGATGAAAACTTATAGAATATAGCGAATTTTATCTTTGCAGGTACTCAATTTTGTCATGCGCTCGAACACTATTGAATTAAGTGGTCAACACTTTTCCCCATTAACTTTTTGAGTGCGAAACATCATTAGAACGTGAGATACGTATTACAAAAGTAGTGGATTACTTTTTACTTGACCTAATACACTGGAGCAGGAACTTTGGCTTATCTTTAATCATGTTGGCATATTATTCGGAATAAAATTAATATTAACTTTAAATTTTACTTCTCATAAGTAATCTCTTACTTTCAATTTCGTTTGGAGACCATAAAATTCTAAATTAAAAGAAGAAATTTTTAAATTCGATTTAAAAAAAAAATATTTATTGTTCGAATTGGTAAAATTTTTGTTCGATGGTATTCTCTAGATAGGCATAAGGAGATTTTTTGTTCGCCGGAAATGAACCAGAGTCCAGGGATTAAGGTCCAAGCATAGTTCGCGGGTTTCGCCTTGTTTAATAAATATATTACTTTCTTTTCCTTTCGATATTAATTACTATATCTAGGTAAATTGAAAAAAAAAATAAATAAAATCTATGACAACGTGTAGGTTAAACTTCTGGAAGATTTTATAAATCGACAAATCACTTAAAATATTTTATTTTTTATTACTGTAACATCCCAAACAAGTATTCAATTGCTTAAAAGTGGAATAATTACTGAATTTCGTAAATAAAATTATCATTATATTATATAATTTTAAAGAAATATGAAATTCTCGTTTATTGTAAATATGTTTCTTGTTAAAAGATTTAAGAAAACCTAGCCTGTTTTTTTTTTTCAGAAATGAGCTGTTGATTTTTATAATTCTTGGAACATTGAAATAAAAGTAAAAGTAAAAATTGTGTGCAATAAAATATTTTTCTTGTACTTTTTTTTAAATGAATTATAGTCCATATATACATCCATACATACATACATATGTATATTATACATACATATGTATATTATATATAAATAAAATATTTGACAATACCTTTAACCGACTGATCTAGACACTGTAACAAAGCGTGAGCCCAGCAGTCAACCGAACATGCTTCTGACGCACACAGAACGCATACACTTGAACTCAAACACAAGCGCATAACAAGCATACGTCATCTTATTGCCAATTTTTTTGGCAAAGTCCCCAATATCGCAGGCGTATTTGTCCATACATATGTACATACATATGTACATATGCATGAACGCTGCCGCAGATGGGCTCACACCAACACAACACCACTCACTGCCTGACGCCAACCTAAGCACTTGGAAAGCGCGCAGCATTGTCTGCGTACGCGTTGACGTCTAAACAAAATGCTAACATCGCCGTCGCTGTCGGCGCACTGTTAACGCCTGTTGGTGTCGCTGTCGCGCGCTATCGATCGTTGATCGTCGATAGTTTGTTGTTTGCAGAATTTTCGCTTTCGCATATTCTGTCCCCACATAATGTTAATTGCCGCCATAGCTCTGCGTTCGCGTCGTAAGCTGCAAATAAATACAGGCAGACTTGTTAGCTTGATGTGTGTGCGGGCGCGTTTGAGTGCTGGTTGATATGTACATATGTATGTATGTAGGTAGCCGCTGCTGTTGTCGCTCCTCCATAGCGCCCACTGCGTTGATCGCAATTTGGCTTTTTTATGTGTTTTTTATTACTATTTTTTTTTTTTTTTTTTTTTTTGCTTTATTTATATGTACGTGTATGCTTTTCGGTGTTTTAGGTTTTGGATTTGGTGCGCTGCGTTGTATAGTGTAGTGCTTTTGGCAATATGTGCGTGTGTGTTTGTGTGCACATTTTCTGCGATCGGTATCAAGGTTTTTGGCAATTCAGTTCGCAGTTACGACTTTAGTCGCTTGGTAGGTTGTGCTGTGCCGTGTTGTCTGTCAGTCGGTATCATCGCTGTCATTGTCGTTGGCTTTGTAATTGACGCGAAAAGAATCTATGCAAAATATTGTACATATGTATGTACATACATACATATTGTGGCTAATGAAGTGAGGTTTATAATATTTTTTTAGAACAAAAAAAAAAAAAACGAATTGCAAACAACCTCAATCAATTAAAAAATGCCGAAAATCAAAAAAAGTATAAAAATGAAAAAATTCAATAAAAATATCAAATTTTAGCAGTTTAAATATATACAAATAAATCCTTTCATTTTTTTTTTTTTTTTTAATTAAAAAGTGGAAAATTGTACCAAAAGGCATTTTTTGGGATATGAATTTATGCTTTACCAAAATATCTAACCAACTTCCTATAAAAAACAAACATGTTAACTCAATAAAAAAAAGTGACAAAATTCTCTGCCAGGCGCTGCGCTCATCAGCGTTTATGTTTATATTATATCTGTGTCTCTCTAACCACTGGGATAATATCGTTAACTGTGTACAAGCTTACGCGCTGTGAAAAAAAACTGACGCGCGTTGCATTTTGAGCTCATCAATTCGAATTTAAATTCGTTTTCAATTTTTTCTGCTTCTCCTTTACGCTTTTAGCTACATAACAACTACTGTTTAAGTGTGCGTGCGTGTGTCTTTGACAATTTTTTTTTTTTTATAAAAATATTCGAAATCAGTACATGTATACATACATAAGGGTGCCGAATACTTGTTCTTCTATGTGTGGCTTTGTAGCCGATCTTCACTGCTCCCCTCTAATGGTGTGTGTGCATTTGCTGTTGTTGTGTTACGTTGCCATTACTATTCGCCATTTTTTTTTTTTTATTATTCTTGGTGCTGTGTGACTAGATTGCTCTGGTATTAGTTCGAGAGGAGCAGCCCAGCGCCCGTAAGCAACTATAGTGTGTATGTGTGTAGTTGTAGTGGTGCCAGCACTGGCTGTGGTGGTGCTAGTGATCGTGGTCTCTTAACCCACAAACCGAAATCGAGACATTGGAGATTGTGCCATTCGCGAACTTTAGTAGTTACATTAATGTTTTGCATTTAGCGACGCGCGGCAAATACGACGGTAAACGGATGCGGATGCGGATGTGGTTGCGTATTTATAGAGTTCTACATATGTATGTATATGTATAATTACAAGAACACACACCATTACATACTGAATTACAAGCGCTTAAGACTTAAGTGAGTGTTAAAAATGTAGGGCTGACTAGAGGAATGTGTGGAAAATATGTATAAATAATGTATTTTATGGGCATTGAAGTGCAAAAAAAAATCGTTAAAAAATTAAAAATATGGTATACAAGGAAATTTGTATAATAATAAAAAAATACCTATATAAATATGAATAGTGAGCAAAAAGAAACGATAAGCAAAAAGCTAAAATTGGAACCTGAATTAAAGAAAAAAACACCAAAATAATTTTAAAGTAACCTACAGTGACTGCACAAAAATTTCTGAAAAAGAGACTTTTAATTAATAAAAAAATAATAAATAACTTTTTGAAAGCAAACAATTTTTAAAAGTAAAATTTTTTGAAGTTGTGAAATGTCAACGTAAAGAATTTTCTATGACTAAACAGTAGGCCGTCGAGTTTGAATTTAAAAAAAAATTCAAAGAACATTTAAAATAGGATCAAAAAGTAAAATAAAACAGAAATAAAATTAAATAAAAATAAAAGTAAATTATTGAAAAAAAAAATTAAGTTATACAAATAAAAGTAAAAGATGGAAAATAAAAATTAAGTTATAATAATAAAAATTAAATTAAATAATGAAAATTAAATAAAATAATAAAAATAAAAATAAAATAACATAATAAAAATAAAAATAAAAACAAAATAACAACAAAAATACAAATAAAATAATAAAAAAAATAAAAATAAAAATAAAAATAAAATAACATAATAAAAATAAAAATAAAAAAAATAATAAAAATTAAATAAATTAATAATAAATTAAATAATAAGAAATTAAGATAATAAAAATTATTATTAAAATTAAATAATAAAAATAAAATAACAAAAAAAAAATGATACCAAATAATAAGAAATGAAAATTAACCTAAATAATTAGAAATTAAAATTAAATTAAATAATAAAAATAAGAATTAAATTATATAAAATACTAAGAAATAAAAATTAAATTAAATGATAAAAAAAATTAAATAACATAATAAAAATAAAAATTAAATAACACAATAAAAATAAAAGCTAAATAACACAATAAAAATAAAAATTAAATAAAGTAATAAGAAATGAAAATTAAATAAAATAATATAATATAAAATAATAAAAAATAAACATTAATAAATAATTTAATTTAATTGCGTTAATCAAAAAATAAGATGAAATTAAAATATAATAAAAAGTTGCACTTTGCTTTGTTATATCAAAAAATAATAAAAACTGTCAAAAAATTGGTTTCTCGAATCTACAAAAAAAAACAAAAAAAATTGAATTTATTTATTTAAAATGAATTTAAAAGATTGTGCTAAACTTAATCGTACTAAATTAAATGTGTCGAAAGATAAATAATTCCACTTTTAAACAAAATTAGCAAATTAATTCCTTTTAAATTTTTTTTTATAAAGTGCTCGGTATTTATCAGTAAAAAATATAACATAAAATAAAAATATATAAATAGTTTAAAAAAGAAAGAAAAATGAAGAACAAATATATTTTGCAAAAAAAAATTCACTGAAAATGCATTGTTTTCTAAAAATCTGCTTTCCTCAATTCCAGCTTACAATTGTGCCTTAAAATTTACCTGTAAATATTAAAAAAACATAACGCTTCAAAAAAAAACCTTAAATATAAAACAACAACAATAAAAATTAATTAACAACAACCAAAAACTTTTTTAAATAAAAAAAAGGAAAAAATGCGTTACAAATGAACAACAAAAAAAGAAAGAAAAAGCAACAAAATGAAATAAATTTTTAAACTTTAAAAATGTATTGGCTTAAGTTATATAATAAACTTACTGTGAAGTTACAGTAAAAGTATTGGAGTGTCTTGAAAAAAAAACAAAAAAGCATACAAAATTTTTTTTTAAATTAAAGCACAAACAACAAAAAGAAGTCAAATTCTAAAAAGAAAATATAAATAAGAAAAAAAAGGTATCACAAAATCCGTACCTAAAACTACACAAAAATTATAGAAAAATAAATACAATTGGCTTACCGACACTCACCCACACAATTTGGATTAATTTTTCAAAGTAAATTGGCTACATTGGTTTACTTACACATATTTATATATATACACTTTAAACCCAGTTTAATTAAAAAATCTACACGCTGGCTTACAACAACGACGAACTCGCTGTACAAGAAACCCTTTCACAACTGGATTACTACGCCTATTGGTTGACACACTGTTTGGGAAGGTTAGTACTAAGGAAAAAATATCGAAAAACAAATTTTGTACGATTACATTTTTAATTATTTTTTTATTATTATGTTTTATTATGTATTTTCGTATTTTCTAACTGCTGTAAACTGAACAAACAAAAATGCGCTCAGAAAAATTAGCAAACACGAGCACAACAAAACCACCATGAACTCGTTTACTGCGGATATACGTATGTACTCGTATGTATGTACTTGAGTTTTGCATATTTTCTGTTGTTGTTGTTGTTGCTGTTTTATGTGCTGCTACTCAACTTCTCAACAATTTCAATTGATTTAACTATTATACATGTGCAAAAATATATTGTTGAATAAAATGAAGTTTCTGCTGACCTTCCTTTGGCCATGAAGGTTCTTTGCTTTTTCGGTTAGAGAAGGCGTTTAACATTAGCATGGAGTACTCATCGCCAACATACACATGTATTTACATGAGTAGGGAAGACTTTAAAATTGAAATATTTGTCAGAGGGCGCAATAAATAATGAATGTTTGTTATTTTAATGTCGGTTTTTTTTAATTTTTTTTGCCAGTATAGTTTAGTGATAATAAAATGAAATAAAATAAAAGTAAATAAAATGAAGCGAAATAAGATACAATAAAATAACATAAAATGAAATGAATGGAATAAAATAAATTTAAAAAGATATACGCATAAATCAATATAAAAATCATAAAATAAAACAAAATTAAATTAAATAATTGAACTAGAACAAAAATAAATATAAAAATAAACTAGAACAAAAATAAATAAAATAAAATAAAATAAACAAAAATGAAGTAAAGCTAAAAAATAGAATAATATAAATTGAAATGAATGAAATAAAATAAATGAAAAAATTATAATAAAAAATAAGAAATTAATAACACAAAAAAAAAATTAAACTAAATTAGATTAAATAAATAAACTAGAATACAAATAAATAAAATAATATAAAACAAAATAAAATAAAATTTAATTTAACTTAAAAAATAAAATTAAATTAATTTAAGAAAATAAATTGAATTAAATGAAATATTAAACTAAAACAAAAATAAATAAAATAATATAAAACAAAAAAATAAAACAGAATAATGTGAAAGGAAGTGAAATAAAATTAAATGAGGTGAAATAAAACAAAACAAATAAAACCAAATAGAATAAAATGAAATAAAGTAAAATTTTATAAAATGCAAAGCAAAAAATAAATAAGAAAAATGTAAATAAAAATTAAATAAATAAAGCGAAACAAAAATAAAAGAAATTAAAATAATCATTTAATTTAATTTTAAATTTTTTAATAAAAATAAAATGTAATCAAATTAAATAAAAAAAATTAAAATTATAAAGTAATACTTAAAAAATTAAAAAAAAAACAAAGCAAAATAAAACGAAACGAAATGAAATAAAATAAGAAAATATGCAAAATATTTGTTAGAAGGCCTTACAACAATAAATTACCAAGTAGCAGTTAGAGAATCTAAATTGTGGTATAGGTTTTATGTTTTTAAGATTTGTCTAGCTAAATATGTAAATTTTAATTAACTAACTATAGAAAATACAAATTATTTCTTCAGATATCTCATACGAAAATTCGCAATTTGTCATTTTCTAAGCCTGGTACTTGAGCTCGAAATTAAGTTAGAAATTTTTTTATTTTAACAAAATTATTGTTATATAATTTTGTTTTTGATATATATTAATATTAGGAAAAAACATGAAATTATTTCCTCAAAGAAAAACTTCGTCCCTATATCTGAACTCATATAAAATTAGTGCAAACCAGCAACGAAACCAAGAAATTGTCTTGATAAATACTATAGAGTATCCGCATCATCTATTTCAATGATTAAGACATAAGACATGGTGTAGTGGTTGTGCCAGCCTAAATCATGCCCAACGTTCAGGCGGTGGACGATCAGAAATTGTAATTGTGTTGTTGTTGTTGTTGTAGCGGCTCGCTAGATCCGTTTAGGTGCTGGGAAAATTAGTCTAAGTCATCGACGTCATCGAACGGAAGGTCCTGGAAACGACGAGTCAGATGAGTTGGTTTGTGGGGGCATGCAAAGAGGTGCAGGGACTCATACTTTACGTCAATTTACTGGGTACATCACATTTAACATGAATATTTGGACATGAATATGTTATCAACGCGATGAGTGCCACGATGGTAGCTCTTGAAAGAAGAGTTGTGCGATGTTCAGGCACAATCCTAACGAATTTTTGGGTGGTTTCGTTACCCTACACAAGACACTCCTTCAAATCAGAAACAAAGCGAGTAAGTAAGGAGCTTGACACACCTCTGGTAGCACTCGCCGTAGCTCCGTTTCAAAATTTGCATTAACATTTCTTCACTAAAGAAGCTTAATAGAACAAATCTAGCGGAAAATATTTTATTGTTATGAAAGCGTTTTATTACAGATAAGTTCATAATACAAAAGGACTAAGATAAAGGGCGCTGATAACATTTAAAATTTTTTTTTTTTTTCATTTATTTTCTTTTAAGACTGGTTACAATGTGTGCATTTTGTTTCAATTTTTATAGAATATTTACTTGTTCTACATTAGTTTGAAAGCGCACATTTAATAACTTGACAAATACTTATAAGTATGATATAAAGAAACAACAACAACGAACATTTCGGTCACACAAGTGCGTTGTGCGTCACGATGAGTTGATTTTGTTTTATTTCTTTTTTTTTTTGTGCATTCAATTAGTGATATCTTGCAAACACACAACATACAAAAAATGCTTTAGTTATTTTAATGCACGTGTAATCGCAAGATGACATCAAGCACACACAAACTCTTGCACGTTATGTACATATGTTTGTATGTAGTGTATAATTGTCGTGTTAGCGTCGACGAAACTATAATTTGTCATTTTGATTACAATTTTTCAGCGAAACTAATTTAAATGAGATTAAGTGGTGTTTATTTTTTGTGGGGAAATTAATTTATTTTCATGATCTTTAATCGTAAATACATTTAGTACTTACATTTAGTGAATGGATGTTTAAATAAAATCGGGTAAGAGATTTTTCACAATTTAAATGTTTCAATAAATTTGAAAATAATACAAATATGTATTCGGAGCAAGTGAAAACTAATCCATTATTTTTGAAATAGATGGCTTTAGTGTTCTGTATGTCACGTTCTATAAGTGCTAGTGAGTTACGGGAGATGGCGTTGGGAAGGTGATATTTTGTACTAAAAAAGGTAACAAGAAAAGTGTTTATCACTCATTATCACACTGGGTGGTGTTTGAGCGCATGTATTATTTATTCGATAAAAGCCAGTAGGCAGCTGAAAATGTGAATAATATTTATGGTCTTGATGCTGTACCAGTCAATCAATCACTGTTTCGATTGCCAAGGTATTAAACATTGCACAAAAAATAGTTTGGAACTACTTGAAAAAGGCTGGATGCACAAAGATGCTCGATGTATGGCTGCCACGTGAGTTAACGAGAAAAAAACTCAAAGTCTCCATGGCATGATTGACGGCCAGCTGTTTGGTGGGATTGGCAACGAATAATCCACTATGAGCTGATCCACTTTCGCCAAACTCTTAATTTGGACCTGTACAAGATCGAAGGTTTCGTTGCTTGGGCGACAACATGTTGAAAGAAAACGTCATCCAGATCAATACCATCCCACTCCAGCCATAAAAAATCACTATCATCTCTCGATAGCGTAATCGATGCTTTTTCGAAAAAGTAAAGTAAGGTTGAGGATGGTAAAGGCTTTTCAACAATAAATATTGGTTTTCACGAGCCCCATATGCGACAGTTTTTCTTATTGACGTAGTCATCGGGGTGGAAATGGGCGTCATGATGGCAGATCAGTAAACATATTGAACACACATGTTCTATTGGATCTATACATAATGATAATTACAATAAGTTCAAGTGCCAAGTTCAGTTCAGGCTTTAAATTTGATTTAAAGTTCTATTTACGAAGCATTTTAGCTTTTTTTGCCTCTACGTTCCTCACATTCCTCCGCATATTTCCATTATTATTAGATTTTGTCAAATTCTTTATATTATTTTACATTGCTTCAATTAAAATTGCGCAAAAATACTTCATATTGTCGAAATTTCTAAATCGCTTATGTAATGTTGTCACCTTATGAAGGTAATAAATACACGTACATATGTACAATATTTTTTCGTACGTACACACATACATATGTACTTGTATAACCGTATGTGAATACAAATATTTGAATTTTGTATTACGACTGTTATTAACGTCACACTCGGCATTAGAATATTATTACTTGCGCAAATGGCAAGTGAACGTAAACGACGACGTCGACGTTGACGTTGACGCTGCCAGCGTTGATGGTGATAGAAATAGCGGCAACGAGTGTAAAGTGATGAATACGACAACAAATGGTTTTTGGGCAAATGTACAGAGAAAATATTATGTACTAAGTATATATTCATGTAAATCAAATAGTACCTTCGCAAGTACTGAGATGTGAGAGTGTTTGCGTATGGCTACAGTGGTGGGCATGTAAATGGCGACCAAGAGAAGCAATTGTAATTTAAGTAAATAAAAGGTGATTAAGTAAAATTATTAAATTTAAATTCAAAAAGTAAAAACTATCAATATTTGATACCAACAGGTACATATGTGTGTACACAAGAGATAGAGGCAAAGTCAATATTTTACAAGAGAAAAAAATTGCACTACAAATTTTCAAAAAATAATTAATCAATATTAGTTAGTTCATCACATCAGAGTTAATTTCTGAAATCGGTTCAGGAAAACCAGATTCAATGAAATTATTATTTTTTTAATTCAATACTGCGCTTAAAAACTTATTTGAAGTAAATATTCAAATAAATAAAATTTAAAAAAGTTTCAAATTTTGAAAAGATTGCATTTCTAGAAAAAAAAATTGACTATGAGATTCATGTAAATTTTTCATTTAATCTTTATTTAAAACCCCTTCTTTACTTGCTTACATATAGCAATATATATAATATATAAATAAGACCCAACTGTCGCGGGAGCTATTGGATTTTAGTCGCCTCTTACGACAGGCATGTTCCGACTTGTTCTCCCTCTCAGATCTAACAGCGCAATTGTTATGGTCAATGTTATTTCGCTCTGTGCCTCCTATTATTTTTTTCAGTTTTGGGTTAAAAAATATGATGATAACGGGTAAGCTTGTAGGTAACATCATTCTTAATATCCAGTTGCTCAGAGATGTGAAGTATCAATTCTGACAGTACTGAAGAGTGTTGTTTTTTCAAAATTTGGTGAATATCTGGTCAATAAATGCTAAGTCTACAAATTTTGAAGCCACATGAATATGATGCGGTCAGTTCGTTAACAGTAGACTTCGATCTTTCACATAAATTAAAAATATTTCTATTAATATGAACGCCGCTGTCAACTTCGTAGAGGCACACAGTATGTAGTTTACAAAACCTTAGAAACCGCATGTGCCAAAGCAATTATTTAATTTATTTAAACATTTCACATATTTACAATTTCTTTTAAGTCATATTTTTTGATGCGACAACTGGGCTGCTCCTGTTGGATATTTGTCTATTATACCTCTACCTATACATACATATGTGTGTACATATGTATGTATTCATACTCAACATTAACAGCGGTGTAGTAAATAAAATCGTGCATTGGTTATATACATACATATGTATGTGTGTGTAACATGGTCAGCCGAAAACCGCTTGACGTCATGTGAAAAAAATTTCAAAATATTTGAAAAAAAACTAAAAAGAAATATATAAACTGTTTGAAAAAAAAAACTAAAAATTTTGAAAAGAATTAAGTTTTGAAAAAAATTAAGTTTTGAAATTATTAAAAATTTAGAAAAAAATAAAAAAAAATTTGAAATAACATTAAAAATTAAAAAAAAAATTATAAAAAATTTAAAAAATAGGAAATAAAATTTTTTCAAAAGAAAAAAATAAAAAAAATTGAAAAAAAAGAATTAAAAATAAAAAAAAATTTTGAAAAGAAAAAACTAAAAAATATTTGAAAAAAAAGAATTAAAAATAGAAACTACCGACATATGTAGTTTGTTACACAACTTTGCAAAAATAATAATTAAAATTTACAAACATACATACATGTATTTATGTACATACTAAATAAAAATTATGCAAATATCAATAAATATTTGAAATAACTTTTTTTCAAATTCGCATAAATACATACATACATATAATATGTATGTACCTTTACGCATATAAATATGCAGAAATGTGTGACTAAACGCACAAAAGCAAATTTTGGATTTATTATATGTATTTGATAATCATATCAATTGAATGAATATCAATTCACATACATACAAACATATGTACATTCGTTTGACTTAATTTAGCTTGACCGTGAACGTAACCAGTATATGCGAATTTTCCAACCGAGGAATTATACATTTACTCATAAATATGCGTGTATACATATGTAAACATATATACATTTACATATATACAATATATATACGCATGTCAATAACAATAATATCATATCACTTTGTATCGTAACAATGGAGAATAAAAAAAACAACAATAATATTGAAAAATTTTGGGTACTTTTAACTATTGGAAGGGCTAATGCTCAGCAAACTGTGCCAACACTTCCTCAAGATCCTCTCGAATTCCCAAATATGTATGTATTTACCGGTCACAGCTGCGCTGCTATGTAAATTAGTAAAAAATTTAAAAAAAATATTAAATTAAAAAAAAACTAAAAAATTAAAAAAAAAGTAAAAAATAAAAAAAAAAAAAAAATAAAATAAAAATAAAAAATAAAAAAAAAATAAAAAAAAAAAAAATAAAATATAAAAAATAAAAAAATAGAGCAAGATATATACATACATACACTCCCACCCAACATTTACATACATACAAGCAAATTTTCTTTATCACAAATCTTAGTTTTATTTTGATCTCACACGCGTGTGGATTTTACAGCACGTAACAGGCAAACAAAAAAAAATGTACCTTCGCCTTCCCACACCCGACTAACACGCGCTCACCCCTTATCTTGCTTACATGCTTCATTCACTCTGGCGTTGTTGTATGTAGGTACACTTATTTTTCCCATGTTCCGCTCCATGTTCTTCTCTGCGCGCCACCAACCACCCACTCGTTCCACCACATACAAGTACACGTATGTATGTACGAAACGCTGCTTGTGTGGGTTTACACATGCCAATTTTTTCGTATCTTTTTGCCGGCGTTATTTTTATACGTACATACATATGTTTGTATGTGAATATTTTTGATTTTTGTTAAAAACGTAATTCGTGCGTGTTCTCTCTTGATCTTACGCTCTCTTTCGTTTGGCCCCTTATTTTTTTGATACATCACAAATATACCTATTTGACTCACCTTTTTGTTATTGTAGTTAACTGTATATTCCTTCATATTTTACTTATCATTTGATCTTCAAAAAAATAATTTATCAGTTGCCACACGATTTAAAAAAAAAATTAAAATTGTTATATTTAGTAATTGAAATTGTAATGTAATTCTTCTGTTCTTTCGAAGTTGATAATCTTAAGGCGTTATAACGTATTTTAAAATTTTCAAAACCTAATATTTTTAATAAATATATATAATTTAATTTTCTGTACCATAATTTTCATGTATTTCAATCCATATTTAAATTGAATTGTTGCATTTTTCCTTCTGTTTACCAAATGTTGCTCATACGACATGGCGAACGTTTCATTTTTATGTTTAGAATTATTATATTTCGGTAAATTTAAATTATGTCAAAATGATGTGTGGTTTGCTGATTGAATCATTATACGTAGTACCCACTGTTAACTTCGCTGGAAAACTGTTAATTATCCTTATACGTTTAGCGGCAACACTTGAAAAGATTGTTGACTTTAAAGTAAATAAAAAAAAAATAATTACAAAAAATATTTAAAAAAATATAAAACATATTGGCAGCGTATGAAAATGTCTTATATAAATATATATGTTATATTTACCATCATTAAAAGAGGCACAATAATGCAAACAACGAAGATATTCTTTAAGCTCGTCATTTTAACTGATTTTTGAATATTTCAGCAGGCAGTATTTATACAAATATTCAGCACTCGATTTATTTAGAAATTTAAATTTAATAATAGGAAAGTATATTTGTAAATAATTATTGTATTATCAGCAACACACGAATTTCATTAATATCGTGCAAAAATTTTTGCGTGAAATTTTGTTAAAGTAAGCCGTTGATTGGGTCTGGGTTAAAGAAGAACAGCGATCGTTTATTGAAATCCAACACCACCACGATTTGTCTCTTACTAACAGCTACTATTTTTGGCTAGGTGTGCAATTGAAAAGTAAATTCATTTCTGGATGAACAAATACCAACAAGTCGCTCCTCACCTCCTCTACACCATAGGTTCAAACGATTATAGAATGCGAGGAGTTGTTGTTAGGAGCTTTCGAGACAAAGGTTTTTGCTGAAGATTTATTGTGGGAGAGAAGACCTTTGCTTCGTATGGAATAAAATAAAGTGGATAGGGACCTGTCAATTACAGAAACCCCTGATGATATTGACATATAAATTAGATCATGTTGTTGGATTTTAAATAAAAACAGTGGCGACGATGAATTAATGGAGCACTGTGTCGCCAACATATGCTTAGTTATTCGATAATTTTTTGCAATTCTTGGTCAGGTCGGTATTAATTTCCAACCACTTTTGGTTGAGTTCTGGCAGTTCTTTGTAAAGATTTATATAAATACACATCTATTCCGATATTTTACATAATAAAATAATTTTTATTTTTCTCTTCTTTTCAGGTAAATAACTTTTACATTCTAAATAAATAAGAGAGGCAGCGTAAGTATTCATCAGTAATTCGGTACAAAATGTTATAGGTATTTATTAACTCACTAATATCTAGAAATAATCTCCTGCAACCAAAAGGAAGTGTCTTATTCTTCTTGTCGGCTTTTTGCTCTAGTTTTTATTATTTTATTTTTTTTTTTTTTTTTTTTTTGGAAAAATTTATAAGCAATGCTCTATTTTGTCGTAATGTTTAACCAATGAACAGACATACATGCATATACAAAAGTATGAATATTTAGCACCAAGAGCTCTTTCACACCTTACCACAATGTGGTATTTATAAAATTTATACAGAAATACACCTGCTAAATCTGCCCCCAAAAATTAGGAAAAATAGGTATGCCAAAAAAATACGTATGTTCATATGTACATATTTATATGAATTTATGTATATTTTGTGCGAGAATATTTTACTTTTTGCTTTCGCACATAACCAAAAGAAAAAAAAGTTGAAAAGGCTACACGACGTCCATATGGCCGTGTGACCGCCTACGTTGATTTTTCCTTGATTTTTGTTGTTGTTGTTGTTGCTTAGTATACGACATACATACTTGTATGTAAATATGTATGCATACGTATATAATTATTTGGATATTAACAGAGGTGTTGTTCATTTCCAATGGGTTTCAGTACATTTTTCACCGGCTGAGTAAAGCTTTAATGGGCACGTTCATTTAAGTTATTTCTTTATTTTTGTGGTTGTTGTTTATTTTTATTTTTATATATATATTTTTTTTTTTGCCTTCTCATTAGTACGTACACTCGTACAATATATGCGCATGATTGTTCTTATTCTGTTGGCTACTGTTGTTTTTCTTAAAACTTTATGTCGTTCACTTGTTTGTCTAATCTAAATTTAGGTCACACTAAACACGCTGACAAATACAAAATGTCATTGTAATTGCAAATTATTATTTTTTATTTATTTTCTTTATTTCGTTTTGTTTAATTTTCTCCTATTCTCGTCTCGCTTTTACCTTGGTACTTTTTTTTAATTTAACACTTTCGTTGTGTATTGCGCTATCAACTTGCGATTTTTTTTCGCAAAATATTATGTGAAAAAGTTTTTATTTACATAACTCTTACTCACTAGCCGACGGCCTTAATGTTTTTTCATAACCATTTTAAATACCCATTTTTCACATGTCAAGCGAACGGCGCCCTCGTGGACGGAGGACGGGAAAACCATCGAGAATAATTATAATTATAAAGGATGTTAACCTTGTAGACCTCTGAACAACTGTAACCGTACTTACTAATCAGGATTGTACCGAGGAACGAGTGGAAGTGGCTTAGCTACCTGAAAACGAACTAAAATAGTTCGACAATTTGTGATCACACAAACTCGTGTTCCCTACACTATGTAGATGTCTGGTTATCGGGTATTCTTGAAACATTTATTCTCTGGTAGGAAGCTACTCTAATAAAACGCTTGTTCGTTGGCATTTGGTTGGTTGATTAAAAGGTGATGTTAAGGACCTGACTGCTCGCATAACCTAAATATACTTTTACGAATAATTTGCTAGAATTAATAAACTTATTTTATTTCTTCCAACCATGTGTTACCCCCTCAGTAAGGTTGGATCTGGGGGCACCGTGAAGGATGTGTCGTCTCAATCGGCTGATGGCCGAACACTCGCAAAGGTAGTGCTCAGGGTTTCCTCGCTTTTGTGCATGCTCTGCATCCAGCCGATTTCCCTTTATCTAGCTTGTGAAGATGATATCTCAGTTCTCGTTTGCTTAAATTTAGTAATAGAATGGTGCGTCCCAAAGGTTTAATTCGGCACTTCTTTAGTATTACCCACCACGCTGCTGCTCCATATGTTAGTATAGCTGCGATTTCAAGCGTCCAGAAAAGAAATATTTTGTTTTCAAAAGAAATTTGTTCCAACACTAAGACCAGACGTAAACAATTTAGCTACTTGCTGTGATAAAAAAAGGATAATCTAGAACTAGTTTAAATCTTTGTTGATGTGCGGTTTCTATGAACCCTACACTTAACTTCTGTCTGCATATTAATATATATATACATATATATATATAATATTTGGCACTTTATAACAGCTGAAGCGATCTCCTCCTCCAATTTGTGGTTTTGCGTCTTGATGTTTTTCCAACAAATGGAGGGATCTATAGTTTATATTAAGCCGCCTCCGAACGGCTGATGGTTTTTATGAGGAGCCTTTATTTCATATTATAAATATACTTGGAGGGGTTGACATTCCCTGCCAGTGGGCGACAGCAAAATGGAAAATTTAACTTAATTTTTTATTTAAATTATTTTCTATAACTTTCGGATGTTGATCGTAGAAGCCTTTGAACCCTGGCCTGGCCATATTAATAATATAGTCTTAAAATCTATAAAAGTTATTGCCTTTGCCCAGAGATGGTCCTAAGAATTTATATCACATTAGTGAGGTCAATATTAGAATACGGTTCGCTGATATGGAACCCTAGTTATCAAGTTCATTTTAACGTTTGTTTTTACATTGATACATTTCTGATGAGACTCGTAAATTAAATCTTCCGCCCATGCCGACCGTTTAAAGCTTCCAAGTCTACCCACACTTGTTAGACGTAGAGAAACATTCGTAATTCGAATTCTTGATGGATCAATTTGTAGTTTATTGCACTTCATTGAAGTAGACTTCAATATTGTATCTAAGCAGTTTGGGCTTCTATAAATTATGAACTAAATGAACCATTTCGCCGTTAATGTCATAATTTTAATTTTCAGCAAGTAACCTGTAGGAAAAAATACTGGTTGTTTACTAGAAACCAGCTGGTAGGCAGTTTCAGACTAACTACTTCATCTTCCATTTATTTCGCATTTAAGCAGCTGATATTTTAAACACAGTAATGTCCTACGAACTAACAATTGCCCGACTATGCATCACCTTCATACTAGTTATATACCAGTTCATTTAGGTATTGAGATTGGCTGCAGTGGATTCGAATCATGAACCTCATCCACCGCAGTGATAACCTCTAACTACTACGCTATCGTTGTAATGAAGAAAGTAATGAGATTTACACAGAGAGGAGAGCAAAGAATGAAAGTCAGCCGTGGTGGAAATCATTATTACTCCCGTTACTGATGGACAGCAATACAAATAACCAACTAATATGATTTCATCTTCAAAACAATAGAATTTTTGCATGCTAGTCTGCCTTCTCCCTGCAGGGTAACTCCTAAAAGTTTCAACATTACTAAATATCAACTGTGGCTATGCAGATGGCGTCACTGGTGAGGGTTGGCTGGAGGAGGGCAAGCATTGGGTGTTTTATTATACGACCCTTTTCTCAAAACATATTGGGTTCAAATTCTTCGGTACAAAAATTCTTGATACTAAATCAAGTCTTTCTCGCTGAAAATGTGCTATTCTCAACAGAGATGAGTAAGGCGAGAAGCAGTCTATCTCTCTTTTGTGTTATTTTAATTGCATTTAAATTTTTAGTTGCTGTTATAAATTTAGTTTTCTAACCTTCCACACGTAGCCTTATCATGTATTCAATTAAAAATATTCAATATTAATTATTATTTACAAAAAAAAAAATATATATATGTATATATATATATATATATATACATTTAATTGACATACCATAGCTATTATATTTGTTTAAAGATAATTTAAATGTTTTAAAAATTATTTATAAGCTTAAACTATTTATACTATTAAAATAAATATATATTTTCCCTACAGAAAAATTGTCAACGTAAATCTAAAATAATTATGTATAATAAATTCATCAACTAATACACAAACAAATTTGCTACAAAAAAAAATTAAAATAAAAAATAAAAATCATAAATTCACATACAGCGCCTTAAACCTATTTCCTCAACAAATAAACCCTCCACACTCCCTCCAACCACCACCACCACCACCACAACCGGGCCAACAAATGCAAATGCAGAAATTAACAAATTTAATCGCCACAAGTGACGTCTTTAAGCACCGACGAAAATTAGCACGTTTAATTGCCACAAAAGCACTGTATGACAAACACAGCTGCATAATTTATACAAATACATATACACATACAGACACACACACACACATACAAACAATTAGACGCATCACTCTGCACCTTTGCCGCGTACCGAACGCTTCACGCCATGCCTGCCGCGGCTGCATTGGCGGCATCACCGTCGCCACTTAATGACAACTAACGGGTCGCCCGCGTGTGCATGTTGAGCATTTATTACTCATAATTTCAATATTTGCACAAGGCATATGAACACAAATTGCAAATATGTTCATATGTATAGTACATACATATGCTGCAACGTAAGTGTTCTTGTTCTTGTTGTTGCTTTTTGTTCTTTTTTATTTTTGTTGTGATTGTTGGAAATTTGCGTATGCGTAGGCGGTATGTGGCCAAAGTGCGTTGCAATTTTTGTTGCTGTTTCTGTTTTTGTTGTACGCCATGCAACGTGGTAGAGTCGCCAACGCAACCGTCAAGCATACGCCACTCGCATGAATTTCAGGTTTTTTCCCCACACGCACTCGCACTGTGGGGTCGTGCAAGTTGAAGTTAAAATTTTTTACCATAATCCAAATTTTAAAAACTTCACTAAGATTATTTCACACAATTCTGAATAAATGAAATTATTATTATTATGAAATGATTTCATATATTCAGCGGAAAAATTAAAATAGCTTAAATTTTAATAAAATAAGTAGTTTGAAAAATATCACAAAATTCAAATCAATCTAGCTTTTAGTATAACTAATGACAAGTCTTCATATTTTGAGTTGAATTCAATTGTTTTCTCTGCTAAATTTTATGAAAAGATTTTACGCATCAAAATGCATTTTTTCCAAATTTTTTTAATTTCTTACATCACTAAGATTATTGAACTAGAAAAAATATTATATTAGTTGTAATAACATATATTTTCTTTTTTGTAAATAAAATCATTTCTAGGCGTATTGTACATAGAAAATTTACACATTTTTTTTTTTATTTTTTTTTTTTTGAAGAGATAATTTTTTCATTTTGACGGTGAAGGAAAAGCTTTCGAGCTTTTAGCAAATAAAAAAGTAGTTCAATCCGTTTTTATTTGCTTTTTATTCCTGCGTACGTGTATTTTCTTGTTTAATATTCCCATCATATTTACATATTTTTGCTTCACACACACAATACTGTGCGCCACCGCCTCATTTCGCCGGAGTGGGTCAACGTATCGAAATGCCAGGCGTCAGCTATTCATTACAAATTATTACAATTCTCTATTTTTTGGTGAGTTGGCGAGAGCGGGAGACGAGCGGGAGAAGTTGTTTACGCAAGTGCATTGCGTGTGCTCACAGCAAATAGTTGATGTAATATTTTTGTGTTTGTTGTTGCTTTCATTTTATTTTTTAAGGATATTAAAATTTGAACTTTTTTTGTTTGAGATATTTCTACTTGTTCATCAAGAGTTTGCTAACTAATTGCCATTTGTTTTAATTCATAAGTGAGTTGGCGAACTATGAATGTACGTGTGTATTAGGGTTGGTTAAAAAACATATGTGCATATATAAAAATCCAGTTTTTTGCATATTTCTTTTTGCAACTCTTGCCTGCTGCAACTTCTTTAATGTACATTGTGTTTGAGAAAATAAGTTTTCGTTCAAAAAAGAATTGCAAAAATAGTTAAAAAGTATAAAATGTTTTCTTTACTAACGTTCGTTGTTAAATTTTTAGCAAATTTAACAAAGTATGTGGAGAAATTTTCGGTGAACCACCCTAATCTATATTACAATCTCCTATGTAAACATATGGTATGGGCTACATTTTAGCTATTCATATTATACAGTACATACATACAAATACTAGTACAGATATTTCTTATCTAATTGAGTGATTATCGAGTGACTACATACATATGGATGTAGATACATAAATGCGTGTGTAAATTAGAGTCGAAAACATAATTTTTGGATGTTTTCCCTGCTTCACTTTATTTTGATTTTATTTATTTCTTTTTTTGTTATTCAAATAATATTTTGTTTTAATTTTTATTCTTCACTTTCATTTAATTTTTTTGTATTATTATTTTTTCATTTTATTAATTTTTTTTGTTATCTAAAAAATATTTCGTTTTAGTATTTTTTACGTTAATATATTTATTAGTTTTATTTATATTGTTTTGTTGCCTTTTATTTTACTTTTTTATTTTATTATAATTTTTTTGTTGTTTTTTTATTCACCTTGGGTTTCCATTTTTTTTATTATTACTTTATTTGTTATTTTTTTAATTTAAATTTATTTTATGATATGTAATTTTATCGTAATTCTTTTTTAAGATTTTTTATAATTATTTTTTGTTGTTTTATTTTATTCATTTTTTGTTTGTTTCCCCTTTTTATTCACATTTTTCCATTTCATTTAATGTTTTTATTATTTTTTCTATTACTTTATCTCTTTATTTTAATGTAATTATTTATTTAATTAGTTTTATTACCTTTTATTATTTTTTATATGGTTATATTTCTATTTTATTTTTAGTGTTTTTTGTACGCTAATTCACTTTATTTTTTTCTCTACTTTATTTTAATTTTTACACTTATAAGTTTTATTGAAATTTTTATATTTTAGTTTATTTACTTTATATTGTATTTTATTTAATTTCTTTATATTATTTTGGTTTATTTTTATTTTGCTTTACTTTTTTTATAATTTTTTTCTTTATATTAAATTATTTTTGCTTTATTTTACGTTTTTTAGGTTTTATATTTTATTTTTCCTTTTTGATTTTGTTTTATTTTATTTAATTATTAATTAGTTGTTTCAGTTTTTTAATTTTAATTTATTTTATATTGGTATCATTTTATTTTATTTTGCTTTTACTTTTTTATGTTTTTTTTTTAATTATTTTATTTCTTACTTCTTTTCCTTTTTTATTTTGATGTTTTTTTTTCATTTCATTTAATTTTTTTATTATAATTAATTATTTATTTATTAATAATTATTTTTTTAAATTGTTTTATTTCCTTTAATTTTTTTTTAGTATTTTTTATAGGTTAATTTACTTAATTTTTTCTACTTTGTTTTGTTTTTTATACTTATTAATTTTTTTTAAGTTTTTACATTTAGTTGGTTTTTTTTTGTTTATATTGTATTTTATTTTACTTTTTTGTTTTATTTTTCTCTCTTTTATTTTTATTTATTATATTTTATTGTTTATAATTTTTTTAAATTTTCTTTATTTTATTTTGCTTTGGCTTCCTTTTATGTTTTTTTTTTTTAATATTATTTTTTTATGTTTTGCGTTTAATTTATTTTTTCCTTCTTTTTTTCGTTTTATTTTAATAATAATTTTAATAATTATTTTTTGTTGTTATATATTTTTTTTTTAATTTTTTTTATTTAATAAATTTTATTTCTGATTAGGTTTTTTATATTATTTTATTTAGAAACTGAGAATTTTGAAATCACACTTCCTTTTTAGCAAAGAATTAACCAATAAATTTTCAAATTTGTTATTTCTAAGAAAAGGTTATGTGTGGAAAGCATTTATGTTTCAATATTTAAATTGGCAATAACAATAAAGAAAGAAAGTAATAAAGACAAACTAATTTACAAATTTTCTAAACTGAGAAAACAATAAAAGGCACAGACAGCAATAAAACGAATTAATAGACAAAATGTGTCTATTAGTAGTCGATTTTATTGTTGTACTCTACAAGCAAATAAAAAAAGGCATGCAATGACCGATGTTTGTATTTACATATATGTATGGTACATACATACATATATAAAATGTAATTATACTCGTAGACTATGTTTTTACTAGCAAAAAGATTCCTTATATGCATACTCGTATGTTGTAGTAGAAAGACACGACATACATAAGTGTACATATTTTTATTGTACTGTTAACTGTATGTAATTACAAAAGTAAATAGTTTCTACTCAGAAAATTTACAATTCCAAGGCAAACGGCTGATCTTATGCCCTATGGCTTAGGGCAATATGCGAAATTGGAATGCTGAGTGTATACGAGTATCCATACGTGTATGTACACATCTTAAATAGAAAAGGGCACTCAAAATGGTAATAAAACATAGTATGTACATATGTGTGAGCAAAAAAAATATATATTTACTAGAAAGCCTATCTGGTGAATCGCAAAAACTCGTAATTCATATTCACTTACATTCGTACTTATGTTAAATATGTATGTACCTATGTACGTGTATATATATATGCGTCTACACCATGAGTTACAAGAACCCATCATATCCACACTCCCACACTCTTCCAAGCAAACCAAATAGAATGTGTCAGACCTATAGAAATAGCATACGAAGGTAGATGAGATAGAAGCATGAAAAATATGTATGTATGTAACCTGAACATTTATACCTCTAATATGTGTTACTGCGTATGTACATACCTATACATATGTATGTAGTTGTAGTTAAATGGCAATCAGCACCTACGGCTAAATCAATATAACTGTAAATTTTACATTAAGTACCGCTCTAAAACCAATTGCCTACATACATACATATGTACATATATGTATGTAAACAAATGTAGCTACGTATTGGCATGAGCTATAATGCTCTTAGGGGTGTTCTTAATTAACATACGCATTTGAATAAAAAGAAGAAAACGGAAAACTAAAACAGAAATAATAACAATAGTTAAAATAATTTAAAAATTACTAGAAAACTTTTTTTTTTTTTTAATTTAAAATTCAAATAAAACGATCTGCGAAATTTTGTATATATTTGTATTGTATGTGTTGTATATTAATATACTTAAAATAAAATCCAATATTGTTTCTGATCTGCTTGTAAAAACAAAGCATATATAATATATATTTAAATATATGTAAGTACGTGCAGCAAAATTTAAATAAGCCCACATTGATGCTCTACCCTAATATTTCCGAAGATTGAATGTAATAGCGACAGCAGCGAGTAGGCGTACAAATAGCGATAAGCTGGCTGTTGGGAAGCGGGACAGAGTACACAGTATACATGCATACATTACATACCTACATAGTACATATATACAATACCACTTTACGCATTAGCACCTACACAAAAGGGCGCGAATTTGTATGACCATTTGTAATTTTTTTTTTTAATATTTTTTTTTGTACTAAAAGTACCGCACGACCCACAAAGTAAGCAGTAATAGCTAGCACGCTTGTTTATAAGGCACATGAATATTTTGCGTACATGTATTATATATGCTGATACATAATTATCTTTATAAACATATGCATAGTTGGGTACATACTCGTATTCGTTCATATATATATTTGTACATATGTATATGTATGTAGAAATAAAAAGCTGAGTACTCAGCATAATCGAAGAGAATATACCCTGTGCTTTGGTGATAGTAAATTTTTACAACGAACTGTCATAAATTTACATGCCTGCAAACATTTTTGGGCTATACATATAGCCCACTGGAGTAATCCAACAGGTACTCCGCTGTAGTGTACTATTGGATCAACTGATGTCTCACTACCAGCTCGTTGTTAGCCGACGATTGCTTTATGTATATTTATTAAAAAAAAATATACACAATATTAATTTAAATTTATATGATAAATATTGAGTTTTACTAACTTTTCACCAAAGTGGATTGTATGCGAAACTAAAAAGTATGTTCGAATCTAATTTGTCGTATATACTCCATAATCTAATCCATTGTATGTACTCCATGGATTCATCAGATGTTATTCAATTCAATTCAATTCCTATTTTTTGTATGAATTGAAATAAAAGCTCCTCATGAAAATCCCATTGGAGGAGGAGCTCGACCTAAAATCGCTTCAGCGGTTACAAAGCGCCAATTATATATATTGTGGTTGATTTTGGATTACTCTATTGTCCACGTGGAGTATATATTTTGCGCGTTGTTTGCAGGGACAAACTCTTACATACATACTTACGAGTACGTATACATACATATGTATTTCTACATTTATGATTTTTACGTTACAAATGACATCATTTTGGTACCTTTTGGTTTTACATACAATTTTTGTTTTTGCGTGTATGTACGTATGTATGTTGGCGTGCAAATTCAATGTACATACATATATGTATCTCTTTTTTCTCTTCTATAATTGGCGCTTTGTAACCGCTGAAATGAATTTCGGTCGAGCTCTACCTCTAATTTGCGGTTTGCGTTTTGAAGTTTTTGCATTAAATGGAGAGACCTACAGATTATTTTAAGGCGCCCCCGAATGGCCGTTAGATTTTTCTTATAATCTTTTATTTCATGTTAGGAATATAGTCAAAGAGCTTCCCTGCTCAGGTGCTGCCGTAATAAGAAAAATTAATTTTCTATATTTTTGGATATTCGGTCAAAGCAGGACTCAAACCCTGGCCTTCCGAATGTTAGTAGGCAATGCTAACCACTGCGGCTACCAGAAATATAAATACATACAACTAAAACGTGTCTCTTCAGTCAATCTATCTCTGACAGACCGTCGCTTTAGTGAATTGTAATCGTTTGCTAGTTGTGAACTTGATGATCCATCCAGTATTCAGCTTTTCGTGACATTAATTTATGTTCACACTCGCTAGTTTACATACGAAGATTCATTTCAGCTCTTACTCTTAGGTAGTTGCAACATTTTTATTGTTTATGGGACTTATAACACGTATGTAGCTTCAGATTTTCTAAGTAAAAAATATATATAATTGAAAAAAAATTATTTGAAAATTTGATGCTCATAATTATACTTTATAAAATTTCAAAAATTTAGTATCTATACTTTGCGATAAATATTGATTGAAAAAAAGCCTCCCTTACAATGTTATAGCATCATCGACACTCATACTTCCGTTTAAAATTTGATTTTTAAAAGTCCTTTATTAATAATTATTCTCCAAACTCAAGGCCGACAACAATGAGTCATCGCTTACAATAACATAATACAAAAAACAAGACAAAAATTATACTCTGAAAATATTCACTTTCTCCGTATTTATTTGCAATGACGTTGCATTCAATACATTTATTTCGCTGATGTCATTACAACAACAAGTAATTTAAATAAACAATGCAATGCCGCTGCGTTTCATTGCATTCATAATATTTATTGTTTATATGTACAAAAGAATACAAAAACAAAAATATTTATACAAATTCACTTTCTTTGGTGATTAGCTATTATTTAATAAAATATTTGTGTACACTGTTTGTATAAATATTTGAAATTGCATTCGTTTTATTTTTTTATGATTACTTTTTTTCTTGGTTTTCCCGTTGATCGCTGATCGCCGATACTCACACAGATCGAACTAAGATTAAAATTGTTTGGTTTTTAGATTAGATATATATGTACTATTAGATTATTTTGATTTGTTCTAAATTCCTTTTATTCAAAATTTATTTTTTCATTTTATCTCGTTTTTAACGTTTTTGTTTTTAAATTTATTCTCTCATGCTACGCTATATTGTGCTGAAAATTATATAGATTATGATTAAAAATTCCTTAGATATGTGAATGATAAATTTCAGCATTCCAGCCGAATTAAAATTAAAAATTAATTAAACAATCTCGCGAAAAGACTGATAAATGATTATAGCATTAGCGGAGTATTGATTTTTTGTTTTTTTATTTTAAATTTAATTTAGTTTTAAAACAATATTTAATTGATTATTATTTATTTTACATATTTTTTATTGTATATTCAATCTTATTTTTTGTGTGTAATGTTTTATATAATGTTATTCTATTTTATCAAAAATTAATTGATTTTATTTTATTTGGTTTTTTTATTATACTATAAATTTTAGGTAGTTCTATTTCATTTTTTTTTTGTCTCATTTCATGTTATTTATTTTATTTTTATTTTATTAGATATAATTTTAGTTTTTCAATGTTATTATATTTAAATTGGAAACTATTTTATTTTAGTTATTATTTTTTATTTTATTACTTATTTTGTATTATATTATTTCATTTTTTTTTTAATTATATATATTTTACGGATGTATCTCAATTTCATTTATTTTCTCTTACCTTCTTTTATTTCACTCCATTTAATTTTATTTATTTTAATTTTGTTTTATTTGCTTTTTTTATTTTATTTCATACTTTTTTATTTTTTTTTATTATATATGTTTTATGTAATCTATTTCATTTGTTTTTATTATATTTTTTCTCATTTTATTTCATTCCATTTAATGTTATTTATATTTTATATTGTTTAAACTTTATTTTATTAAATGTAATTTCAGCTTATTCAATGTTATTTTAATTGAATAACAATTATTATTTTTAATGTTATTTATTATTTTTATTTCTTTTAATTATATTATTTTAAGTTCATATTTTTTACGTAATTCTATTTCATTTTTATTTTCATTTTCGCTTCTCTCTTTTTATTTTTTATATTTATTTTGTTTAAAATTAATTTATTTCGTTTATTTATTATTTTTTATTTTATTACTAACTTTTTCACTGTTTTAACATAATTTTTTTACTTTTATTTTTACCTCTTATTTTTATTTATATTTTATTAATTGTTGTATATATATTTTACTCAATTCTATTTCATTTATTTTTTTATTTTCTTTTATCTCATTCTATTTCATGTTATTTATTTTTTATTTTATTTTTATTTTTTTTTACGTTTTATTTAATTTCTTAATTGGTTTTATTTTATTTTATTTTATTTAACTTTATTTTATTATTTTTCATTTAATTTTATTTCATGTTGTTTTATTTTATTTAAGTTTATTTTACTTTATTTCATTTATTTTTATTTTCTTTATCTCATATTATACTCCATATTATTTTACTTTATTTGATTTTATTTATTTTTTTTTTACTTATACATATGTATGTACAATATGTTTATAGCTATATATATTATGTTTTTGTGTTATTTCTATTTAATTTTATTTTTTGATTTTTTCTTAATTTTTTATTTTATTTCCTTTAGTTTATGTAATTCTAATTAATTTATTTTTATTTTCTCTTATCTGTTTTTTTTTTATTTCATTCTATTTCATGTTATTTTATTTTATCATATTTTTCATAATTATTTTATTTTTGTAGTTATGTATGCATGTACATGCCCATAATCAATTGCACAATATTTTACACAATCGCGCAATGGCCAAGAGATAACAATACTACAACAACATTATGTGACAACAAGAACATTAAATGGCGCACTAACTGCATCTGTGCAAACGCTGTGAAGCATGCGAGAGAGACGATTGTTCTAAGCTATTATATTTACTTTTTGCCAGCACCACCCGTCTGTCTCCACATTTACTTCGCGCATACACGTATCTACATACACACTTGCATTGCTGATAAACTTTCGCTTTCATTTGCGATTACGATTTTGCATTTGCATTTATGTCTCTTCTCTTCTGAATATTCGCCGGCAATCGAAAGTGAATGTATGTATGCACTTGTACATATTTACATATGTATGTATGTAAGTATGTATGTATGCATGACGCTGACGTAGTAATAGCTGATTGCAATGGCGAAATCGTGAATGAGTTGCGACGAGCAAAAGGAAAGAGGTTGGTGAGCGTTGAGTTGGCAATGTTGATTGTTTGTTCTCTCCACTTGTACAATTAAAAAATAATAATTATGTATGTAGGTATATACGGGTAGTACAACAACAACAACAAAAAAGGTGGGAAACGGGTGGGATGTTGAGCGCTAGTCGACAAACACATTTTCATATTTGCATACCTTCAAATATATAAATATTATCTCATGTGTGTGTTCGTGTGTAGGCATGTACATATGTACATGTATAAGCAATTCGCACGCGTCTGCTTTACAGATAACTTCTTCTTCTTCAGCATTTACGTAAATTGTTAAATTACTTATACGCCACGGAGCGCTGTTAGCGTAGATACTGAGCGATCAGCAAATCTAACACGAGTTGCCAAGTATTTTTATTAGCTCTGTTTAAAACAAACAAAACACATATATGTACATACATATTTACACACGACGATAAATACATTGTGATCAGAAATTAGCATGTGTTGTGAGTAAGGGGGAGCTAGGTTAATGGGATGTCAGGCGCGGTAAGGTAGGTAAAATGTGTGCTAGGCAACGAAGTGTGTAGGGAGAGGATTCAGAGCACGGAATAGTGGAAATAAGAGCTGTGTCGCTTCGGTGTTATCTTTTACAGTGTTTATAGAGTGAATGGTATGCTCCTATTTTTTTTTTTTTTTTTTTGTTGCTCTCATTATCTATGCTGCGCTGCTCCTGCTGCTGCTGATGTAATGGAAAAGTGCGAAGGGAGAGATAACATTTCATTATATCATAATACATACATATGTATGTACATACACGTATGTATTATCGAATGGCATATTCGGGTTGCTAGAAATTATAACGTATTTAACGCTAGTTTTTCTTTTTTATTGCAAAATATTAAAATTCTTATAACTATTGCTGCAACTACCCATCTTACATACCTTCCATCCATAGCAACCTATCTTATAAGACTGCCATGTAAATGAAAAGTTGTCACCGCTTGCCCATGCCGTTACTGAGGGTTGTCCCATAGAAACCAGCGGCGATTTGATTTTTTCCGTAAAACCGGCAGCGTCGATAGCTCGTGTGTATACATCGCTCTTCCAGTCGGGTGTTATGGACGTTAGCTATGTAAGATGGATAGTTGCAGCATATGCTGCCAAGTTCAAGTCGACTGAGATGATATGGCCCCGTTCTGTCTGCTTTCGTATGTTGAGACACCCATTCCCGTTCATACGATTGGCGTATCACATAATTTTCTTTCATACTATTACCGATATGTTCACGGATGTTGCAATCCGATTCTCTGCCACTACAGAAGCTTAATTTCCAGTTTGATACGATATTTCCATGTTAAAGAAATTTAGAGCGGCTCTAAGCTTGCGATCATCTCCCTTCGATCCACTCGTGCTAGCATCCTACTGAATATTATCTCTTACAGTTGACGTAACGATCTCATTCGAGCCTCTCCTGTTAATGGATGTTAATGGATAGAAATGCTAAGCTATTTGTGCAATTTATGAATTATGAATAATTTTTGTTTTAGGGTCAGTTGAGGGTGCCCAATAGGACGGCAATCTAAATCTAATCCGATTTGCTTCGTTGTTTTGTTAAACTTCTACCATGAAATATAGCAATCGAATATTTGTTCCGCTAGAGGACGTCATAGTCATATTTATGGTCAGATTCTAAATGTGTGTTGCTGATGATCGAATACATAGTAAAATATTTGCTTTTGGTACGATTTAAAAAATGTGAAGAAATTGTCTCCACTACTTATTTACATATTTCAAATACATATATCTATGGAAATTTTTCTAGAATAACACTGAAACTCAGTGCAAACTGAATTTAGGTTGCAATTACGTACATTTAAGGTACATACATAGGTATATGTATTGACATATGTAAACGTGTACATACATACATGAATATATATATGTATGTATGTATGCACCAGCAAACGCTAACGTGCACGTTGTCTTAATACTATTAGCCTCTTTTAACTATTATTCATACCCTGTGCGTTTTCTTTTTTAACACTGCTTATTCAGCTGTCTTTCGAGTGTTGTTTAGTACTTTACCCCTTGCTCAGCATTAGTTGTTTACTAACCAACATTTTTTTCTTTAATTATTGTCATATTTACTGCTCTTATTTATCGCATATACAGTGGAGTTACATAAACGTACTTGTTATCACGAGAAATTTGTGTTGTTACGCATTCTAATACCATATATGCGAACTGTATGTATACATACATATATGTGTATGATGCGTATATATTTTTATTCTTTTAAATAACACATACACCTCTAAGCATATACATATGTACATATTTTTAAATGTGTATGGGTAAGTATTTTGAAAATTTATTTGCCCACGCACAAGTATGTTTTGAATGGGTTCATTGAACGCTGCGTGTGGAGCACCTGATACACATGCATACATATGTATTGTACATACATAAGTACATATATTTTTACACAAAACAAATAAAGAGCAAAACTAAATGTTATCTATTTAAAATAACCATATTTTATGGAAGATTTTCTTGTAATCTTTGCAATAGAACTTTGGAGAAAAATATTTTGAAACCACAAAGTTTATTTTTAATTACTCAAGAAAGCCCCTAGTCTACAACTGAATTTTATTCTACTTTATTTTATTATCCTTTTTATGCTTTTATATTTTATTTTTATTTATTAATATTTAGTTCATTTACATATATATTTATGTTATTTTTTTGTTTTATTTTACCTTACTTTTTATACATTTTTAATTTAATTATATTTGTTTATTTAATTTTATCACATTATACTCTATTTTATTTCAGTACTTATCATTTATTTTATTTTATCATTTTTTTATAATCAATTTGAGCTTATTTTATTTTATTTTGTTTTATTTTTGTTTTTTATTATTATATTCAAATTTTATTTAATTTCTTTATTTGTTAATTTTATATTATTCTATAAATTTTTTTATATTTTTATTTATTATATATTTTTTTTCGTTTTCATTTGTTTCTTATATTTATTTTAATTTTTAAATTTGTTTCCTTTTATTTTATGTATTTTTGATTTTATATAATTTTATTTTGCTTTTTTTGATTTGTTTTGTATTATTGCATTCTAATTTTATTTAATTTCTCTTTTTCTTTCAATTTTTTTTCGTTTTATTTTATTCTATAAATGAACTAAATTTTTTTTTATATTTTTATTATTTTTTTATCATTATATAATATTTTCAATATTTTTTTTTATTTCATATATATATTTTAATTTTGGGTATTTTGCTTAAATTTTAATATTTAGATTTTTTTCCTTCTTAATTTTATTTATTTGTATTTTGATGTATTTTTTTATTTATTTTTTTATAATAAATTTGATTTTATTTTACTTTATTTTCTTTTTGTTTTTTATTATTATATTTTAATTTTAATTAATTTTTATTTTTCTTTCGTTTTGATCTATTTTAGTTCATTTTAGTTCATTTTATTTCATTCTTTAAATAATCTAAATTTTGTTTTGTTTTTATGTTTTATTTATGTTATAATTTTTCCCTTTGTTTTTTTTATTTCACCTTATATTAATTTTCAAATTTATTTTAATAATTTTTATTGGATTTAATTTTATCCTATTCCATTCTATTTTACTGTATTTTATTTTTTTCTTTTGTTTTAAATTTATTTCATACCACGTTACGTTACTTAATTTTATTATTTTCTATTTTAGTATATTACATTATATTTATATATAATTTTTCTATTTAATTTTTTCCCAGTTTTCAAATTATTTAATATAACATTATATTTTTGTTAGTTTATTTTAAATTTATTTTATTTAAATTTTTTTCATTTCGTTCTATTTTACGTTATTTACTGTTTTATATTTTTTTCATTTTTTTTTTGTTTATTTCGTGAATCTGCTGCTTTATTACATAAATCTCTCAGCGTTAGAAATTCAGAAATTATCAATTGAAGCATTTTCGCATGTGTATTTCTTACATTAGAGATGTATGTATATATGTATGTGTGTGTGCGTACATATGTGCGTTCTTATGTACTCATACGCCTGTGGGCCCTAAAACGAGGTCAAACCGCCCATCCGGCCGGTTGCATACCGGCAACGCGCAAAAAATTACACAATTGTTTTGTTTTTTTTTCGTAGTATATGTAGGAATACTTATACATATATACATATGTACATATGTGTGTACAATTTGCGCTACTGAGTCTAGTCGTAAAAATTACGTCCATATTATTGCCGAGATACGTGTATGTACCTACGTGCTCACTTGCTCAAATCCATCAACGCAAATGAATATGCCGAGCACCTAAACAACAACAAATTTAAAGAATGTAATAATATTATTTATAAAAATAAAGCAATACATATAACAACAACAATGTTAATTGTCTCCGCGTGATCGCAAATCGCGATCTGTACAACGCGCATGCCACTCTCTTGCGTCTAACTGTCAACTGGTAAAGTCAAGCGCCAAGATACTCAATCTCTTACTCAGTGTACGCGCTTTTAGTTTATGCCTGCCTCTCGATCTCTTTGTTCTTAATACGCAGTCATACATACACATATGTACATACATACATACATACATACATATATAAATATATACACGTGTATATATGAATGAGTATATGAAGGCGTAAGTAAAATTGAAAAAGAAATGAAATAAACTTAACAACAATAAAATTTAAATATGTAAAACACAGCCAAGCACAGCTGGCGATGGAATGAAGTGGAAAATAACAAAACAAACAAAACGTCAAAGAACTTTTTCGCAAATTGGCGTTTCGGGTGTACCGCTTACCCCACCAGCTAAATGCGCTGCGCTGAACAAACGCCACGACGTCGATGCGAGCGTCGCTGCGAAACAAGACAGCGGCGTTGACGTTAACGCCAGCATTAAATTTAATTATTATTAATTTTCTACATACAGCGCGCAAACGGCAACCGGCAGCAGCGCGTCGTATTTGGCGCTTGTAACGAACTTCTTAGTATGAAATTTGATTTTGCTTTTTGCGATTACGTTAGCACTTACGTTGCGGCGTCTGTCGTTTCTGACTTTTGTGTGTTGCCTTTGTTGCGTTGCTTTAATTCTAATGTGTTTTTACAGTACTTTTCGATGTTGCTTTCTTAGCATTGTTATTGTTGTTTGTACTTAAGATAATTTTGTAGTGTTGTTACTTGTTGGGTTTACTTATTTATGATGATTACGACAATGTAGTAGCAAAATTTGAGTGCCTTTTACATAATGTCCGGGTGTATGTGTGTGTATTTACTTTAGTAATTTTTTGTGTTCATTTTTCTTCTTTTTTTTTTTTGTGCGCATTGTACTTGAATTCTTACAGTTGGGGGGCTGGGGACTACTACGCGGTTTGCGCTTGCGAATAAAATATGCAAACATTTATCGCGCATTATGTGTTGGTTGGTTCGCTGTTGAATATTTTTGTATACATTTGGCTTAATTTCAGTTACAGTGAAACCTGCTTAATTGTCGCATGTAAAATAAAAAAGTATATATTAAGTTAAAAAAAAAAATTTTGCGTTTTAAAATTGTTATAACAAAACCCGGATAAATATTTTTCAAAGATTTTCCCTCCATTGAAATGCCTTGCAGTAAGTCCATTTGCTTCTGTTTCTCCCGAATTTTTTAACTCATTTTCGAAACTGTGGTCCTCTAAGGCTTCAATCTCATATTAAAATTCATGAATTGTCTTTGGATGGTTGGCGTAGCACTTACCCTTAACGCCTCCCCGCAAAATATCATCCAACGGAGTCAAACCGTCTAATTACTCGACGCCGTGGTGAACATGAGCTTTATCGGAAATTATGATTTTTCAGGCTTCAGTTATTGGACTGGATGGAATTCATAAGCCTTCACACCGAGGTTTTTGAGTTACAGTAACAATATTTTCCTACTAAAATTATGAAACTCGCAATAATTCAGTAAATAAAAGTGCAATTGAATTTAAATTAGAAAATTATGAAGGGTTGACAAAAAACTGCGATAGGTCCGCTTGACTCAAAATCGAATACCTCTTAGAAGGTATAATACTTGTAATGGGGGATAAAGACCCTACAAAAATGTTCTAGAAATCTAATCTGTCTAGGCTCACCTGCCATATAACAGATATTTTTGGCCGATCTGTTTGCTTCATACTCGGAAAAATGTCAGACGAGTATCGAATATTCAGTTCTACCCAGTCTTATTTTTTCTTACAGGGTTAGGAGTAAGTTCTAAATAATATTAATTTAACTATAGAATAATACATTTCATTAATTTGGAAGATATATATGCACATACTCCTGTATCTTATAAAAAAAAAAATATGACAAATAATAATGAAATGAAAAAATTCCAAGAATAAATATATTTTAAAGGGCAAGTAAAAATCTTAAAAATCGTTTTGTTGCTGTAATCTTCTTTTTAGATGTTTCGTCCCCCCAGCGACGTCAGTACTCTAATTTTTTTGTAATAGAAATATGAATTCGCAAACAAGTATGTACAATTCAATGCTAATAAAAAGAAGTACATACATACATATGTATATGTATACATACGACTATGTATAAATTAAATACATTATATGCATATTTTCCCATTGCTACTCCCTCCTATGTTGTTGCTTTTCAATTTCAATTTCGTATGCATCTATTGTGAGACTAGACATTTCCTGCCTCCTTCTGCTCTTCAACTCCGCTCACGTTTAACATTATTTCATGGAACTTACATGCATGCATACATATATATATATTTAATTCACTTTATTTAATTCCTAGCCAATAATTTAATTGTCAGCTGATTATTCCTTTTCACATTCACTTTCCACTTGCACAGAAGCGTGCACACGCACACTGGCATACCCTTAGCAGCAGAAGTAACGAGTAATAAAAATATTATGTATGTATGTATTGTAGATATGTATATTCTTGTACTCACCATACGACTTTCGTTTTCATTTGACTCTCGATTGATCGGCTGACCAATGTCGATTGCTTTCGGTATTTGCCGTCGAATGAAGTAATTATTGAATTAATAGTAGCTATTTGGTTGTGGTTATTGTTTTTGTTGTTAAGTACATTGATTGTCTTTGTCATCCACAGACGAGTGACGCGCAGCACAATAAATCTGTTTTTATTTTATTATTATTATTATGTATTATTTGTTATTGTTTGCCGGGCTTATTAGCTCATACTATAGAGGAGAGCTCCACTCATGTATCTATGTATGTACATTTAGATGAGTGTATTTTCTCATGTTCGTGGAGAAATATTATATAATAGATTTGTGTGGATAATTTTTTAATGTTTTATCTTTGTTTTGCTTTATTATGTTTGTTGAGCAAAATCGAGCATTACCTTAAAAAATTATGTATTAATTTATGTGTGAGTAGATATTGTCATTTCCTCTCTTGTATTTGTTATGAAATAATCGAGAACCTTTTTGTTGTTGTTTTATTTAAATTAGTGTATAAGAAAGAGAAAGGTCAGGGTCGCAGAAATTTCCCCTTAAATAAATTGTGTTCATTGTAATACATTAGTGATTAAATTTTTTACATTGAAAATATATAAAAAAAAATACACACATTTTTTATTTTGTTGTATTTGATTTTATTTCGTTTCATTTCATTTTAGTTCACTTTTTTATTTATTTTAATGCAGGTACTTCATTTTATTTAAATTTATTTTATTTTAGCCTAGTTTATTGTGTTAATTTACTCTATTTATTTTATTTTGTTGTATTTTATTTGTATTTCTTTTTGTTTCACTTTATTTTATTTTTATTTTACTTTATTTATATTTTGTTTTATTTTATTTCGGTTGTAGTATATTTTTATTCTGTTTGATTTAATCTTATTTTATTGTTTATTTATTAAATATTATTATATTTCATTTTATTTTATTCTATTCTTTTAACTTTTATTTAGTTTTATTTTTTGTGTTGTTTTATTGTGTTTAATTTTTATGGTATTTTATTTTTTTCGTTTTATTTAATTTAATTTTATTTTATAGTATTGTATTTTAATTTTATTTTATTTTACATTTTTTATTGTATTTTATTTTATTTTTTTAATTATTTTTCTCTATTTTAATTTTATTTTGTTCCATTTTATTTATATTTTTAATTTATTATCTGGGTTTATTTTATTTCTATTTCATTCAATTTTACCCCATTTTATTGCTTGTCATTTTTATTGCATTTCATTTTATTTCGTTCTGTTTTTTTTTTAATTATTTTATTTTCCTGCTATTTTATGTTAAGTATATTTAATTTAATTTTATTTTCTCGTTTTACTTTACTTTATTTTACTTTTGGGCAATTCTACTTTCGATTCATTATCCTTGTGCTTCTAATAAATCTTGATCTGCTCGCAGATAGAGTCGGAGAAACCGCCTTATATTTCTCTCTTTTCTGTTTTATTCTCGATTTTTCACTAATATATAAAAAAAGAAGATTTATACAATAATTTTAATTCTCTTTTACCATGTTTTAATAATTTAATTTTTTTCTTCACAGATACAACACTGACCAAGGAGCTATGGACCAGCAATTCTGTCTACGCTGGAACAATCATCCGACAAACTTAACTGGTGTGCTAACCTCGTTGTTGCAGAGGGAAGCACTCTGCGATGTGACGCTGGCATGCGACGGTGAAACAGTTAAGGTAACTTAAATATAAATATACACACCCCGACAAATATTCATGCTTTTTACCTTCAATCCAGGCGCATCAAACAATTCTATCAGCATGCAGTCCATATTTCGAAACCATATTCCTGCAAAATCGCCATCCACATCCTATCATCTATTTAAAAGATGTCAGATACTCAGAAATGCGCTCCCTGCTCGACTTCATGTACAAAGGCGAAGTCAATGTCGGCCAGAGTTCGCTGCCGATGTTCCTCAAAACAGCCGAGAGTCTACAGGTAAGTCAAAATACTAAAAACCTAAGGTATCCATTCGTTTTTTATTTTACAAAATTCTTCTTTTCACCAGGTTCGTGGTCTTACGGACAACAACAACCTCAACTACCGCACGGAACATCGCGATTCGCCTGTATCCTCGCCCACTGGCCGCACGCCATATAGTAGCAGTGGTCTTGGCGGCGTTGGCGGCAGCAATGAATGTGAGCTCCGCGAGCGTGAACGTGACCAACAGCATCGTAGTCGTGCCACAGAGCGCGATATGCGCGACGAAATGCATTCACATCGCAGCAGCAGCAGTTTGAGTGAACGTAATGCCGCCGCCGCAGCGGCAGCCAGTGTGGGTGCCAGTTTACAATCTGCCGCTGTTGCTCTGGGCTTAGGTGAACGTTCACCGTTAACAGCGGCTGCTATGGCAGCTGCAGTGGCTGCAGCTACACGTAGTGCCAGTGCTGATCCTCTTGGTGGTGGCTCAACGAACACGGGCTGCAGTGGTGCCGGTGCTGGTATGTTAAATAGCCGCAACAGTGATGTGAATAGTGAGCGGTGCATTGGTGGTGCTGGCAATGGTGGTAGTGGCGATCGCAGTAGCAGCATTGGTCGTGAACGCGCCGATAGTCGTGATGAACTCATGCAGCTAGACTATAGTAACAAGGATAACAGAGACCGTGATAGAGAGATGTCTACTACACCGGTGGAGCATATAGGTAGTAATAAGCGAAGACGTAAGAACTCATCCAACTGTGATAATTCGTTGACCTCGACGCATAACGCAAATGTACAGGACAGGCAGTACACTCAGGATTCTCAGGTGAGTGAGGAAATGAAGCAGGGCGAATAGCTCACTCTCATAGCTAAAATTGTTTTAAAAAGATGAAATTTGATAAGCTAATTGTGGCGCATTATGGCGGGCAGTTATCCGCAAAACTTTCTCTATCCACTTAGTCTCGAAAAACGACGGATCCAGTCTATATCTATCAGCCAACTTAGCTTTGCCTTTCACAGTGAGATTTCAAAAAGCAACTACTTTCTCTTTTAAACACTCTATTAATGGCTACCAAATTGTGGTAATCAAAATCTCCCATGACCCCTTGGTGGTTATTACTAATCAACAACAAACGCTAATCTTTTTCGAAGACATAAACAAATTTCCTTATCAATTTCTTATGATTTCTGAGAATATGTGGAGTAATTATACTATCTATTAGGTTAAGGAAATTCCCACTAAATGTGTACAAAAACAGATAACCGGTCTATGATTTATTCTTCATTTGAGTATTTGATCTCGAGCTTGGATTATTGACCCTATAGCCCACTTACTATCTATTTGAAGCACTCTACATGAATTCCGTTTTCTAAAATATTTGCAGCTAAAAAGATAGGTTATGCTTACTAATCATTTTTATCTCGGTCATGTTTTTCTTCTTTCCCATATTCACTTATCTCCTTCCTACATCCACAGGCATCCTCACGCAGCAATTTCAAATCAAGTCCAGTACCAAAAACCGGCAGCACATCTGAATCGGAAGATGCCATCGTCACAGGTATTGGCGAGCGACACGATTCACCATTATCCGCCAGCCAATTGAGTCTTGTTGGTGCTGGTGGAGGCGGAGGCAGTGGCGGCGGTTTAGGTGGTGGTGTCGGTAGTGGTAGTGTTGGTGCGATCCCCAGTAGTATTGGTCTCAGTCATGCGCTTAGTATTAAACAAGAATTAATTGAAGCACAACAACAACAGCAGCAGCAACAATTACATCAACAACAACAACAGCAACAACGTGAGACGCATGTACCTTTACCAACTGATTACTTGCCGGTAAGTTAAAATAATAAAAATGATTATAATATTGTATGTCATATATATGTATATACATAGCTAAGTAGAATAGTTCTGAAGCATCAGAAAGACAAGTGTTTATTTAGTACATCTGTTTAGTATATGTGTCCATCGTCTGATAGTATAAAGAGAATATTTGAAAACATGTTGATAGAAAATTTTAACAAAAATAAAGAAAAAAATATATATATATTATATATAACATACATATATGCATATATAAATGACTTACTCATTCTCAACACGTTTCTATAAATCATAAATCATAAAAACAATTTGTAGTCTTTCTTTAAAGAAATCATCAATGTTATCTAGGAAGTTTCAACGATTTTCGGGCGAGCTCCTGCTCCAATTCATGGTGTGGATTTTTTGGTTTCCACAAACTAATGTTTGGACACTTATTTGATTTTTTAAGTCGCTTCCAATTGGCTGAAAGATTTTTAAAAGAAGATTTATATTTCTTTTAGGAATTAAGCGAACTTTTCAACATGAACTCTTGCAACAGTAAGGAAATTTTCTTTGGAAAAGAGAATACAAGTTCAAAGTAAAAATGATAGCCTTTATATGCACATAAGTAAATCGGAGGCCCTACTAGATTATTTTCAATTTACCGTACCAGAAAACCAATGCTGAAAAATACCAATAAACCAATAAACTAACTCCGAACTCAAAGATTAAAAAACGATCTTACCTTACCCTTCACTTGCCAATGTCAATAGACAAGCCTACTGAAATTTTTGTTAACGTTAACTTTTCGGTTTCTGTAAATGTGAGATCCGCACTTTACTTGCTTTTTTTAAAGAAATAAAAAAATCTAGAATGAAGTCTTCTGTTTCAAGAGATGATTAGTGATTTTGTATGGCCGGAATTTCATGGCATTGATCTGGACGTTACGTGCCATACAAGCAATGAAAACACTCTTTTTTCGAAACTCTTCGGTTTTAGTAAGCGTTAGATCCACCTTATTGCTTATGTTAAAGAAATAAAATAAAAAAGCTACTCTTACGTCCTCTGTAATTCACGATCTACCGTGCTTTTTATTCTCCGAGGCAATGTTGCCAATTTTTGTCCTGCCTGCTCTATCTGGGATGCCGAAATGTACAGATAGTTCTTTTAATTTTAAGTTACTCATATTTTTAACAAATATACATAATATATATTATTAGCATCAACATGTTTTCAAATGTTTTCTCATATTCAGTGTATTGGTTCCAAGGAGGTTATGCAGTTAAGATTCGTTTACTACTTTTAAGTGTGAGCACTATCAATTGTTAAGGTTTTTTCTTTGGACCGGTACGATGGTTCCAATTTCGATAATAAAAAAAACATACTTATACAAATACATATTTTTAAACATAATGATTTTTTTTTTAAACAAAAAATATATATATCTAATGGTGTTCAACAAAAATATAAATATAAATAATTACTAAAATGAGTACAAAGAAAATGCTTCCTGCAAATACTTATATAATTAACTGTGCTTGTGACAACAACACTGCTAAGCGCAACCTGCTGCTTGTACGTGTATGGCAAATGACAAATCGAACCCCTTTAAAAGCTACAAGGAAGGAAGGATTTACATTATTTATGCTTTACTATTGTGCTATACATAATTTATAATTTTTATATGATTAATTAGCAAATTGAAAAAAAAAATTAATCGCTAACCCTTGTAGATAGTTACTTTCAAAATGCAACAATGCAAACGCATCGTCCGAGAAAAAGAAAAAATCTGAACAACTTTGCTTTTGGTAAATATTACACTCATCCCACCCTTCCATTCCCTTGCTTCGCAGCTTGACTTACTTACTTTCTCAAAGAATATGTGTCTAATTTTACTTTCTCTTCTTCTATAGATTTGTTTAGTTACGTTTCTGACTTAAATTCATTTTCCAATTTAATGTTCTTTTTTTGTAAATAAAAACTAAATAACTTTTCCTTGTTATCTTAAACACGCACACATACACACATACACGCAAAGTAAAATAAAAATCCTTCCTAACTTATCCTTCTTCCTCTAAAAACTCCCATATTTACCACTTTTCTCAAGTTGTTTTTGTTGCTTTTATTTTTGTACATTTTTGTTTTCGTTTGTTTCCTTTTTATCTTTAATTAACTTGAAAATCATTGCGACAACGCGTGCTACCCACATCGTGTTCCAATCCACCGTAAATTTTGATGCGACGCACGTCCAACGCCACCATTAGGAAAAACGTGTGGCAAAGCACGGCAGATCACCCGAGCGCCAGCGTCGTGCGTCATCGGTAATTCTGCCCTCCTGTCAGCTTGAGTTCCTACAACAACGCGAAGGACAAGAAACCCAACAACGTAATTTGTTGTTGCAACAGGCTGTGCAGGCACAGTTAAAAAGCCTTCAACAGCAGCAGCAGCAGCAGCAACAACAACAGCAGCAGCAGCGTGAAAAGCACGACCAAAACCGCAAATACCAAAGCAAAACAAGTTGGTTTACATCCGCCTCGCATGCAGCACAATCCACCCAACTAACGTCCGCACAAACCGCGCAACGCCTTGCCGCCGCTGCCGATCTTGAGCTTGCACAGACCACCGCCACCGCAACGGCAACCATACAGCGTTTGCTCCAGCAGCAGCAACAATTTCTACTCTCAGCCACAGATAATTTTCAGCGACCTCTAACACCCGTCGACGCAAAAGCGGCTAAATATGCGGCTTACGACATCAGTGCGACCAACAAACAGCTGAACACTGCGGTCAGTGGTGGGGCACAAGGCGCTGGCGCCGCCTCAAGCGGTGGTAGTTTGCGCAAAAGTGGCCGTTTCCGTTCAAATTGGCTCTTTCAATTCGACTGGTTGCAATATGATGAGATCGCCAACACAATGTTCTGCAAGTTCTGTCGGAAATGGTCCAACGATTTACCGGATATACGCACCTCCTTTGTGGAAGGTAATTCCAATTTTCGGCTGGAGATTGTCAATCATCATAATAAATGTAAATCTCATCGTTTGTGTTATGAGCGTGAGCTGTTGGAGGTGGATAAGTTGCAATCGGGTGTTAAAGAAATTACCGGCGGAGGCGCAGGCAGTGCCGGAACTGCCAATCAGAGTAGCGCGGTTGGTCTGCGCAGCATGTCTGTGGATAGTGAAATTGGCGCCATTCTACGCGAGACAATGACCAAACGCAAGGGCGCACCGGAAGTGATTACGATAAATGTGGGCGAGGATAGTGTTTGAAGGAGCAGTGAAGTCATCATGGCCCGCACCGCACAATCGCAACAACTATACAAGATCTCCCACTTTTTGGTTATTTTTTTAGTATTAAATTGTTAATTTAAAAGCTTTCCTTAAATTTTAAAATATCCTTTTGAATTACAAAATATAATTTGCAAAATTCTATTCTTTTGGATATGGTTAATGTGCAAGCACAAATTAGTTAATAAGCGTATGAAGCATTTTCTTTGTTAAGTTGAACACCAAAACTTACTAGTTACCTAAAGTTAAGTATGTAGAAGAAATGAAATATACTACGTTGAAATGAATGAGAATAAAAAATGGACGACATCAAAAAATATATCACCTGGATTCTATAATATTTTTTAAAATTTAGAAGTTTAATGTTTTCGATGAACTAACTGAATATGTTTATGAAAGAAAAAAGAGACAGATAGTGTGTATTTTAGCATTCTCAACTCACCAGTTTCAGTCATTTATATTTCCACACTGTTCAATTTGCAAACGGAAATTTCTTAACATTTCCAGAAAAGCTCAGAAACTATCAAAGCTCATCCCAAGAGAGAGTTAAGCGTTTAGAACAGTTTTAACCGGTATCAGCCTATAATAACCGCGCTATTTCGCACTGCACCCAAATATTTTTTAACTAATTTGAAGCTCATAAGTTTTTAAGAGCTCTTTCGGGAAAGCTTTATATTAAGAATGATTATAAGCTTAAAAAAAATTCTTCAGAATTTGAAGCGCTGTGAAAACTGAGCAAGAAAACGATAAAAAACTTTGAAACAGACTTTTTGAATCCGTCAGTAAAGCTTACAATTTTTTATTAGAATTATAGATTGTTGACTCAATAACGTTGTGAACATAATATATGTATATGTAGATATATAAGAGAAAGTAGCTTTTGAAGAAAAAAACAATAATAACAACAGTAAAATAAAGCAGAAATTAAAGTAAACTAAGTAAACCTCATAAAAGCTTTTATTGTTAGAGCTTTTTATTTGTAAAACTAAGATAAAAATAAGTTCTACAGTTTTTAAAAGCTTTATCATAAACTCATTTAATACTATTGTTTACACGCTTTAAAGTGTGTCTTCTAGAATTTTAACTCCACAAATATTGTTTCTAAAAAAAATAAATAAACTTTAAGCTGCGGAAAATAAGCAAACCAAAAAAACTTAAATCTATTAAATGTTCTAGAAACAAAATCAGCTAAAAACCATTGCAGAAAATTATTTTATGAAAAAGAAAAAAATATTAAAAAGCGTGATCTGATCGCAAATTTTCATAAAGTTTTTTAAACTGTTTTCGTAAAACATTATATCCGGATTTCCAGTGTCTGAAATCAACCAACCAAAATATTAAATTTATATTATAATCGGATTTTATATTTTTTATTTTCGTACTTTCTGCAACTTAAAATTTTTTTCTAATTAACTATAAATTTACTTTCATTTAAGTTTTGAAAGCTTCAGTCAATATCAAAATTAAATAAGGTTATTAAACAATTTGTTTGAAGTTCATAAAGCTTTATTAGCTTTAAGCTTACTCAAAATTATTTCCAAGCTGAAGTTTTATAAAAGAATGTAGTTGACTTACGCTAAACTTTCGCTCTCTGAACGAACTTAAATTGTTTAAAAATATTTATTTATTTTTTTTTGTACAGTGTACTTCTCTCTTAAATAGCACTTTTAAATTACCAGGAACAACAGTTATACGAGCAAGTGAAAATTAAATTTTCATTTATTGTTTAGATAAGATTAAGGAAAACGAAAACTTTTTAGGGCTATATATATGTATGTTATATGTTACATAGTACTTTAAGTACATTTTTAAACCTAAAATACAACACTCCTATAACCATCTCACAGCCTGGTGCACTGAAGCTACACTCCGAGGAGATGTCCCAATTGTTATCCTCGCATGGCCTACAGCAGGATAATCGCGAGGATCAAAATGATGGCAAACAATTAACTTTAGATCAGTCGGATAATATTGATGGTGAGTACCAAGTATACCATTTTCGCTTATTTGGTTTTGTTTTTTTTTTTTTGCTTCTCCACACAACACTCTTTATATATATATATATATATATCTTTGAATTACCAATCGCTCTTGCTCATGCAGTTGAGGCTTTACTGTACCATATATTTTATATATATTTACCAAACTCAACTATATACTTAGAACGTTTCATATCCCTCCTTTAGTAATATAAAAAAATTTACATTCATACATATATATTTTTTAAACTGACATTTGAAATTAAATACCACAGGCTTTTATAGTTTGCAAAAAGTATATAAAAAATCCACTTTAAAAAAACGCATATTTATATAAAAAATTAACATTCCATTGCGTTAAAAAAAATTACATTTGAAATTTATAGTTGAATGTATGTAAAAAGTAAAAAAAAAACAGCGTTTTATATCCATTTTAATTTGTAGTACCTACTTATGTATAATAACAAATAGTAATTGATTTGTTTTACCTTTTTTGCGTTAAACATTGTTTGTTTGTTTATTAGTTGATAGACAAGCTGTTTTTTGGTTTCAGTTGTAAGCATATGATAATATATACTACATATATATAATATTGGCATATAGTTTAAATTTTTTTTGTTTAAATACTAATATTTTTCGAAAAGACAATAAATAATAGTGTACAAAGTGTTAAACAAGCGATAAACGAAAGTAGATCTAACAAAACAGAAAAAAACAACTTGCCGAAAAGAGAACACTATATAAAACAAGTGTCTTACGAAAGACACAAATGTGCACAAACTAAATATTTTATATAAAGCTGCAAAAATATTAACTTCTTTCTCAAATTTCAAAACTATGAAAAATATAAACTCTACCTCGTGCTGCTGAACGCTCAAATTTAATTAAATAATATTTGCTTAAAAATACATACATATGGTACATAGAAAATATAAAAGTTCCCAAAAACTAATAACAAAAAAGTCTAATAAAAATGCAATTGAAATATTGAAAAATTGCCTTTAAATATAATAAAAATAATTCACAAACCCAAGTTTCTTTATACATACATACTTACGTATTTATGTACATTTACATAATATACTCTTCCAACATTTCCCAAATTTGTAAATACATTTCCTCTTTCCTGTTATTCATAAGTACTCGTCCACGTTTTTTTTTTTACATACATACGTACATACATACATGTTTACTACGTACACAAATACATACAATTACAAATCGGGCGCGTAAGGTTTTTCTCCAGCTTCTTTCTTTGTTTGCTCTTAAGTCTCTTTCTTCTTCTTTTAACTATCTCTTTACTAAGTCCTTTGTACAAGGTGTACAGTTTACTTACAATTTTTTAAGAATATTTTATTAATTAATTAACTACCTAATTATTGGTGTGAAGTTAATAATTTCAAATAAATATAAAAAAGAAACAATGCTATTTATATATATGTATTTATATTATGTAGCATATTTTTAGCGAGCTTTTTTTTAGTTTTTACACTCTTGCATGAAAGTCTTTTTTCCTTTGTTTGAAAAAAAAGTAAAAAGTATTCGTTATACTTATACACGAAGCACTTGCGTTTGTACCAGAGATCTGCAATGAGTTCTTGCGAAATGGATGGAAGTGATATCCATAAAATCTTTGTATTCATGTCCACCCACATTCATTTACACGCAGTAAAACCACATATCCAACCCTGAAGTGTAAACCGCTGTTTATACGAGGGAGTTTTTTTATGTTCGGGAATGAAAGGGTTGTGTTATAGGAGCGTGATTAGGTTGATTAGAAGTGTTACGTGTTCATAATTAGTATAAATATGAGGTTTTTCTTTGTTATTAGGCAATTAGTCTTCGAGCTATCGTCAACCACGTTATATTATCGGTAGTGAAAATTGTAATAATTGAAAAAATCTAATATCGTGCCATTCCTTACCAAGCAAGCAAAATCAGTTGCGACTATAATGAAGTGGAGGTCATTGGTTTACGGTGAGTTTTGTCCAAGAAAAAACTATGATGTACAAGTGGCACAGTTTATTTAAACAAGTGAGTCACCACGCCAGAACTTGAACAAAAAGTTGAAAAAACCTCCTAGACGATGCACGACTAAAGAAAAAAACAACTTGCAGAAATGGTTGGAGTATCCGCATTGAGCTAACCTGCATAAGATGAGCTTCTACATTTTGAATGACCCACAATACAGCTCAAATTTGGCTCAAAATCAAAAAGAAAACGAACTGAGTGTTAAATTTTTTTTTACCGACTATGAAGTCAAGAAGGTAGTTTCGGCGTATTTTGAAAACATAGTTTTATGTGAGTATAAATAAATTGAAACATCTGAAAAATGTATCCGTTTTCCAGGTGTAAACATTGAATAGGAAAAATAATTTCCTTTTTATTTTATTTCCACCCCTTATCCCCCATTTCGCTAACAAAAAAAAACGCTCCCTCGTATTGATGCTTAGTTACATGTATGAGGTTTTAACACTCTGATAATTTTCTGTAAAGCTGACCAAGATTTTGTACCATTTTATTACACGCTTTATATTAGCTTCACTTGTATGTCAGTATGTCCGTCTGTCAGTTTGTAACTTTTTAGCGGTGACGCGATCCCAATATGAAATATTTGAAATGCGAATCGTTGCATACATCGTAGCGTTAACAAAATGAATCAGAGAACGTATAATAATCCATACTAATAATTATTATACGTTTTCTGATTAATTCAGAGAAAAAAAATCAAAATAGAGTTAATTAGAAAAATATATAAAATAAATGTAGTTTAAAAAAAACTAAAAAAAAAACACGCTTTTAAAGAATATTAAACTAAAAAGTTGAAAATAATTTTGAAAATAAACTTAAGACAATACTATATAAAAAATACTTGTATAATTAAGAGAAAAGGGTGGGGCGCTCGATATATGGAAATTATGGTACAAAGCGCCCCACGCTTTTCTCTTAATTATACAAGTATTTTTTATATAGTATTGTCTTAAGTTTATTTTCAAAATTATTTTCAACTTTTTAGTACAATATTCTTTCAAAGCGTGTTTTTTTAGTTTTTTTAAACTATATTTATTTTTTCTTTAAAAGCGTGTTTTTTTAGTTTTTTTAAACTATATTTATTACTAATAAAGTGTGCATGAGTTCGCTGCAATATATAGCTCAACCAGCCCAATTTACATATGTAGCTTCCAGCCATCCCACCCGACAGGAAGGGGGATATATAGTCAAAAGTTCGTATTCAAACATCAATCAAGTATATGCGTCGATGGTTTCTATGCTACAAACGTCAAGCGATGATAACTTTTCATTTACATGACGCTTCAAATAAATAGAAAGGTTGTAACAGCTGAGTCGTTACGTGTTTTAAGCTGTTTTGGCTATTAACATACGGTGGATGATGATAGATAAATTATGGCCGATAATATTCAAAATGATTTTGTATATACTTATATTTAATAGCCCTGAAAAATTGATCAATTGATCAATGATTAATAATATTTACATTGTTGTACTTAAGGGTGGTTAGTAGCAATGTCGTTCGGTAGACTACTACGCATTGACGTTCAAAATTGTATAGATGATTGTGAATAGCGAGAATACAGATCTCTGGTTTAGAGCAACTAAACTCTCCCGCATTTTTGCCTCGTATTTACGGCGAATATAATTAACTTTATAATTTGATGAAAAACATAAACATCTATTTTACAAATTTATTCTAAATATTTAAATTTCAAATGAGTTGTGTATACTTTTAACGAAATAGTTATTGAATTTTATTTTATTTTAATTTTTCAAAAAGAGGTTTTATTTTACTAAAAGATAAAATAATTGCTTTTATTTTGTTATTCATTGACTTCAAACAAATTTTTTAAAAAACTATTTATTTAAATTTCGCCTGGTATGTTAGTGTCAGGTTTCGTTTTTAGTTAGACAAATTGCATTTAAAGTAGATTCTGTTGGAGCATGTTGAATTGCATGTACTGAATGCGCTGCTAAACACTTTCCAAACTTTGTTTAATTAAATTAAGTTAAGCTTATTTCACTACCATCGCAGTTTATTTTGATTTTTTTGATTAATTAACTTCTGATAATATTTAATAATTATAATTTTTTATTTATTTTTTTTTATTTTTCTTTTTAATTTTTTTTAATATTTCTCTACACACAATTTATTTGATTTTATTATTATTTTTCATATTTTTTGCGATATAATGTTAACAAGCTCCTTACCACCTCTATGCAACCTCTGTTATACTTTATTTACTTCGTTTCATTACTAGAACTACAAATACCTACATTTCGACCAGTTTGAGCAATCGTAAATGCTCAAGTAATGGAAAACAAAGCTACAAATTCAATTTTCATTTTTAAGTAGTTGCTTAACATTTCAATATAATTTTTAAATAAATTTTAAAATTTTCTGAAAAATTCTTACTAAATTCTCAAAAAAAAAAAATTAAAAAAAAACATTAGTGCTCGTAAATTTTCGAGCACTGGGTATCATTCCTCAAATGCTCCAGCTGCTTGAATATATTTATTTATTTTTTTTTTTGAAAAACTCCTTTTTTTTTATGGCAATATTTATAAATAAATAAATTGAGCAAATTCAACATCCTATTAAAGCGTTTGAAAAAAAGACTGCTATCTAACATTACCTTCAGCGACAACCATAAACAGATTAACATAAATAATAACTTTTTTCTACCAAAAAATAAAAAATACAAAAACTGTACAAAAAATATTTTTATTAAAATCTTCTGATGAATATTAGTTAGTGTAGCACTCAAAATATTAGTACAGGGCTTTCCAATAAGAGGTGATTTTTTGATATTCAAAGAAAACTGGCTTTTTTTAGATAAATGATCAGATGTTCCTTTCAATGCAAAGAGGTAGATATGTCATTCATAATGGAAAGCAATATCAGCAAAGCGGCCGTCACGACTACGTTTATAGCACATTATACTTTTTATGAAATTTTTCATCACCAAATTGCCAAGTACGTGCTGTATGTCCGCAAAGGAAGAAATCGAAATGTTGTAAATTACAAAATCTCGCTGACCAATTGCGATCACCTCTTTGAGAGATAACACGGTCCTTAAACTTTTCTTAAAATATCTTTCTTAAAATATCGAAGATTACATTGCTTGTGTGTCACGTAGTGCAGTCTTGTTGAAATTAAACGTTGTCCAGATCAATACCATCAAATTTCGGCCATAAAAAATCATTAATATATCCCGATAGCGCAACCCACTCATTTTCGAAAAAGTAAAATCCATTGACCCCGTCGGACCATAAACCGTACCAAACAGTTACACGCTGAGGATGGAAAGACTTTTCAACAATAAATCCTGGGTTTTCCGAGCCCCTGATGCGACAGTTTTGCTTATTGACCATCGAGGTGGAAATAGACCTCATCAGTCAAGATGATTTTTCGAAGAAATTTTTTTAGTGAAGTTGAATAATTCCTTGCGTTGTTGAAGCGTGTAACGTTCCATTTTTATTACTGGCGTAGTTCTTACTTGTCAAATGACAAAAAATTACACCTTCAAAAGGGGCATCTACGGGACTTTGAACTAGCTGTTCAAAATAACACATCTTATTGGGACGGGATTGACACGGGATACACTTTTTCGTCCAGGAAGTGGACGTTTTGACTTACATGAAATTTGGTACAGAGGTAGCTTCTTGCCTAAATTAACGTCGGGAACACACTTTTCTTCTAGGAAGTGCGCTTGGAATCGATTTTATTGTCCGATCTTTCTTAATATATGAAACATAGATTGCTCTTTGCCTATGTCAATACGAATACATGGAGAACCCGTGACCGATCTATCCGAAAGCATTATATTATTGGTTCGAAATGCTCGAAATTTTAAATATGTATAGACTAACATAAGAGTTACATTTTTTCCTAATTAAAGCCTAACAGAATGCTAAACTTAATTTTCCTCTCTTGATTTCTAATTTTGAATCGGCATTAAACCTTAATTAACGTAATTATTAACCTTTACACTTGTAGGTATATGTGTCACTGGCATTAATGACATATATCTCTCTTTAGCTCACTCTCTGTCTCTTTTTCAATAACACAAAACAAGTTGAAACTATTTTTTTTAATTTTTATATTTTAAATGAAAGTAAAAATATCAAAAACGAAGGCTGTAGTAAAAATACTCCCACTTTTTTAAAAAACAGTTTTTATTTGTTATGTGTTTTCTTTTTAAACAATTTTTTTTAATTCACATTTTATTATTACTAAGTTACTTACTTAATTTAAAAAGATATTCTTGAATTATAGACAATAATCTTTTTAATTTTCAAAAGCAAGTAATTCAATGCGAAAAACTCAAAACTAATAGGGTTATTCACGATACTAAATAAATAAAAATTTGCATTGTATTAATATATGTTATATAATTATTTGCTTTTCTATGCAATTTAATAATTTATTAATATGTACAAATACAGATTTTTTTATTAATGTTTAAGTAAAGAATACTGAGTTATATGTACGTGCATATCGTGAATACCCCTATTAGTTTGTGCTTTACATTAGTTTTGGTTACCCAACAGTTCATAAAAACTGAAGAAATTATTTAAATAAGTGTTGCCCAATTTTATGTCGTTCTCTTTACCTCGATTTGAAAGCATAAAGAGACATTTTGGTTTTTTTTTTTTTGATTGCGTGTGCGTTTGGTTTGCCTACACTCCCACAATAAGTGGCAATCGTTTACAATATTAAGACAGTCATAACCAAAATAAGCTTGTTTAATGTCTATAAATAAATGATCTGTGAGGGTTAACATAGAATTATATGTAATATATTTCATCAATCTAGAACGTGCGCGAAATTTCCTTAAAAAAAGTGCGAAATCAAACGTATAAATTTGACGCCCATTTGTTTGCATACACATTTTATACACCCAAAAAGAAATAATGAAACTACTTTTACTAAAACTATCATCAACCTATATAATTGTAATATTTTTATTTAATATAGTAAATAAATGTTTAAAGTTTACTTTTGTTCGAATTAATTTTTCTTTTTTTTTTATCAATCGCCACATATTTCTTGAATCCAACTGACAGATAGGACCTGCTCGTACCAGCTCAAAATCGCTCCTTACACAAATCTTTTATGCAATCACATTATTTATTATTTTTCTTTTTTTGTTGAAACATTTTATTAGCATATTTAACTTTGAGTTAAAAATTTAAATATATTTTTAATAATTTTTAGCTTAGCGCTTATTTTTACCTTACTTTTAATTCAAATTCATAGTTTAGTATAATGATATTTCTTCCTTTCTTGAATTTATTGCATAGTTAATCAAATGCTGAATTGAAATTTTTGAAAAACAAATTTGATTATAAATAATAAAAAATGCATACATTATCAATTACATTATATTTATACATACATACCTACATAGTTCCATATAAATATATATACACTTACTTAATAAATAAATAAAATTTATAAACAAAAACCAATTGTAGTTGATTGTTGTTAAATGCATAATTATTACATTATTAGTTAATTTAGACTAGATTTCCCCTTACACATGCATATTTGCTTACATGTTTTACCTTCTCCATTATAAGCTGAAATCAATAATAAATAATCGAACAGAATTTGAAGAATGTTTTTTAATTCCTTAAGCTTTCGCTTTACCATGGAATATAATTGTGTTTGCCGATCAAATTTTCTGTCCTTTAATTGTTTTCATTTAATTTTATTTCAATTCATTGCTTTTTCTTTTCTTTTTTTTTTTTTTTTAATTTCAATAGTTCGTTCGTACATACTGTTATTGAGCTTAAATAAAGTTTCTACTATAATTTTATGGTAAATGAAAACAACAAAAAGAAAGCATAAAAATATATATATATAAGAGATATTAATCTTCACTTATAGCCTTTTTTGTCTGAGGATAAGAAAACCGAAGATGACTATGGCCAATAAAAGAGTAGAGCTGAGTAGCTTTCCTTCTCACAAAAAACAAAAAAAAAAAAAAAAAAAAAATAATGACTTCAAATTAATACATTTTTGGGAAAAATTTCAATCTATTCGAGATTTGAAAAATAGTAAACTCTTCTCTTAACTCTCTCTCTATATAAGATGTTTCCAGAATGTGACATTAAAAAAATTTCTCTGACTGAGGTGTTAAAAAATAAATAGTCTTCAGTCAAAATAAGTGGTATTATATTATAACGACGATATATTTACGTCTTAAAATTGTAAAGAAATGCGTAGAAATATTTTTAATGATTTTGCCTTAATGATGGAACACCACTTTCATCTTTCAAATGGCTGCCGCGGATGACCTCGCAGTAGGTCATTCCATTCTGTCTATCGACCCAATTTTTCAATACATTTTCGATTGTGAGGCCCTCTGAGGCTGCAATGCTACTTCAATTTCACTCTGTTTCATATCATGAATTATCTTTGTATGGTTTGCTCCCATAACAAACAGTCCAATGGAGTCAAATCGCCAGATGGCCAGTCGTCTTCGCCGTTTCGGCTAATTCAAATTCATAGTATGCAATTTTCGAACTCAATAAGTAAAAGATCGGTTGTAACGACGTGTGTGTGGTATATAGTGCCGCAATTCAACAGTTAGAAACAATTAATCTCTAAGCATGGTAACGACAGCTCTTCCTCGTTTTCTTTTCGTCCCAATGATACAACCGGTGCACTCGAGACAGTGTTGCTTGTTAACGTAGCCGTCGAGGTGAAAATGAGCTTCATCAGAAAATAAATAATATTATTTTTCGGTAAAAATGCTTAACTTCTGCAAAGAGATATTCAACCAGTCCATTAATCGAAGCCAACTCTACAGAAATCGATCCAAAATTTCGCACTAAATTCTCCTGCAGTTGAAGTTGTAGACACATCCTTTTGGAACACATCGTGAATGTTATTGAAGATGTCGGTACTCGACTAAATCGGCACCCTTTATATGAGCTCACTAAACAAAATATTCGTTTAAAGTCGTCTCACTCGAATACGATACACTGGCTCCAGTATTTTTTCCAATTCTCGAAAAATTTTTTGGTATGTCTTTGATTTATTACGAACAAGCAAGGCAACTGCATTTTGTGCTTTTCCGGTGTTGCCTCTCGTGGGCTCTCCTATTGGGGAAATTGGGTTAGGTTTCGGCATCATAAATATACATATACCGATTATTTGTACACAATTGCAACCTTTTTAAGCGAATCACGATCATTCTTCAATTAAGTAATTCTGTGCGCTTCACATGTGACGGGTTTTTGTAGTCAAAATTCAGACATTTTGAGAGGAACTTTTCTGTATCGTCTTCAGCAGATTCTTTGATGACGTTTCGAAGATTTTCACTTTCTCAACGTTTTCATCGGTTGTTAATTGATTAGCGCATGTAATGCTTGTAAATTTCATAGCTTAAGTTTTGGAGATGTTCTTTATGAGAATTTTAGACTTTAAAATTTAAATTGTCTATTACTACGCCGCTGAAATAGACGCAAGGTTTTGTTTTTTACGAACTGCGTATGTAATTTGTAACGCTTTTAGTTTTGGAAATATTTCAAATGCTTTCAAATTAGTTATCATTTTTCCTGTTCCCTATCATATTTTGTTTAGAAAATCAATTTCCTCATTGAGTTGGATCTCCCATTTCCACTTTGCGTTTGCCAATTTGCGTTTTGAATCAGAAAACCCTTCCTCCATTAGATTTGTGTTAATTTTTAGCGCTTTTAAAAATCCAAATATTCAATTATATTCCATGCCGAACGTACAAGATTTGTACAAAATTGTAGTTAATTTGCCTTTATGCCCACCAGCAATATCTAAAACAAAGAAATTAAAAGGCTAGTGCAAGCTATTATTCCAAATTATACCCGCGTGTTAGTGCTACTAGTTGAAATTCCACCAAACAAAACAAAAAATGTTTAAAATTCAGACAAACTTCCCAACCATGAAAGTGTCTGGTGACTGCATAATTCCAAAACTGTGATTGCAGGTGATGATGGTGTTGGTGTGGACAAAGGCACCAACATACGCGATGACGAAAACCAAGCAAATCATGATGATGATGATGATGATGGCGATGAAAATTATATTAATGTTAGGAAAAACGTTGATGATGACGTTGGCAGCAATAGTAATGATGGCAATATAAATGATAATGATGACGATAATGATGCTGTTGCTGGCGTACACTTGCAACGTCAGATTGCCTATCGTCATAATAGAAGGCATGTGATACGTACAACAGATGCTATGAAAACCGAAGAACATATAGCCGATGCACGTATTGATACTGCTGATGAAAATCAGTCGAGTGAGCTGTATGATGATGAAGATTATGATTATGATAATGATTGTCATAGTGATTGTGATCATAAAATCATAGACAGCAATTACAATTGTCATTACAAACGTTGCAGACAAGAGGCGGCTATACGTAGCCAACATACACAGCAGCACCAGCAGCAACAACAACAACAGCAACAACATTTTTACGAACAACAGCAGAAGCATTTGCATGCTCAGCAACAATATCACCACCACCACCACCACCACCACCAGCAAGTGGCCGAAATGATGTTGCACGCGCGCAATGGACCGTTAAGTGACGTAATAGGTCTGACGGCGGCGTCGCAGCCACCGCCCTTGGCCACGCATCGGCATCCGCATATACATCCACAAACCGTTATTAATCTCGGACGTTGTGGTAATGCTTTGGAGGCGCTTTGCTCTGCAGAGGTCGCTGCAGCGGCTGCAGTTGCTGCGTTGTCGCCAGCTTCCTCAAATGCCTCGGCTGTGTCAGCAACGCTACATAAACAACAACAACAACAGCAGCAACAGCAGCAGCAATTGGTATATGCACATCAGCAACATGCTGCAGCAACAAATTATCAACAACATCAGCAACAACAACAACAGCATCAACAAGCTTTAGTGGTTGCCGCCAATCTGGCACAACATCACCACCATCACCAACAACAACAACAGCATCAGCAGCAACAGCAACTACAACATCATATGCCACATACACATAATCAACCGCGCAATGCAACCGACGAACACAACCACAACAATATACAATTGCAACACGTTGTCACAAATTCAAACTCCTCACCGCCAAACGTACCAACCAACAACACACCGACCGGTGCAAATGCAGCTGTCGCCGCCGCCGCGGCCGCCGCAGCAGCAGCAGCTGCCAATCGTCGCGATCACAATATCGACTATTCAACGCTCTTCGTGCAACTGTCCGGCACTCTGCCGACTCTGTATCGTTGCGTCAGCTGCAATAAGATCGTTTCGAATCGCTGGCATCACGCCAACATTCATCGGCCTCAGAGCCATGAGTGTCCTGTCTGCGGGCAAAAATTTACGCGTCGAGACAATATGAAAGCCCATTGTAAGATAAAACATGCCGATATAAAAGATCGTTTCTTCAGTCATTATGTACATATGTGATCAATTCTTTATGTGGTGAAATAAGAAGTTAAAACCAATACTCGTAGATCGTAGAGGCTCAGACACACACACATGCACACACACACACACACACACACACACACACACACACACACACACACACACACACACACACACATACAGACCTCTATATGAACATAATGAATACAGAGAAAGCTCACTAAAGCGCTAAAGTCCGGCGTATGCTTAATCCAATTGAAAATTGCGTGTTTCTACTATGTATAAAGGAACTTTCAGAAAAAATTAGATTTCCGTCACAAACATAACCAAAAGTAGCACAATTATGGCAGGCAACCATGCTTCAAGAGACTTTGATGTACCTTCTGGCGGCTCCATTAAGTAAACGAGACACAGAACCTTGAAGTCCAACTGACAATTAATTTGAATGAATTCAAGATTTTTTTTAGCATTTTTTTGGGATTCTTACTAAGAGATTTCGTCGTTTTTCGCTTTGAAAACCTTTTGATCAAAACCTGTCCGAGAATCATCTCTTAATTGCAAAACTAAAACCACCTCTAGTCTGTTTCGCTTTTTATATCGTTATTTATTTTCTTCTGCCAAATTTAATCATAAAAATATTTTAAAGATTACCCAAACAAAGATCAAGTTTTTTTTAGAAAACTTGACGTGGCAAGATGTTTTTGATCCCGAATTCACGTTCAACACGAAAAATTTCTTCGGCAAACCTCTGCAGCGTAGCGTATTTGGGCTTATCTTCCAACAACTATTGCATAATTTGTTTGAAATTATCAAATATTTTCATAAATTTCTCAGATACAATACATCAAAATATAGTCTAGTAAACGGATTACTTCAAAAAAAGAAATAGATTAATTCTAACATTGCGCAAAAGAAAAACACAGTTCATAAAACGAAACAGTCAATATTTTGTATTATTCGACAGCTTTTGTTATCGGAGATTCTGAATCTATCTGCAAATTTAAGAAAATAGAAAAAAACTTTGTTCTGTTTTATTTTTATAAAATTTTTATCCCATGTAAGAACGATTTTCATAGTTACCATCGAGTCCGTTCAAAAATTGCCGAATTGACAAAATCCTAACTCATTTCACTATTCACTTCTGTTATTTAAGTTTGCTTTTCGAAAACATCGGATACAAAGAAAAAAACAGCGATTCTCCCATTTTCACATTTTGATTTCACAATGTGATTTCATTTTCACAAATTTTATCGATAAATGTCCACACTAAAAATTCTATTTTTTACACTCTGTCTTGTTCCACATATGTATCTTTTATCGTTTTGGCAATTTACAAAAAGGTGTCGTTGAAATTTCCCTTACAGTTCGAACGATGTTTAAAATTTTCGAGTTGTTCACAGAAAATAGTAAAAATATGAATGCTTCAATAAATAACAAAATCGAAGACGCTTAAACATTTTCTATTTACAAATATCAGAAAATGGTTAGAAAAATATACACCTTTGTCACTTTACTCCACAATTCACTCACAACAGAGTACCCACGATTCAATTCACAAAAATTTATGAGAATGTGTAAGTCAGAACATGATTAATGAGATTTCAATCCAAATTCACAGAGAAATTTGGCGAACGTGAAAATGGCAGCACGGCTTAATAGTAATTTTCAAGAACTGAAAAGATCAGCTAAAAATGCAAAACCACATGGAATTTTACAAGAATATATTTGCTTATTGGATTAGCGAAATTTTTCTAAGATTTTTGTGCATCTAAGCCTTCTTGCTGTCCCTTCATTTTCTTCTAATAAGTGATTAAAAAATCAAGGAAAAGTCTTTGGGTAAAAGCTAGGGTTGCCAACCATTATATTGGCATTAGACGCCACTTAATAAAACATACACACACACAACGAAATAATGTAATACACTTTTAACAACAAAATAAGATTACTTTAAATTTTCCTCTTAGCTAAAAACAAAAAAATAATAATGTATGTATGTATGTATTTATTATACATATTTAGTTGTAAATTAAGAGATAATAAATAAATAAACAGCGAAAACCAAAGAAATTACCAAAAATATATAATATATATGTACATGAAGTACATATAGTATTAATAGGAAAATAAAATATCTTATGTCATTGCGACACTTATAAAAATAGTAATTAAATAAATCAATATTTAGTAGATATTTAAAAGATTTCAACGATAAAACGAACACAGAGAAGCAAAGTACGAAGTATTGACCCACCCGAGCGAAATGTGGATTATCGGTAGTAGACTGTAGTATGGCATATTTACCAATAGTATTTATATTTTTTTAACTTAACAAAAGGCAAACAACAAAAAGGACAACATATATGTACATACGTGTATGTATGTTTTGTATAAGATTTTCGGCATCTGTTATGCTGTTACATTTTATTTTTTTTTTTTTTTCAACTTTATATGAAACAGTTTAGGTAAAACAAATTTCAATTGTCATATTTTTAGACAAAAGTATGTATATACATATATGTATGTGTTTACAATTAATTGTAGTATTTTTTTTGTTTACAAAAATCCTTTTTAACACATTTCAAATAAACGAAAATCAAGTATTATATTAGCAATTCCAAAACGAACGCAAGACTTGCGTTAAGTTAACACACTTCTAGTAGACAAATCATCATTAACACATTTTAAGTCCTGCCATATTTAGTTTTAGCTTAGTTAGTTAGACAAAATTACACCAATTAGTTAAATATATCTATATATATATATATATAAATTAATTAATTAATTAAATATAAAAGATTTATGCAAAGAAAATGTTTTTTTGTATATTAATACACGAAAGGTGATGATGGTTGATTCTCATTAATACAATTATCTTTACTTTTGCTGGTTTTGTTATTTAAATAGATAAAACTGCAGACTTTCATTTAAATACTAATAATAATAATAATAAATAAAAAAAATAATAAAGCTTGCTTACTTTCTTTTTGAGCCTAATAAATAATTGTACGTCAATTCCAAAACTAAGAATTTATTTTAAAACTTAAAACTTTATCTTCAAAATAAAATATAAATCTGTCAAAATCTTTTTAAACATTTTTTTTTTGTGTTTTATTTTTTTTTTTATATATTGATATATTCCCCATAATTTAGGCAGTTTTAAGCACTAATTGAAAAAAAAATAATCAATACAATAACATACAGCTTTAAATTAAGTTCACAAAGTTCAATAACAGTCAAGAAAAGGGTTTCGCTATACGTTTGTATATATGTATGTGTAAACAAATGGGGACAATGTACATGAATTGAGTTCCCTTCGAATCAATCTAAAAGAAAACTACTTACACATTATGTGGTTTCAGCATAAACAGCTAATAAAATAAATGGTTTTTCAGCTATATAATGTATACAATATAATAATAATATTTCTATGTAGTTATACTAAAATAAATTGTGAGTTTAAAGGAAAAATAAAAATAAACATTTTCGAACATAATAAAAATTTAAACTTTTAAATATGATTTATTTTTCGCAAAAAGAATTGTTGATGGAAAGTTGTTGATTTGTTCGCATAATTTCAGTTAAGCTCGCGCTCGTAGTTAAAGTGGCATTAAAGTAGTGCAAAAAAGTACAAATCTTAATTAATTTCAAGTATTTTTCTAAAAAAAAAAAACACTTTCTAAAATTCTTTTTATATAAATATTATTAGCTTTTGATGTCGCACAGAATTTTTTCAAGTGCAATTTTTGTATGCCCTCTAAACGTCGCACGCAATCTCTCCAGTCTAATATCTACGTCTAAAAGTCTCATTGTTCAGCTTAGTGGTTTTTTTTTTTCTTAGGTCTACTGTACAGCATACAAATCTATTGCAAAATATTTCAGTATATCTTTGGGACTTGCATATATATAAGCTTGAAATCTAAAATATATAAATAATTATGCATATATTACTATATGTGTATGTACATATGTACATTCAAGTTTATTAATTTTATCAACAGTTTATGTTTAATACTTCAAACGGTAAGTCTTAATACTTTCTGCAGCTTTGTATGATTCTACTTTCGTTTACAACACTGTCACTCAACTAATGTGAAAAAATCGTAAGAATAATTCGAAAAAATAATATTAAAATTTTAACAAATTTAAGAAGTATCCAACAATTGAAAAACTGTCAACTAATAATTAACCCTTTTTAAATATATAATATTAGGAATATGTACCATAAAAATATAATTTATTTATTTTTCACCTTCTTCCATTGACATTTGTGCCCACTGAAGTAGCAAATGTGTACAAAAAAAAAAACAGAAAATATTGAAATTATTTTTTTCAAAAATTTTATGCTACAAAATTAAAACAAAAGCAAAAAAAAAAATAATAATAATAATAAAGAAAAACAGGAATTGGCCGATAAATTTGAAAATTATTTTTCTAACGATGAAGAACCACACTAAAACTAATCTACTATATATGTATATGTATACGATTTATCTAACCTTAAGCCCTGGAAATGAAACAAAAAAAATCTCTGCTCCCTCGCCCACTTTAGTTTTTAAACTCTCTTTCATGCATACATACAGCAGACATATGTATACATACATACACACACATATTCACATATTTTAATAAAAAAAAAAAATTATTGCAGTAAGGAGGGGTGTTGATAATCAAACTAACCTGAACCTAATGTGACAAGTGTTTCTCAATAACAAAAAAACGTGAAATTTTTTATTGTAATTTTGAATATGAATTACTAAATTAAATTTAAAAAATATTAGTAGGTATAAAAAGATATTACTACACTCTTTCATCCCTTCTTTTCCTGTGGATTCTGTTATGTTAAAGATATTTTTAATAAAAACAAATAAAAAAGTGAACTTTAATACTAAATCCATATGAAAACGAAATTATTCTCTCTCAAGTTCAACACAATTCATTACCAGATTCATATATAACATTATAACATATTATAATAATTATTATTTTTCACCAACATGTATATACGCTCATACAAACAACTGAATAAAATAAGGAAAGGAAGCAATTTTTATTACTAAAAAATCATTAAAACATTGTAAAAAAGAATATTAGACTAAGATATTACAAAATGATTTCGATGATATTAGAAAATGAAAAGACGCAGTAACTAACGGTTAAGAAATCAAAATAAATTTAAAAAAAAATACAAAAAACGTAAAAATGTAACAAATCAACTAAAAATAATTTACAAACTAAACGCTTTTCACTCATTACGAATTACAAAAATACATACACACACATACATTTATAACAAAATTCCAACAAAAGCACTAACAGCCAAACTTAAAGCTTTTGGCGACAAGTAAGCACATTTCTCAAATAAAGAAAAAATACTTTAACATAAAACCATAACACACATATGTACATCTAAGTAAACACCAACTCATGCACATTTTAATACATACATTTTATAGCAATATATGCACTATAAAATAATTATAATAATAAAAAAAAAACTTTATTTGGTTTTGGTACAAAAAAAAAAATAATGAAATGAAAGTGTTCAATATTACTTAACTATTGTAAATAATATATTTTTTCCCCAATAAAACATTATTAATAAATTGTTGGAAATTATTGGCACCAAACCATTACCCCCTAATTATTGCTATTTTACTCAAAATAAGTTTATTCTTTTAACAAATTTAAAAAAATTAATTAAATATTTTTTATTCCTGACATATACGGACGCGTGAACAGCTAATTATATATTCCAATTTATTTACTATTCTCTGACGTTCATTTCCACGTTACAATATGTATGAAAAAGCCTTTTCTCATTGATCATGACAAATATATACATACCTACATATGTACATTGTTGTGATACATACACGTACACTATCCATAATTCACTGGTTGGTTAGGATTTTTGTTAAAAGACTATTGCGGGCATAGGCGTATACTTCATACATACTCACTGGCATATCTAGGATAAATGAAAATATTTGGAATTATGTTTTTTTTTTTTTTTTTTTTTTTTTTTTTTTTTTTTTTTTTTTTGTTATTATAGTTTTTCATCGGCTCAGACACAAACGTAAATATTATTTACTAATGCACAGTGGTATGAAGTTTCATAAAACGGTTTAAAATTGTAGTGAATATCAATAATGGAGCTTACCAGCAATTCTGAGGTTTAACATATTTATTTCTTTAACTGAGTTTTGAAAAATCGTTATTCTACATATGGAGTTACACTTATTTTGACTCGTTCAACCAATATTAGAAAAGTTTGAAATTTTTCTTTTTTCAAAATTTCAGTAATTAAATTTAATAATTTAATTTTTCGTGAATTTTTGAGTTTATTCCCTATAAATTTTTCATCAAATTTAGAACATTGTTTGTGGTTTTTGGTTACACAAAAATATCTTTTTAATCATTATATAATTTTACAATAACTATTTAATAATTTAACTACACTCATTAATACATACACAGAAACTTAATTTGGTTTTCATAATCAAACATACTCACAAGTTTATATTAAATTATTTCACATAATTTCACTCAATCTATGTATGTATGCATAAGTGTATGTCTGTATGTATGTATGTACATATTATGATCGTTATATAAAGATTTGTCAGTTGCGTTTCAAGCCTAAATTCGGAATTGTGCATATTATTTGTAAACATAATCCAAAACTATTGTATATATGTATCTGTTCGAACCCCATATCCCATCGAAATTTTCATCACTCCTTTTGTACTGCCTCAATTTACGCTGTAACTGTACCACTTTATTATTCTCTTAAAATTACCTATCTCTCTTTTTCTCTCTCTCTCTCTCTCTGTCTAACCTACTTTCGGCCTAATTTGCTCTGTCAATGTCTGTTAATCAGATTTTTTTTTCGAAATTTAATTCAGCATACCGTTAAATTTTCGTATCTTATCATTACCTGAAGTTGTCTTCTTCTTTTCTTTTTCCATTTTTGTTTTCAATCCCAACGCGTGCGATAATTTACCATTACTCATTAACCGACTTTCGTTTCACATCTTTACTTAAACAGATTTGTACTTACATATGTATTTTCTCTGCCACTTATAAATCCGTTTGAATGATTTTAAAAAAATTTTCGAACCTAAACAATCAATTTATTTAAAACAAAATTAAACAAAAATTCTAAATTTGCAATCTCACCCAAACTCCCCTCCTTCTCACTCAAAAAAAAAAAAAAATGATAAATTAAATACAACATACCGAACAACGCTGTTGCCCACTACTGTAAATTCCACATTCCAACTGGTTACAGGTTCCAAAGCCTGGCATATGCGTCTCACGTTCGAACGTCTATCCGGCGGCTGTAATCTGCACCGCTGCAAGCTGTGCGGCAAGGTCGTCACCCACATACGCAACCACTATCACGTCCATTTTCCCGGCCGCTTCGAGTGTCCGCTCTGTCGCGCCACCTACACGCGCAGCGATAATTTGCGCACGCACTGCAAGTTCAAACATCCCATGTACAATCCCGATACGCGAAAATTCGATAATTTGATGTCTGCGGCAGCCGCAACTGCGGCAGTGGCAGCACAATCGCCAACGGCTACACAAATCGCTGCCGCTTCACAGGCGGCTATGGCGGCGGCGGCGGCAGCAGCGGCTTTCAATGCGGCACAGCAACAACAACAGCAAACCCAGCAACAACGCGAACGTGAACGTGAGCATCACCAACAGCAGCAGCAGCAATCACAGGCGCAACAACAACTACAACAGCAGGCACACAATTTAACACAACAACTACAACAACATGCGCACAATTTGTCACAGCAGCAGCAACAAGCGTTGCTAGGCGTGCAACAGCAGCAACAACAACAACAGCCATATCAAGTGCTGCCGCATCAGCAACACAATGCGACAAGTGAATGATACAGCCAGTATTTGGGCTGGAACTATGGCAACATATTGAACAGCTCATCAGCAACAACACCATCGCCAACAGCTGTGACAGCAACAGCCAGCGCCGCCGCCGCCGCTGCAGCGAATCGCTTTCTATGGAATATCGACGATCTTACGCCGCCACAGCCGCCGCCGCCACCACCACCATCGCACGCGTCGAAACTACTTTCCAATACGCAGTCACAAATTTCGCAGCAACATTTGTCAAATTACGCAAACGCGCCATTTAATTTCTATGCACGCGCCGGTAATCCGCAATACGGCGGCAGCCACACGTCTTCGGCGCCGGCATCAATGCGTGAGCGCAACTACGATTTCTATCGACGTAACAACGAGCAATTCGCCTACGAGCAACAACAGCACCAAATCGAACGTCGCTTGTTGGACAGACAGCGCAATAAAAGTGGACGAAATAACGGTAGTAATGAGAGTAAGTGCAACAAGACGAATAATTCGCTTACACAAAACGACGATGAAACCATATTGCTCAGCAACGATAGCGATGACGACGAAGTCGAGAATGGGGAAGATGGCGAAGCGTCGAACAGCACCGACAAAATGGCGAGAAATTATAGCAAGGAAGTGGCAAAATTTCTGAATTTTGATGATACGAATGGTGCTCAAGCGCTTAAGCAGCACGACGATAAAGTCGATTCGAATGCAGAAATATTGGTAGCTAAGGTAAAAGAGGAAGAAAATGAGATTATGGAAGATGTGGAGGCTACTATGGCTGCCTCAAGTAAATGCCAAAAAGTGGAGGAGCCTACCAAGAGCCTCCCAGAGCCACAAGCAACTCTGAACAATAATAAGTGCAATAATGATGAGATAATAACGCTCACTAATACACCAATGATTATGACGCCGCCATGTGCTGAGCATGAGGGGGAAAATGAACAAATGAAAAATGTTGCTAGCTGCGGTAATGTTGCACAACATATTGCACAGGCGGTAATGGAGTAAATAGTTGATTAGGAAAAAAAAGGAAAAGTTTAAAGAATTCCAAAATATTATCACTTAATATACAATTTTAAGCATCACAAAATGAGAAAATAAATACAGTTATACTCGCGCACAACAACAAAAAATACAAACATACAAAAACGCAACAACAACAACACAAGTCAAGATACTCAAGTGCACACACACACACACATACTAGATAAAAATTATGGTATATTTAGAAATCAACTTATTTTTGGTAACTCTTTCAATTAAACACAGTTGATTGGTTTTGAGAACCAAATATTTTCGTCAATTTTTAATAGTATGTGTAAACATTTACATACAGAAAGTACAATTAATGAAAAAGCAGCAAAATAAAAAACGTAAAAATATATAAAATATAAAGATATATATACATGCATGTAACGCATCCAGTCCACCATATTATATGAATTTCAACATGTTGCAGCAACATTTACAAAAAAAAGGTTTCACATTGCATGTAAAATAAGTACATCGCGTTAAAAAAAAAACATTTTGTTAGAACAGTGGCTAAGTATTAAAAAAAAACTTTGAAGAATTTAAAAAAAAAATTTAAAGCCATAAACTGAAAACAATAACAAATAAATGCACATAATTTTTAGATATTAAAAAAGCACTAACACTATTTTCTAAAAGTTCTTGATGTGAATTGTATGTAAACTATCAATCGAACTTAAAGAAATCTGATTAGCGGATTTGATTACAAAATTAATTGATTTGCAGTTTAATGTTTGAGTTTATTGAACGCACAAATTTTTCATTCTTTTTATTTTTTTTTTTTTATTGAAAAAAAAATTATTTTTTTTGGAAATTTATATTTAGCATTTTTAACAAAACATATGAAATTCACTATAAGGACAAATTAAAAAGAACAAATTTATTCTATTGAACAAAAAATTATTGTCTTAATTTCCAAATGAAATGAAGAAAATCAATGTTTAACTAAAAAAGAGTTACCAAAAAAGTAACTAAGAGCAAATATTGGATGAGTGCATAAGTTCGTGCCCGATTTCAAGTGCAAACTAAAATTGAAATTTTTTGAAGAAAGCGCTTTTATTAATCAATTATGTATTCGCCATCATGTTCGGCAATCCACTCCACACGTTCAACCAATTTACGGATGCCTGATTTATAGAAATCGCGCGGTTTCTCGTTGAAAAAGGTGTCAAGGTGGTTTTTGACGTCTTCCACATTTTTAAATTTTTTTCCATTCAAATTGTTCTGCAGCGATCGAAACAAATGATAATCAGAAGGTGCAATGTCGGGTGAATATGGGGGATGCGGCATGATTTCCCAATTCATCTCCTTCAGTTTGGCCAGGGTCGGTTTTGCAACATGTGGCCTGGCGTTGTCATGATGGAAAAGAACTCCTTTGCGATTGGCCAAAATCGGACGTTTTTCATCAATTGCTTTCTTCAATTCGACCAATTGCTGACAATACTTGTTGGCAGTGATCGTTTCTCCAGCTGGCAAGAGCTCAAAATAGATAACGCCTCGGATATCCCACCAAATGCACAGCAGTACCTTCATCGGATGCAATCCACCTTTCGACATCGGTTCCGCCCCTTCGTGTGCCTGTTTCCATGTTCTTTTGCGTTGAACATTGTTGTACAGGACCCATTTTTCATCACCAGTCACGAGCCGATCCAAAAAAGGTTCGTTTTTGATCCGTCGATGCAAAGAAATTGCTGTTGACATACGGTCCACTTTGTTCGTTTCACTCAACTGATGTGGCACCCATGTATCGAGCTTCAAAGTGTACCCAACCTTTTTTAAACGACGAAACGCAGTTGATTTGTTGACGTTCAATTCACTGGCAACCTCTTCCGTCGAAATACGTGAGTTATTCGCAACTAAAGTCCTTAGAACATCGTCATCAAGCTCAGAAGGCCGTCCACTGCGAGGTTGATCTTCGAGGTTAAAATCTCCAGAACGAAATTTCGCGAACCATTTCTTTACTGTGCGGAGTGCTAGAGCACGGTCCAAATAAACTTCGCGAATATCTTTAGTTGCAGCGCCCACTGTTCTTCCTTTGCGGATTTCGTATAACATAATATGACGCTTATGATCTTTTTCGTTGTTCATCTTCCATGCGTCTTTTCACTAAGCAACTCAAACCAAAATGAAGTTATTTTATGCTTGATTTACAGTTCGGACTGTCACCTTTCCAACGATATATAATATGTATATATTTCTTTCACGAGCGCCACTCTCAAACGATTCGTACGGCATCCAGCGGAATCGGGCACGAACTTATGCACTCATCCAATAGTTGATGTTTGATGTTTTTTGATGGTTAAATAAAAAATATCAGCAAAAGCAACAAGAAACAGAATATTACTTTTACGATAATAATTGTGTTCCATATTTGAAGAATTGCATTTTATTAAAAAAATATATACAGCAATGCGAGCAAAATTCGTAAATTCCTAAAAAAATGTTTTTGAAGAACTTGGAATTTGAAAAGGCCTATGTTATAAAAAAGGTTGAAAAAGGCTTTTCCATACAATTTTTTTATAACATACGAAGCTTGCATTGGTTTTGAAAAAGGGTAGACAGCATTAGTCGTCTTAACTCTTTAAAGTAAATTAAAAATGCGGTGCTCTGATATAGATTTGAAATTGAAATCTCATTTTTTTTCTAAAAAAATTAAACTTTGAGTGAATTTCGAAGTGGTTTTAAAGTGAATTCAATAATTCCATAATCTTTTTCCATTATTTTATGCCCTCGTCAGTTAATTAGACTTTCAAATATTCAAATATTTCCATATTCGACGATTCGGCTGGAAGAAACATAAAACCTAAATTTAATTTAAAGCTCGGATTGAAAAAAGGTGTAAAATTCAACTTTTTTTCTTGCAATTCTTCTTCTATGAGTACGCACATCTTAACTGCTCTTCATAATATAAAAAAAATACAATAATAAATGTTTATGATGTTAATGAATGTATGTATGTACGTATGTAAAAATGAAAATAAATATATAGCAAAATATTTAAATGGAATTTATACACAAATAAAATTAATTTCGCCTAGAGTTAACTAGTACTTCAGTGGCTCACGTAACAGAAAAAAAAAGAAAACGCTATAAAGAAAATATTTGTGTAAATTGCCATGAAACCACTTGAAAAAAATGTCTCTGCATTTTAACCGTAAAAATATAATAAAAGTAAAAGTGAAACAAATAAGCAAAAAAAAAGTCAACTGTGTCTATTAAATGTCGTAAGAAAAGCGAATAATTTTAATTGTCAATGTGTATGAGATCAAAGAAATATTTTCAATTTTTTGAAAAGTGACAAAGTTGTTAAGAAAATTGTATTTATAAAAGATATTGAATTATAATTAATAACAAGTAAATGTAAAACATTTAAATATATGTATTGTAGTAACTAACGTGCAATGTTTCAAGCGGTCGCGCGGCATCAACAGGCTGATCAGTTGAGATTTTTTATTTTTTAAATAGTTGTAATACATTTTAATTTTTCTACTCGCAGAGTCAGAATATTTTTAAAAATATTTTATACCATTTTTTTATTTATTTATTTTAAGTATTTTTAAGATGTTATATACATATATTAGTATATGAAAGTAGTTAATTAAGAAGGCAATAACAGTTTTACTAATTCATTAATATTAGCGTTAAAATTGCGTACATATATATTTATATACATCTATGTTTATGTAAACAAATATTTATTGATTAAGAATTTATATTAACATAGTATTGCAGGTATTTAGCATTTGTAATACAATTTAATTGCAATTAAAAAAAAAAATATTTACATTTTCCACTACTACTACACCTGTGTTCACAGTTCACTATTCTGAATTAATTTTTTTATACTAAATATTTTTTTTATTTTTAATAAAATATTAATATTATTAAAATTCATTTGCAATATGATTATATGCGCAGTGCAGAATTTTCAAAGTTACTGAAATTTATTATTTTATTATTAAAAAAAACAGAAGAAATTTTTCAATGCATACTTGAACACATTTCAGAAAATAAATTATAATTTAATTCATAGAACTATTTTAATTTTTATTACTTTTAAAAACTTACTGCCAGCTACTAAAGTATATTAAATTTATTTCAAAATATATTTTAGCATATAAATATGTGTGTAGTCCAAAATTCTTTGAACTTATTTGTTATATTTATTTTCTTGTTGTTTGCAATTTATTTGCGCAACATAAAGCAATAATAAAAAAATCTAAGCTGTAAATGCTACAAAAATTTAACAATTAATTAATTAAATATAAATTTTTGTATTGAAGTTTTTAAGTAAATGCAAGATTTATTAATACAAGCAGCTAATAATTTTATTAAACTATATAAATTTTTTTTTTGCTAAAACCAATGTACAAAATATCTTTATTAACACAAATATACTAAACATGCACATACTTGTAAACAAACACGTACACTCACATAAACATAGACTACAAAACACAAACCCATATACACAGCAAGTTACATACATCTAAATATCACTTATGAACAAATTGAATTTATTTTCTTTAAAGACATTTATTTTTTTATTATTTATTTTACTTTTAAATACTATATAATATATTTTTATTATTTCAAAAGATGTTTTGCAAAACAATTGTATTAATCCAAAAGATTTTGTATAATGATTTCAAACTTTTCTTTAAAAAAAACTCTCAAAACTATTGCCACGCCGAATATACACGTATAATTTTGAAAATATTTCCCGTAAAAAATAATTGGTACTTTGAATGCCAGCAGTCTCATTTGAAAGGGACATACGAAATGATGTCTTTGACCTCGAAATTTAGCCTGACATTTTATTAAAAAAAATCTGCTCTAAATCAATCGAACTTTTGTCAACCAATTTATATATGTACATATATGCACACATATTTTGATTGCAAATCACCTCTCGTCATCACTACACGAAACATACTCCTCACTCATATATAGTGCCAAAAACAGCAGCTATTTTAATACATTTTTGAAACAAAAACTTTTTATTTTTTATTTGTTTTTTTTTTTTTTTTTTTAATTGAATTTAATTTAAAACTGTGTAAATACATACATACATATGTTATATTAAATAGCAATTGAGGCATTAAAATTTCGTACATAAGAAATAGAGAGCATTACATACATACATGCATACACGTATACATAAATCGGTAGGTATGCATTTATGTAGTTATCATAAAGGGATGTGATAGCATTAGAAATTGGTTAAATAGAAGAAAAGTGCTAAAAAGAGTAGTGAAAATAATTAAAACTGATTATTGGTGCTAATAGAATTGAGTAACAGTAATAAACAATTAGCACTCACACAGAAATATAAACGTCTTTTTTTATAATTTTTATGGTGCTAAATCCAAAAAAAAAAAAACGAGTAGAAAAAACACATACGCAATACAATTATCATTTAGTTAATTTATAAAAAGAAAGCAGAATGATTTCTTGCGAGATTAACTAAATTTTTTTTTTATTAATTTAATTTAATTAATTTTTTTTATAATTTTCACAAAGAAGGCAATTGCTAATATTGAAAGTAAGACAAAAAATCAATTGCTGTCAAAGATATTAGTGTAATACATGTGCAAATAGAAAAATAACAGTAAATGCTAATACAAAAAATCTTAGTTAACTATAAAAAGGCAGCAAAATATTGTTGCTTAAAAGTGAACGAACGAACCATATGTGCAATAATCACTAGTTTACACATTTTAAATGCGTTTTTTTGCAATAAAATATTTTTATAAAAATAATAATTAAATTATATTCGTTTATACAAGAATTATATATACACGTATATAATATAATAATAATAATTTATATCTTTAAATTTTAAATAAAAAAGTGTTTTTTTAAGAAATTAGTTAAATTGCAGAACTTAGCATAATTGAAATGAACTTATAATGAATGTATTTGTTCTTAATTAATTTCTTTTAATTTTTAATAAACCCTTTTTGTTGCAAACATTTTATGTATGTAAGTGGAAAATTATCTTAAAGATTTTTTTTTCACTCTAAAATCCACTTATTAGTGTATATCATAAACATAAAATTGTATCAGTTGGCAGCTATTTTATTTTTTGTGTAAATATTATATTTATCTATAGAAAAGTGACATGCATTTTTATTGGTAGCAAAGAAAAATTGTACTCTTTAAAATTAGATAAAAAATTAATAAAAATCTACTGCAAATTAAACAAAATGTTAACTTTCTCAAATTTTTTCGTTTAAAATTTATGCCACGAAATATGGAAACAAAAAGTAATATTTTTTTGCGGAACTAAATAAATAAATTGCACGTTAATAAAAAAATTTCAATCGTTTCGTTTGAATCATTTCGAAATCTTATTAAAACAGTTATCAAAATATAATTTATTTCATTTTTACCCGAAACTAAATGCTGTCGTTAATGTTAAATCGTTAACAGATAATGTTAAATGTTAAAATTGAAGTGTGCTGTTAATATCGTAGCGTACAGCTATTTTAAAATTAACGTTAACGATAGCATAGCGCCGAAATTGTTTCGTTAAGTTTAGTTTTCATGTGAACAAAACGAAATGGAAACGCTTCGTTAGTTGGACATCTCTCTTGAGTACTTTCATTATACCTAAATTTTTCACAAAAAAGTGCAGCTCATTTTTACAGAAAGAAATAAAGAAAACACATACACACCCAATCGTACGCAAAATTACACAAATCGAACGTTAAATAAAAACTGTAAAAATGTAATATCCACTATGATTTCACAAAATATTTTCAAATTAATTTTAACTCTGCTAATGTAGACATTTATTTTTAAATTTAAGTAAATAGTAAAACAAGTAATATTTTTTAAGAAATTTATATTTATGAAAATTTTCAAAAATTAATATTTAATGAAATTTAGCTGTTAAATAAATACATACTTATAACAAACTAAAAATGAAATACATGAAATTTATAAGCATTTGTTAAAGAAATTTTTACATTAAAAATATTTTACAACAAACACAAGAAAAAGTAATAAAAACTTTTTTGTTTTTCATGTGCGTAAGGAGTTAGTAAAATTTAGATTGAAATAAAAATAATTACATTAATAAACGAGAGAAAAATAAATTGAGTGAAAACTTAAATAAAGCAAGGTTTCAAATAAAAAAAAATAAAATAATAATAAAATTATTAATTAAAAACAAAACGAGTTATTTCATTTTTTATTTACTTTCAAATACTTTTCTTACATTTAAAAATATACATTTAATGAAATGTTTTTTACTTTACACACACACTCGCAAAAATAATATGCGTAAATGAAGAAAAATAATAATAATAATATATAATACTTTAATAAACTCTTAACAATGGGTTCAAGAATTGTAAATAAAAATGAACATTTTGTGTCAAATCATAAAAAAGGTTATTTTTCTTTACAACAGTATTAAGCGTCAGTAGGGTTTGTCCCATCATAAGCCACTTACCCTTGAGCTTAAAATGAAGAAGAAGGCGTAAGCTCCACTGGTTTGTACATATACATATACATATGTATGTACGTAATGAATTGTGCTTCCAAGTCTCTGCATTTTATCACACAATAACAATAATTCTTTTATAAGTTTAGTCATATATTTAAAGTAGAAAGAGTTAAATGCCTGAAATTGTGTGTTTATCATATAAAGAAAACTGCTATCAGGGTTGTTTGAAAACAAAAAAAAATGTGAATACATTTTTTATAGTGTTCTATGTCATCGTCAGGCAATGTATTTTCAAAATCATCGGCTCAATTTCCTGTTTTCTTATTTATACCAATATATATTTTCACTGCCTATTTCACTGCATTTGTATACACTTGCTATATACTAGTATGAAATATAGAATTATTTATTTTTATTTCATATAATATTATATAAGACAATAAAGTTTGAATTGTTAAAGATTTTCTTCTCAGCTTTTATATTTGTATTATATATTTTATTAAACCTAATTTTTTATTATTTTGTTTTTATGTATATAAAAATTAAATTATGTTTGTTTATGAAACAATCCGAATTCAAAACGAATGCATATATTTTTCTCTGTTGTTTGCTTACTAAAAAGTGAACAATAAAAATTTATTATACTTGCAGAAGTCATGAACTTAATTTCCTACAATACCTATACGTATTTCCACATTTTTTTACCTACTTTTGTTTTAATTCCCTTATAAATCGATTTTCATAAAACGCAAGTTTGGAAAAATCTAAAAATTTAGGGCAATTGCATTTTGTAAAATGCATAAGCTAAAAATTTCAAAGATTTCCTATACATGTATATGCATATAATTATCAAAGTTTTACAATTTTTTGTGTTTTCTTTGAATTCTTAATTTTTTATAATAAATTTTGGTTACTTTTATAAACTTACGTACTTACACGTAGTTAATAACTCTAGAGTAACAATTAGAATGACACTTAAAGCGGAGCTGTTAACAAAATATGTTTCACATTCTCCAAAAATTCGAGAGATCATAAATCAATCAATGGTAAATAAAAAAAAACAAAGCTATTTTCAAAACATAAATATTGTTGAGACCTCTTTCAAACGCTTTTATTGAAGAATATGAATTAAGTTAAAAACCCGTGCTGTTCGTTCATTTATATAAATAACTTTTTTTTATTTTTTTTTTTTTAATAAAATTTGAGGTACATCCACGTAAATCAAATTGAACATAATATTTACTCAATACTGTTACAACAATGCAACAACGGATTCTGCTTGACGTTGAGGCGGCTAAGTGGCCTTTCTTACTGTAAAAAAAAGGTTTCTTTACTTTACGACCACCTTAGTAATATAAAAGTCGTTATTTTTTTAATTTTTTAGTTTTTTTATGGCAAATTACTATAGTAATTTATTTTAATTAATTTTTTTTTTTTGTTTATATACATTTATTACTCTTGCTTATTATCCTTTTTTTTTGTTCTTGGACTTTTTATTTTACTACGCTCTCCAAAAAAAAAACTCTTTTTTCACATATTTTCTTGAATATTCCTTAAGATTACGTACATATATTATTGTAGCAATAAATTTCTCTATCTGCATCCGAAACAGTATTTGTTTGCATATACTCGTACATACATACATATATGCATAACACGATACAATTTCACACGGACACACACTATATACATTATATACATACATACATAGGATACACACATACATCCATAGACACATACATACATACAAAGTATCTAAGCATTTTCTATATTTGTCATGCAATTTCTCGTATCACGCTCTCTTTTTATATGGAAAAAATATACATATATTTTGAATTTAAAATTTTTAACTTTAAACTATAAATATAGAAATGCAGAAAAATTGCACAAAGTTTATATCGGATAATAGCTTAAGTTTGTTTCACATAAAAGGTTTACAAACATACATAAGTGGGTATGTGGATTAGGTTGAGGATGTTTTTGTAATGTTTTTTTTTTCTTTAAAAAAATAAAAGTTACAAAATTAAACTTTAATAAAAGTATAAATAAATAAAAATAATAAGTTTTTTAACAATGAAAGTTTTTAATTAAAAATTCTTCACAGGCACATCATAAAAGATTTAGACGAGCGTTTGTCGGGGCGGATGAGTAACTTAAAAAATCACAAGCAGCTGGCATATTTATATTTGGTTAATTGGTTTAATTTGTTCAAGTAACATATGTCAAATTTTTTATAAAGAGTTTTTTTTTGATATTGAAAGAAACTTTTCCTTTAAAATACGATTATTTCGTTGCTTGTGTGGCACGTAGCGCTGTCTTGTTGAAACTAAATATTGTCCAGATCAATACCATCCAATTCCGACCATATAAAATCATTAATCATATCCCGACAGCGCAAACCATACATTTTTGAAAAAGTAAAATCCAATGATCCCACCGGACCATAAATCTCACCAAACAGTTACATTTTGAGGATTGAGAGGCTTTCCAATAATAAATCTTGGTTTTTCCGAACTCCAGATGCCACAGTTTTGCTTATTGACACGTAGCCATCGAGGAAGAAATGGGTCTCATCAGTTAAGATGATTTTTCGATGAAATTTTCATAGTAAATTTTAATCGTTGTTGTAGCGTGTATTATTAATTTTTTATTACTTGTCAAATGTTAAAAAAATTAAATTCTAAATTACATAAATGAATTCTAACCTAAAACAATTTTTAACATCATTAGGCAATAAGCTCGAAAATACTTCAGCTGAAAGATGCAATTAAATATGAACGGCAAAATATTTTAAAATACGAGTAAAAGTTTATTTAAAAGTTTATATAAAAGAGCTTTTTTAAACCGAATAAAAATAAATCTTCTTTGGTTTGTTAATCACTTAGTATGTAAACAAATGCTTTTAAGTGAGAAAGGATTTTTTTTAACTTTGATGTATTTTTGAAAAAAAAAATCAACCTGCTCTAGTACACATTTAACCAAATATGTTTGTTAGCCGACTTAAAACTATATTCTAAATTGTTTCTAGTAAATGTAATATTTGCATACAAGTTATATCATCTCTTTTGCACATTTTAATATTTTTGTTTTACAAATATTTAGTTTGAGGAGAAATAGGTACACATTCATATACAGTACAACACAACTCAACTCACACAATAAATATAGAAATATATTCTTGCTCTGGGGCACTTTATGAAAAATAAAATTATTATCACAAAAATGTTAGGCGCCTTTTGACTTTTGCTTTTAGTTGTATAATATGATTTTCTATAAGCTTACAGCAACTACAACAAAACTAGCTTACATGATATGCATATATTGCTTTACACATACACACACATTAAACACATACATATACATATGTATGTGGTTACGTATATGCACACATCTATAAATGTAAATCGCTTATGAAATTATGCATACAAACTTATAAGTACGGACATTTATACACCTAAATTATAATTATATTATTTAAGAGATTTTTATTAAAGAAATCAGCTGTAGTAAATTCCATAAGATACTTGCGCACAACTTCACGAATACATATAAATAATATAATATTATGATACACATACGAAAGATCAAACCATTACACATATTAATATATATATAAATAAACAACCGCACACACACACACACACACACACATCATGCAAATACCTACATACTACATACATACATACATACATATATGTACTACATATATACTATAAACTTTTCCCCCCCTACTTTGTTTCACTTTCTCTCACTCTCTATCTGTTTTACTCTCTGTTTGTTTCTCTCGGGCTGATTATCGCCCTCCATGGCGTGGTGTGTGTTCTTTTTCGTTGGTTACAGGACAATTGGGGCGTCATCATCTATCGCTGACACCGCTATCGACAACATCATCCGGTTCACCACCGCCACCACCACCCCCACCGCATGCGCTCACCATGCATTTGAGTGCAGCGTTAAAAAACGATTATCACCAACTGGACTATATACGAGCGAGTGGAGGCGGCGGCGGTGGTGGCATTGGCAACACTAACTGCGGCAGTCAATCATCACATCTCTACAATCAAACCAGTCCAGGCGTTCTAGGCAACGGCAGTCCAGGCGGCAATAGTCCCATCGTACATAATTCACATCATCAAATGTCCTATCACAATATGTTCACCCAATCACGCGAACCCGGTACCATGTGGCGTTGCCGTTCGTGCGGCAAAGAGGTCACCAATCGATGGCATCACTTTCACTCGCATACCGCCCAACGTTCATTGTGTCCCTACTGTCCGGCCACATATAGTCGCATAGATACGCTGCGCTCACACCTACGTGTGAAACATCCTGAGAGATTGCTCAAATTGAGCCCAACTTTGTAAGCGACGAGACGATGGGACCGATGTTGCAAAATGACGCAAAAAGAGGCTGAACGATTCTACTGTGTTGTGGGATTGTAGAGACAGACTCATAAAATGAAATAATTTTTTTTTTTTTTACTTATGAGCATATTATCGCAGTACGTTGGCAGTGAAAAAAGGAAAAACTCAAATTTAAAAAAAAATTATTCATACATATACATATAAGTATGTATGAGTAATCATAAGCTCAAGTGGAAAACGGGAATTGCAAAAGATAATTGGTATTGCCGCGTATACATATTAAAAAAGAAGAAGCGAACTGCATAGAAACACCAAAAATTTAAACAATATAAAAGAGTCTGTATGTACACATTTACAAAGAGTTACTATATAAAATGCATATATGTTGCTAATAAAGTTAAGGGAGCTAAATGTATCTATTGCAAGTAAAAGCTGCAACATATTTACATACATACACGTATGCCACAACATTTCAACCAGCAGCCACCGAGAAGCAAGCAAGTTCCACCAAAACACATACAACTAAATAAATAAAAACAAGACCATGCATATGGTTATGTGTACGTATGTATGTATTAGAGTATGCTCAATTGTCATTCACATTTAAATATCTACATATGTAATAAATAATACGAGTAAATATACATACATACCTATATGCATGTTTGCTAATATTTGTTATAATTATTAATATATAAAAATATTATATGCCTAGATAGTTACATACATACATGCATATATGCTTAAATATGTCTATGTATATAAAATAAAAGTTTTGTAACTCATTACATTACATATAGCAATGTCAGCGATCGTCGTAACAAATGTGTCCTATTAAATTAAATATAATATACATATAGTATATGTAAATATATAGCTATACTTATATACTAGATATACCTAGTAATACAATCTATAATAAATTCTCTAAAAATAAAATAATGCGCATAATTTTGATCTAAATGTCAATGGCTACATACATATACATACATAAGATTAAATATAAAATATACTTAAATGATAAAAAATAATATGATTATGATAAAATCGGCATTTACATAATTATGTAAAAATAAAAAAAAATAAAAAACTTAAAAATGTAAAACACATTTTGGATATATGTGCATACATATGTATGTATATGCATTTGTACATATTATAAATGTACATGTGTGTTGATTTGAGTTTGCAAATATTAGTTGGTTTAGTCAACAGAAGCAAAACAATAAAAAGTAACTATGAAAATATTCGAAAAAATTTATATAAAACAAGTTTTAACAGCGAAACCTTTTCTAATGAAATTTATATATTTTAAAATAATAAAAAACTGTATATTTCTGGAAAAAATTCATTTGCAGAATTACCAAGAGCCAAGCACTTTTTAAATTATTTAATTTTACAATTTACAATTATTTAGGAATTTTTCAACTTTTGTAATTTGGTATGAGGGGGAAATTTAAAAAAAAAGATGTGAAAAAAATATGACATAAAATGTGTTCAGCGGAAGTTTTTTTTAAAGGAAGATTAAACATTTTAACAAAAAATCTACAAGATCTGTAACCATTAAACACTAAAAATATTAATAAAACATTTTTTTTTATTCCTTTTGACAATTATTTAAGAACTTTTCAAGTTTTGTAATTTTGAGTGAGGTGAAAATATTTAAAAAATTTAAAAACAATTTAAAACAAAATTTTACATAAAACAAATGTTTTCATCTACAAGAGCTAAAACTAAAAATAACAAAAAAATAAAAGTATTTTTTATTTAAACTATCATCCTTCTTACATATGTAAAATCTTTAGGAAAAAAACTAAAAAAAGTTCTTACCCAAGAATTCTCGTTTTTGACTATGCAAGTTTTATGAAATAAAATAGCGAAACTTATGATATATACACACACATATATATATATGTATATAAAATAAATTAATTTAAAAAAAAATGCCATAAAAATATCGCTGTGCTTCTTTAAAGATTTCAGGCCAAGTCAATTTTTTTTTAATTTTCTAATTAATAATAAAATACAAACAAAAAATGAATGATTTCAATAAATAGCATACAACTGCATATTTACAAATTAATTTCGAAAAAAAATATCATTAACCTAAGAACAAGATATTAAAACTCGTAAAAAAAAGAAAGAAAAACTAATTAAATTGAATATAGCTGAAATAAACATACAAATGTATGTTATAATGAAAAAAGAAAACAAAGCATTTAAATATGACAGGATGTCTTAAAAAATTAAATACTTTAAAAATTATTATAAAAAAAACTAAAATAACATGCATGTAAATTCAATAAGTGTTTCAATATTGAGAAAAAAAAATATGGTTTCTAACAAATGTACTTGAAAATAAAAATTATGTGCGCTAATGCTAATAACATTTAAAAGAAAGTAAACTAAAAACAATTGCGGTCACTTTCAAAAGTTTTTTTTTTTTCTTCAATAGAACGCAGTCAAAATACGTCAAAGAATATATACAAGTATACAAGTGTATATATATAATGGATATATAAGAAGGATATTTAATGATTGGATTGACGAAAATTTGCATTCAAAAACCTTCAGACTATAACTTACAATAAGCAGATGTTCCTCAGTAAATAACTTAAGCGTAGAAGTGAAAGCAAACAAATTCGCATGAATATGCACATTAATTCAGCTCGATACGAGGAAATTAAATTCCTTACATAGTGATGTAAAAGTGGCGGTACATGCCGTATGCAATTTATAAATTTCGTTACGTTTATGAAAAAATATATAATACTTATACATCTATGGAATGTAATTAAAAGTTAGTAAATGTACGTGTATGTATAGCCTTTTAGATGCCAATTTTAGTTTTAATTAAACTTGATTTTCTTAATAAATTGCGCCCGCCCGCTCGTTTTTTCGCTCAATTAAATTAAATTTAACTTACAGTTAATACAAGTTTTATATTTTAGATTTTTTGTTTTTCTTTAATTTTAAGTGAAACAAAGCAAATAATAATTTGCCGCAACTACAAACAAAAATTAATATACCTCAAATGCATTTCAATTTTAATATAGTTATGTATACTTTTAATTCTTAAATTAACGAAACTAGAATATATTATGCTATAAACTGTTAGTTATGTGCTATTATTATGTTATATATTGTTTTAAGTTAGTGCAAATAAATACAAAAATTAAAAAATGAAGTGTTCTGTGTATTTTCAAGTTTCAATAATTAATCTTCAACATTTAACCTCGTCTTTGATATATACGTACTATACATCAAGGACATATAAACTAATTAACGTTTTATTTTCGTATATATGTATATTTGACAAAAATTAATTATATTAAAATTAATTTGGCAAAAAAATATAAAAAAGTGTAAAAAATTAAAAAAAAAATAAAAATTGGAATAAAAGAAAATGTTTCGAATTGAAAATAAAATTCCCATATATTTGACTTATTTAGATTTTGAAAAAAAAAAAAAACAATAATAATAATGATAAAAAAATTAAGAAACTAATTTTTTAAGTAATATTTAATAGAAAACTATGCTTTTTTTGAAAACAAGCTGGCCTTTTTTTCAGCACTAAAATACTTACTACTTAAAAAAAAAAACAAAAAACAAAAAAAACAACAGTTATAAAATCAGTTACAAATATTAATTGGCTCTAATTTTAATTTAATTCTAAGCAAAGTGCCAATTAGTTAAAAGCATATTTCTAACTATATAAAAAACAATATGCACTCGCTCTATAGAATCCTATCTTAATAAAAAAAATAAGAATAATTATTGCTAAGTTTGTTAATGTATCAATACTTATACACAAAATCATACAAAAAATTATTAAAATTTTATGTATGTAAGGATCTTAAACAAGTACATTTATCAAGATTTTTCTTCTTTTTTTTTTTTTGTTATGTATAATTACAGAAACACATAGCTCATTTTACTGGCTTATTTTTTATTATTATTATTATTATTATTATTATTATTATTATTATTATTATTACATTAAATTTTCTAAATTTTAAGTTTTTCTAAAAATTTTGTATAAGTTTTGTTTTTAAATAATAAAAAATATTAATAATTCAAGAAAAGAATCGTTGGAAAAACAACTTTATTGCATGAAACTCGATTATAAACAAAAAATAATTGAAAAATCGTTCGAAAGAAAACATGTATATTAGCAAGAAATAAGCAGCATTAATGCTGGACATTGAACATTTTGTGATATTCAAAATTATTATTTTTGGAAATTAGTTAAGGCTTAAGTAAAAAAAAATATTATAGAAGTCACATTGAAAACTCATTTAAAATATTTCAAAATATTAAAAAAAAAATAATTGATGTGATATTTTCGGTATCAAACGTTAATAAAAATAAATTTAAAAAAAGTAGAATTTATTCAAAAATTTTTGTTAATAAAAAATTGCACAACTGCTTTGAAGCTTTACTGAATATATTAAAAACTATTTTATTATTATTAAAAAGTTGTCTAAAACAAAATTCCCTTTCGGCCCACGTCTTTAGCACAAAATGTCAATCGCAAATATTAAAACTTCGTGAAACGAAAAATTTATACATATATACATACACATGTCAAAAAATATTTAGTCAACTAATTGGTTTAATGTAATTTTATGTACATTCATTTTATTATTTTCAAAACTTATGTATGTATACTTTTCGTTAATTTTTATTTTTTATAGGTTATGTGTATAAAAAAATATAGAAATGTAAAGTGTGAATTAATTTTGTTACAATAAAATATGAAATTTGTGTACCAAAAACAATTTGAAATAAAAAATATTAAAAAATTACAATCATTTTTGTTTGGCTTTATTTATTATTGATTTATTTGATTTTTTTTTACTATATTCAGACTAATTAAATGCTGCGAATTTTTTTGCGTCACATCAAAGAAATTGGTTTCATTCTGCTCAATATTTGAGCACATGCCGTTTTAGTGAATACGTATTAGTATATATACATACGAGTATAGGTATAGGTATGTACAAACTCGAAAAATTTAGGCGAATTAGCTTTGGAAGAGTAAAATGCTTAACCCCTGTAATTAATTTATATACCCATGTACATATAAATGATAAGAAATCAGTTTTAAAAATTATTTTTTACATGTTTTCCCAACATAATTTTTTACTTACTCAAACAACATATAATAAAGTACGCATATAAATACAATGATTGAACAATGTATGCATATGTATATACGGAATTTCGAAATTATAATTAAAATTAGTATTTATTCCACCTCTAATCATCAAAATATAATAAATTCTAATAAAAAAACTACCAACTCTGAACTACAAATTTGTGCATTATAAATAAATAGCAAATATATGGTTTCATGAAATATGCATGGCTACAGACAAATATTATTCAACTAGGATAATACAATATATTACAAAAGTAGTTATTCTCACCTACCCATTAACTACTTTCAAGTGTTATTGTAATAAATACATTTTTATGCAGTTAAATATAATGAGATTGTAAATAAATACATAAAAAGAACGACTCGTTGAAAAGTATTTGTATAGAAGATAAAATCAAATAATAATCAAATTCCATACATTTCTTGTTAAAATAATAAATCAACCAATTATATACCTATATATAGTAAAATAGTACTGACATAAGGTTTTTTGCTAAAAACTCTGCAACTAAGTGTTTATCTACATTCTACGAAATTTTCTTTCCATTTTTAAATTAAAAAAGTCAATATCAAAGAGAAAAAAAAACATATTTTCGTGTAAAATATATACATACATGTACTATATTCTAGTAAAAATAATATTTCTTATGTGTACTTTTTGGAATAAAATAATTTAACATCTGATAATATACGAATGAAAATTACTAACAAAACACAGCATATTTATTTAATTTAAGTTTTTTATTCTAAGTAAAATTAAATTTATTTATTTCTAATTTGTACTTACAATGCCATTTTAAGACTATAATATTTATGCAGAATGTTTGGAAGCACAATTCATGGTATGGAGTATTCTCACTGTAATGCAGAGAAGAAAATTTAAACTTTTTACTCATTTTCAATTTTCAATTTACAAACTATACACTTTCTAAAGCTCTTTTGGAGAGATTTCAGAGTTGCTAATGTTTCGCAGTAAGTAATGATCAAAAGACGTGCAGCAGGTTTTCACTGAGAATACTCATAACTTTGAGGATTTAACCGGATTTTGATGGAATGCGGGTTAGTATGTATGATTGGGAATTTTTGTAGAATAAAGGTAAAGGCTTCAAACAATTTTCTTGTTTTTTTTTCACTTTTACTGTACATTACAAGGCTATTTGAAAACATAATAAGGCCATTCACAATACAGGTGATCCAATTAGAGGTATTTTTCTCAATAGCCTTTTTTTGACAGTTCCCGCGTGAGTCGTGTCAAGCTGTCATGCTATTTTTGTTCAGTATTGCTTGGCATTTCATCATGGAAAGATTTACGCCTGAACAACGTTTACAAAAACCATTCAACTTTATTTCAAAAATTTACGTTCTCTAAAGAATGTGTTTCGCGCGCTTCGCTCAACTTATAGTCAACATATGATACCCAGAATTCAATATTGAATAATATTCGAACGAATAGACCACGTCTAGCACGGAGTGAAGAAATTATAGCGGCCGTTTGAAGCAACTCGAACTAACGTAAGGAACGATTTAGCGCATTTTACGTCGAGATCTTAAATTAAAAAGTTCCAAGAAGTTCCGTCGTTTTCGAACCAAATTTAGTTCAACGATGCAGCCCATTTCTGGCTCAATGGGTATGTAAACAAGCAAATTGCCGCGTTTGAGACGAAGAGCAACCTGAAAAAACTCAAGAATGATGCCGGCGAGAACGTAACCAATGACGTCAATGACGACCGTTATCGCGGCATGATTACCGACTATTTAATGCCTGAAATTGAAACTCGTGATCTCGGCGACATTTGGTTTTATAAAGACAACGCCACTTCCCACACACCGCAAAAATCAATGGATTTATTGAGAGAACACTTCGATGAGCAGATAATTCCACGTTTTGAGCCGGTCAATTGGCCACCACGATCGTGTGATATCATACCGTTAGACTTTTTCGTGAGGGGATCTGTAAAGTCTAAAGACTAAGCGGGCAATCTTGCTCTGATTCAGACCTTGGAGTAAAACATCGCGTGAGTCATTCGCCAGTTGCCAGTCGAAATGCTCGATCGAGTCATCGAAAATTAGGCTTAGCGGATGAACCATTTGAGACGTAGCCGTGGCCAACGTTTGAAGGAGATAATCTCCAAAAAATAAATGTCAAAGGATGTGCTAAAATGTGATAAAAAGCAATCCACATTTAATTTGTTTCTCTGTTTTTTTTTTCTTTAAAAAAGTAGGGAGCCTCGAAATGGATCACTCTTTACAATATATTTTAGTACAATATGATATAAAATAGTTCCGATTAAATGAAGTATATCTTCACTATAGTAAATATAACAAATAAAAGACGAATATAAGAAAGAAAAACAAAACAAAAACTAGATATATTCACTTTGGCTAAAAAATATGTACATAGGTATTTGGAAAATTTGTCAAAATAAAAATTTTAATAAGCCCAAAAAAGTGTTTTTCAATTTTTGTGAATTATAGTATGGGTAAGTTTTGTAGGTATTTCTTGATTAATAAACTTCCGAACGGTTTTCTACTTGACTTTCACGGCTGCTTTTTGAGAGCACTCATCACCAACTCAGTATAAGCGAACTGCGGAACGGCATCTCAAACTCTCTACGTATCGGCACTACGGAAACAATTGGAGCTAGTACGTTGTGGAACTGCACTGAAGAGAAATCAGACTGCTTAACTCGCAACCTTGCGATCAACCACAGTACGTATGGGAATTTAAAGATACCGAGAATTGAAGAGGGAAGCAAGATGCATGGGTAGACAAAAAAGGAAGAAGGTAATGCTCGGCATTTCTACTAAAAGAAGGTGATGTAACTATTTATCTCCAGACTATTCTGAATTTGTTGATGGAACAGTTCTCTACTGAATGACCGTCAGTATACAGCTGCTGACGTACGCCGGTAATATAGGTATACATCATTGGCTTCAATAACCGGACCGTGGGTGCTGTTTTCTCCGAACTGATGAGGAAGCGAAGCGTATGGGACTGATAGTGAAAGAGGACAGGCCGTAATATCTGCTCTTATCAAACAAACAGCCATCGCATTCGCAACTCGGATCCCACCTCACTGCTAACAGTCTTTGAAGTTAAGTAGATAATTTTGTTAATCTCGGAACAAGTATTAGCACCAACAGTTGTGTACTGCGATTCAAAAGGTCATGGTATTTCTGATTTGAAATTCAAAGGTCCTCATAAAAATCTATCGGCCGTTCGGTGGCGGCTTGTTTTAAGCTATAGGTCGCTCCATTTTGTTGGAGAAAAATCGAAAAGCAAAACCACAAATTAGAGGAGAAGCTCGGCCAAAAATCGCTTCAGCAGTTACAATGTTATATATGTAAACACGGCACACCACCATTCATGCTGGTGTTAGTACTACACTCACTGTATATCACTGAATATCTTACTACATTTTATGTGCATATTTCTGTAATCTAGTGTCCACGTCCATACTTCCTCTTTGTTATATTTTGGTGCATATTCTTTCATAATTATAATATGAGAAAACTGTGAGCATGGCCTACCTTTAAAAAGAAACACACTAAATAATCGCGGCTATCTTACATATTCCACTTCTCATTAACGTGCTTATCGTCTCTGCTTTTACTTTATTATGTATTATACGTTTAATTCGGCACACAGATCGTATATACATACATACAAACATATGTCGATTCAAGCTTTCAAATTGATATTTAAATGGGCACAGTAAAATTGTTGGTAATGCAGGGTTCAACAACGAAGGAAGTTCCGTTTATTCACAAGATATGGAAATACCAAATCCCGAATAAATAAATAAAATATTGCACCGTAGGAGATACACAAACGTGTATGTTACTTGTAATGATATGCAGTTATTGATAACCAAACAAACAAATATGGAAAATAGTATTTTATAATATAATTATTATGACGAGTAATGGTAGAGTAATAGGATGAAAAATATAATTATTGTCATACAAAACATATTTTTATCTTGCGCTGGTTTTTTTTTTTTTTTCAAAATATAAAACGTAAGCGAAGTCAACCAAATTTGCACTGCATGGAAAATCATTAAACGGAAAACTTTCGTGTCGATAAGGCGGTTTGAATATCGAGTCGGCAACAGAATAATTAGAAGATGAAATGCTGGATTTCGGTACAATGGAATATGCGCTGCATTTCCAGTGTAAGAAAGAAACGAGAAAAACTCATAAAAGCGAAAATTGCGAATTTTTGTTGAAATTCGGGCGCAAAACTGTATGGACAATGCTAAAATATTATTAAACATTTAGTAAAGTGTATCTTCATAAGGAAGTTATTGAAAATTTAATACACATGTGAACAAAAAGTGCATTTTGTGTATTTACAAAATTTGCAGGAATCTGCATTGGTGACTTTTCTCGCGTCTCCATCTGTAAGGAGGGTGAAGCGCTTACAGACAGATTATTCTCATTGGTGTACAAAAAACATTGTAAGTTATTTATATAAAACTAATCATCGCGCTATGTTAATGATCCGGAACGCTGCTGTTTATGTCATACATACAAATATTTTTCTATAGTTACACTGCCGAAAAACAGCTACCTTACTATTAAATATAACATGCAATTATCCCCACCACCTCCCCCTTTGGTAAAATCAGTGCTAAAAATTGCTCATTGATGGTATAGAAAAAAAATTGTTTGTAGTGTTTCTTTTTCGTTTCATTCCTGATTTTCTTCACACTTGCATTGAGACTGTCAACGCGCACCTCCTCCATCAAATTGGTAGTGAAAAGTACAGCGCGCCACCATCAATAGTAAATTTAGTAAAGAAAAATTATTTTGAGTTTATTTTAAACAAGAAAATCAATTTTAGATAAATATGTAGATTGTGGAATGACACCGTATCTCTTCAATTCACGACAGCCAGAATATATTGATTCAGATTGTGCTCAAATAACATATAACTATTATTGGCATATGCATGTTGGTTTTTTAGATGTATTGACCGAATTTCACATTGCATTGGAGTCTAATATGCGTCGTATTCCAGTGTGAAAATTAACGCAGCGAAGAGCGAATAAAGTATAGAAGATCTTCAATGTCATTACGAATTAAAATAATTTAAAAAGCCTTTCGAGGTTACATATTCTGTAAATTTGTAATTATTATAGCAAAGACTAAAGCGGACATCAAGTTGCTTACTTTGATTATTCAATATTTAACTTCTGCAAGAAAAAAAAAACCTCGAAGTGAACAAAAAACCGAAGACTTGAGACATAACAGCTGGTTTTGTTTACCAAGTTATCTCTTTATATTTAAAATGGTAAATATTAAAACTAAAGTTTATTATCAAACTTTATCAGCTAAAATTATGATTTTCAATATTAAGTTATTCATATCTGCACGAGTTTAATAACAAAGGCATTGGTAATAATGTTATAATACGAAAAGTAATCTACGGATACGCATGCCTTAAACCATGCAATGGTGTGTTTGAATGTGCTAAATATTAATATTGACAAATAATATGGTGAGAAATAATGAATAACTACATTTTATGGATTGTGCCTGGTCTACTGCAAAGTCGGAGGATTAGCTATTCACTTGCAAATATTAAATTTGACCCTTGCGTAATCATCTATCCTATTAACTTTTTTGATATAATGGTATCACAAAATTGTTATCAGTGTTTTTTCCTACCTCTATGTATACGAAACTTTTCAACTCCTTTTTAATACATGTATGTATGTGTGTAGTTTTATATTTAATTTTTAGTTCGCAAATGAAAATCTACGAAATAAGAAAAATTAAAATTTTGAGTTAATATGGAATATACGAAATTTTTTATTAATTATTGTGGAAAACTACTAAATGGAATGAATTTAGAGAAAGATTTTTAGTGAGTTCAGATGAAAATGAGAATATGGGAATGGAAAATGCTGATTCATCTACAAGTACATATTATATACCTATATTAAAATACTTTCAGTTATAATAGATTATTAATTTTTTGTACCTTGCAGCACCAATTAGAATGCACAAGTAGCCCCAAAAGCTAATAATAATTGAAGCATGTTGGGATCAATATGTAAACAAACCTCAAATATCTACCTAGGAGAGTGGCAAAAATACACGTTTTTTTGAATACACCGCATATATTGGATATTATATGCAACGAGAGAGAGAATGTTTCGATAGCTCTGAGCGTAGCTGGACAGGAGGAAAATGTATTCAAATAAATTCACTTTTAGTTGTCTCCGATATATGCGATCGTATGGATCAGGGAAGTTAGATGCGCGTTCAAGTGTAGTTCTCGTAAATATTAGTGTGCAACGCGTCGCGCTGTAGTCTATTTTTGGTACTCTCGGTTTATTGAAAATAGAAATGAAGATAAAACATACCAAAATATGTAAACTCATATGAGTAGTTTATGGATTGACGTATTATAAAGAATCTAAAATTGCCAATAATACGCGTAGTAATCTAGTTACATAATGGATAATGGAATAAATTAACAGTTGACATTTACGAAATTGAAAATGTCAAAATCCGTTCGAAGTTCACGGCACAACAGCCGTGCCGGGTCGTCAAATTCGTCATCACCTAGTATACCACCGCGTAAGCGGGTTAAACGTTGTTGTCGCAATTTCGTCACTTTTATGTGTACGCAAGTGGGTGTGGGCGCGTTGATTGTACTCTATGCTATCTTTGGTGCGCTTTCCTTCATGCATATCGAACGGGAGTACATTGATGAAACAACAGACTATGTCATCAAATTGCGACATAATTGTGCGGAGAAAATGTGGAACATTACCGAAAAATTCAATACATTCGATCGCAGCGAATGGCAAAATAATACTATAGATATACTACTTGAATATCAAGCAGAAATTGCCTCTTTAATTAAGAATGGTTATGTTGGTCGAACTCCTGAACAAATTTGGTCTTTTCCAGCGGCTTTGATGTTTTGTTTATCGGTCATTACAATGATCGGTTATGGCAATATGGTGCCACGCACACCATGGGGCAAAGGATTCACCGTTATCTATGCAACATTTGGCATACCGCTCTATATACTTTACTTCTTGAATATGGGTAAAGTATTAGCTCGTTCATTCAAGTTTTTATACCGCAGCTTACACGATTGTGCACAGGAACGTACAATTTACGACTCGCACTTAGAAGCGCTAGAAAATGGTAGCCTAGGTGTATTGCAACGTAAAAAAATAATTGTACCATCGACAGCTTGCCTATGGGTTATTATTTCTTATATATTAACCGGCACCATTATGTTTGCGAATTGGGAGAAATGGTCCTTTCTAAACTCCTTCTACTTCTGTATGACATCCTTGTGTAAAATTGGGTTTGGCGATTTTGTACCTGGCGCCTCATTAGTTACAGCAGCCGACATTGAAGCAGCATCATTGAAAATTAAAGAAGATGCGTCAGCGGATCCTGAAGAGATCTTCAATATGCAGTTAATAACCGACCAAAATTCAAAGTTGGCAATTAATTTCTTTTATATGCTAGTCGGCATGGGTCTGGTCTCGATGTGCTATAACTTGATGCGTGAAGCAGTGCGCATGAAAATAAAGGAAATAAAAGAAGACACGAAGTTGTGTCTGGAGGACACACGTGCACGATTTATGGGATGTTGTGGAACGAGAGAATACTATGATGAAGATTATTATTAATTATAATGTATATATACATATACATAAACGTTTAAAGGAGGTGTATGTTAATAGTGTGATTCCGACCTGTCGAGTGTGTGAGTGTATGATGGTATATTTTTTTTATTGACGACCACGACGCTTGAGTGGTCTAAGCCATTCGGCAATAAAAATAAAATAAAATGTGTATATAAATATAAATATTTACAATTATACGTAATTGCTGCGCTGCGTAAAAACACACGTTGTGCTCAGAAACTGTTTGATTTATTTTTATGTATGTGATTAAAAAAATAATTTCGCTAATACATGCGAATGTCGAAAGGTGAGAAGCGATTAATTATATTTTCAAAAAAAAAAATTCTTATGGAAATTCTTCAGTTTACTAAACCTACATAATATTTCGCGAATTTGTGCGATATTTTTTTAAGTAAATAAGCTGCCTGACTATTTGCTAACCTATTTAATTTCAAATATTAACCGTATTTAAAAAAAAAGCTTTGTTCATTTACAGGCAATCATTGAACATTTTTTGAAACTACAAAAAAGGGTCACAAACTTCGGGGTAATGCTAGGCGGTAGTACGGATCGTCTATGCACACCGAGCACGTCAGCTGGCCCATTTCGCATTTTTGCCGTCACTGGCTTCCAAAATCGAGCAAATGATATTGTCTACTGTCCACCAATTCGACCAACCGCCAGTGAGAATGCAGAAGACTCGACGGCCGTTATTTACTTTGGTGGTGACGTACAGGTATTTTTTCATTTATAGCAAGTCTTTCAATTACAAAAAACTGTTATTAGTATATCACCAATCTTTTGCATTTATGAAATAGTTAATTGTTATTGTTCTAACTGATACTCTTCTCCTTCATCTTATAGGACTTTCCGGAGAGCATGGAAACAAATCGAGACAGTCGAGGCTATATGAAATACAATCTAGAGAACTCTGCTATACTTTTGCGCGAGGCTTTTCCGCGTGCGCACATCATTGTCATCCGGCCTGTGAGGTAAACAATTACTCTTTTACCTAAATTATGTTGTTATTATTGTAAAAATGTAAGAAATCATTATATTTGACTTATTTACAATTACAGAATGGAATTCAAAACCTTCAGTTGTTTCGACAATTTCGTGCGTGGTAATAATGCTGGCGTACCCGATCATACACCTATGAATCATGCTTTACAACATTTAGAAAAGTGAGTTAATCATTTTAACATTGTAATAAATAAGGCGTTGTAATCTATGAAAATTGCATTTTTCGTAGATTGCTACAAAATCTCTCTCAACGACTGATCTCCATACCGGAAAATGAAATAATGGATCAAGCGGCGCAAGCAGCCGCTGCTGCTGCAGCTGTAGCTGCTGCCGCTGCATTAGTATCTTCTACGCTCTCCACTGCTTCGACTGATACGTCTGCCACCTCATCTACATTGAATGATAACAATCAAGATATGGATATTGATATTTTGCAAGTTCAGGAGAATGTGACCGTTGATGCTGACGGTGCTGTAATATTTCCAAATGTTGGTGGCTCTGGCGATAGTGGAGGCAATAATAGCGGAAACATCTCTGCAACGACAAATAATGCTACTAATAGCAATGCGTCGACATCAACGACAACTTCCCATGGTACACAACAGTCTCCTTTACAAGCAAACACTCATCAAACACAAACAAATAACGCACAACATTACAATAATATTGGTGGAAATAGTAGCAACAGCGGAGAGGGTTTAACGCAAGTACAGCAGCAGCAACAGCAACAACAACAACAATCACAACAGCATACCCGTCAGAACAGCAACCCCCTATGGTGGCGAGAGAATTTGAATTTGGACAAAGCTAAATTGGTTTTAATTGGGTTTAGCAAAGGATGTGTGGTCCTCAATCAAGTGAGTCATATTTGGTGTAAAAATCGAATGCATAATATGAAATATTAAAAATAAGATATAAACTTTAAAATAAAAGCAATTCTAATAACCTTTTTCCCTCTTTTTCAGTTTATATATGAATTTCACTACCTAAAAACACTTACACCTGATGACAGCACAATGATGCGTTTGCTTTCACGCATTAAGGACATATACTGGTTGGATGGTGGTCACGGTGGACAAAAGAATACATGGATTACATCCAGAAGCCTACTAGAAACTTTAACTCGAATGGGTAAAATCTAACATATAACTTTAATATATCAAATATTCAAAATTGTTGTATATATTTCTATAGGAATGAATATTCATGTTCATCTTACGCCATATCAAGTGCAGGATGATCGCCGGCCATGGATCAGAAAAGAAGAAAAAATCTTTACAGATATGTTGCGACGTCTAGGCGCACCGATCACGCGCCATTTGCACTATGATAGTCAAACAGCGAATTTAATGACACATTTTGAGGTGTTACAAGCTTTTTGTCAACACATTCACGCACTAAATCAGCAACAGCAAATGCAACAAACATCAGCACTACAACCATTACAACAATCCTCGAGCAACATCCAAATTAATGACCAATTGCAGCAGCAGCAACAGCAAACACAGTTAAACAATTCAAATCGTACAGACTTGGGTAAGACAAGCGCCAGCGGACCAAAGTGACATCACCGACGTCGGAATGTTGGCGGCCGCTTACACTTGCGTCGAATAGCTGCTGTCGCTGTACCGACTAGTAGCAGCGTTTCGGCAACAACAATTATGAATATAATGCCACAACCACAACAACAGTTAGTCCAGCAGCAGCAGCACCAACAACTAATGCAGCTGCAGCTGCAACACCCACAACAGCAACTGCACCAACCAATAGTAGCAGCACCATCAAATTTTACTTTTCTTGATATAGCAACTACATCAATTGTAAATAATTATACGCGACATTTTTCACAGAACAACACCACCTTACCAACTACGGCAACGTCAGCAGCTGCTGCTGTCACAGCTATACAAAATAATCGCCAACGCCAAAAAACCCCTAATTTGCAAAGAATTCGACCAAGACCGAATCAACGACATCATCATCAGCAGAGAGGGCAGCCAACAAAAATTCATCACTATTCACGTACAAAAGGTAGGCTTCTGCAACATCAAACTTGTCGTTGAATCCATGGGGAAGCAAAGAAGAAAAAATCATAAAACATGCATACATACATATATACATATTCACATGTGCTTAGGAATAAATTAGCATGCATAAATACATGTATATATATATATACATATGTGTAAACAAGCGTGCGTAGATTAATATACATACATATTTACATGCGTATCAGTACACTGACTTCTTGTATCATCTTACTCTTAAAGTTTTTGCTGGTCCAAAAAAAAAATGCTAAAATTAATTTCAATTGTAATTTGCAAATTTTCATAATTTTATAATGAAACATATAGTATACATACATATGTATATTTAAATATTATGTGAAGGCCTTGCGAACTTTAATTTCAGTAAAAATCATAATTTAATTAAGGCACAATGATATACATATGTATGTATATGTGTATGTATGCTGGGTTTATTTTCTTCCCTTGGCGTAAGAAAACTTAGTAATGAAATATTTAAATTTAATATCTTAGTATAACATCATAATTTAAGTATTGCAACAAATCAAAGATAATTTGGTGCACTATAAATTTAAGTATTAGCTCTATTTCATAGATAGGATGCTATATATTTTTACTTAAAATTACTACATTTAATGACTTTGATAAAAGTTTCGCTGGCAATTTTTTTTATACAAACACAATCATACATTAATCACCATTACTTTAACCAGTGCAATCCTCTTAGACATTTATATTTTTTTATTATAGTTTACTATTATTTATATGTACCTCTCTAATTTAGAATTCCTGTTTTAAGATAATTTACTTATTATGCATAAAATTTGGCGAATTTCCTTTTATATAAAATAAACCAAAAATGCCTTTTTCATATTTGGCCGTATGTAATTATTTTTATTTGGCAATGTCAAAATGTTTGGAGATACTAAAATTATTTACTTCCAGATAAAAAATAAATAAAAACTGCATTCGCATTCAACAGTTCTTTCGTCTTGTATACTGAAAGTTAATTTTATTAACACAGCACTTTTTGGTCTTTTTGTCGTTTCTAAAGTAAAGATAAAGCTTCATAGAAGTATCTTACAGCTTTTTTTACGTCGAACCATTTTTAAGCAATACATGACAAACATTTAAGAACATAGATTTTTTTTGTAAAATTAATTAATAATAAATTTATTATAAAACTTAATAAATGTTTGTATACCACTAATGCGAGTAATCCGAATTTCAATTAAAAATTTGAAATAATAAGTTGGTTCAAACTGAAGGTAGAGTTATACCAAAAGCTAGCCCATATAAGTATTATTTTTCATAGTGGATCTTTATTAACGAATAGGTTGTTGTCACAGCATTAACACCTGCACTCCTACGAATCTGTGTATGACTTTCTGCCAGAAATAACGCTAAAATATTTAATTGAATCACCATATTTTAGGAAAAAACAATTTTTATCTTAATTCAGTGCATTAACGAGATATTGGGTACACTTTTGTTTACAGTTATATCTGTTCGCACTGACACACAGCATAATGCTTGCATGGAAGTTATGAAAAATTATAAAAATAAATACCATACCATATAACATACACGTATGCATATAATAATCAATTTTAAATTATATAAGCTTAAAAATTCTTTATTATTTTATTTTTTTTTGTGTAAGTGTCATAATAACTTACGACAAGGATTAAGAAATCGCCATACAATATAACGATATAAAATGTACACCCTTTTCATATCATGAAATCATAAATTAAAATGTATTGTCTAAAGATTCACATAATTAAGTGCTCAGCATGTGATTACAAATACAGAGGAATAAACAAAGAAAATTTATCAAATAAGAAGATGCATAAATCTTAATGTCATATCTGTTTTACGAAAATAGTATTTACATTAAAATTACAAAAATTATGACAGCATGCATGCGATTTATAAAATGTGTGCAAATGTAAGAAAAGACAATTTCTGCAAAAAAAACCAAGATAGCTATAAAATTCAGATGCAAATACAAATTCAAAGAATTAATAATAATTATCGTAAATTTGCACACTCATATACATATGTATATGTGTGTACACAAAACATGTTAATGTCAAGATACATTTCTAAAATTTGTCCAATGATATACAACATAATCACAATACATAAATAAACACACCAAAATGTTTTATGTACTACCGTACTAAACAGTTTTGTGAAATTTGCAAAGTTAATTTGATTAAAAGTTACAAAAAAATTAATATTAGAACAAAAAATGCACATTAATAACATAATAAATGTACCTTTTTCGAATTTGCAGTTCAAAATTATCGCATTTACAATGTTAAAACATGCTAAGGAGGAGAATAATGCTATTATCTGTAATTACATTATGTATGGAAATTTATGTATACACGTATGCATCTCTTCGGTTTTGTACATATTTGGCACTTTAGAAATTCATCTATAAATGTTCAAAACAATTGTAAGCAAAATAATAGTAAGACTTGAGAATACATTAGAAAACCAAAAAGGGGTACATGTACATACATATATGTTTGTAGGTATATTCAATAGTTGCTTTGAAATGAACAAATTATCGGTGTTTTGCGCTTGATAATTATACTATATCTAGATACAAATGCGGGAAATTTAATTTTAATATATAAAACTTGAGAAAGCATGGCAATTGAAATATAATTAAGCCTGGCTTAAACGTATACATTAAGTTGCCCACTCCTCTAATCTGTTTTTAAAATTCTATTAAAATTTAAGAAAGGTAAATTTGAAAGTTTTTAAAAGCAGCAAAATCAGAGAATTTAGTATATTAAAACATAAAATAACATTTGTGTAAGTTATAACTGTAAACTAAAGGAACGACAAAACATATTAAATTACATGAACCGGATTTATGTTTTTGGAGATTTGCATAATATTTCAAATATAACTTATTCATAGTGTATACTTCTCGTTTTAATTATTTAGCGTCGAAATACATATACATAAATGCACAAAGAAAACGTAAGTACCCATTATATTTTCCTTTCGCAAGACTTGACCACAGTTAGTTTACTTTTTTAAGTTAGTTTTATGTCGCCGAACATTTTATTCACCTTCTTGAAATAATAAGCGTTTTAGAGACTTTTTCAAATAAATATGTAAAATTTGTATTTTTAATATAAAATCTAATTATACATTCGAATTTATAATCCTCTTTTGTTTTATAACAAATTTTGAGTATACAATGAACTTAAATTCACTTAGTACAGTAGTTGATTTACAATTGCGAAATAGATAGACTTTTAAGACGACATTTGATGCATAGCATCATTTAACATATTCGATTTAAAATCTATTTAAAATCACTTCATTGTGTTTTTAGTTCTACATTATCCTAACGTTTTATTGAAATTAAATTTCTATTTATGACATAGAGATGGATATTGAGGTCTTATATTCAATGTAGCCTACCTAAACAAGTATCCTTTGTGTTTAATTAAGTTATTTTGAATATCAGCTTTCGAAATATTTTACTATATAGTATAAGGTAAAAATATATCACTAATGTAAAGAATAACCAAATTGAGTGTACTTCAATGTGAAATTATATGCTTATTATGTACATTTATTTTTACAACTAATGGTTAACCATTCGTCACTACCATCACAGCAGTCACAAATACCATCATTAATGCGACTACTTGGAACATATACGTCTATACCGCGACCGGTGATATGGCGTTTTTGATATTTGCAATAGAAGCGACCTTTGGCGCAAGCATTAGTGCTTGGCTCGTCACTCCCATCCGAGAGGCAATCGCAGAAATCGTCGTTAACACGTTTAAAGGATACTTCCTTACTGCCATCTAAACATCGGAAATTTCCGTCAAAGTTGGGCTTATAGGAATCATAATCGTAAAGCCGTATGCCACTACGGAGAACAAGATCGTAAATACTATTAATAATTTATTATATTATATTACCGTATAATTTTAATGGAATCTTCCTCTTCGTTGTTGTCCAGAGATAGAGCACCATCGCCACCACCCCCTCCATCATCGTAGCCATCACTCTGCTTTCGTCCCAATGATTTAATCATTTCCATATGTTTCTTACGAAGTCCCTGCATAGTACCTTCGAAACTCCACGGCGTACTTGCACTTGGCAGTTGATTAATAGAAAAGGCCTGATAAATTATAAAAACTATCCCTAATAGAAAAACTCCTAATAAAAACATTTTGGATTTTTGCTTATAGAATGGTTTATAGTAAATATTTTCTCGCTTCACCCAAGTCTTTCGCATTGTGAGAAATTTTTTGAACTTTGCTACTGACGCCAATATCTAAAACTTGTTATTTTTACGGAAATCTAAATAAACAATAATATACTCAAAATGATCCAAATATATAAGAATTGCAAAGTTGTCAAAAATTATTTTTGTTTACTTGTCAGCGTTTATCGTAGTGTTTGCTGCCGTGGCAAGGGTTAAAAGTTCAGAGTTGTATTTAATAAAATATATTAATGTTTCAATTGTTTAGTTTCGCTTTATTTGTTGCAATAAAATTAAAAGAATATCTTAATATTCTTAATTCCCAGGCACTCTCCACTGAGACCATCGTAAAATTCCTTGAGAGCTTCCGGAATTCTTAACTTTGGAAATATTGATAGAATGCGGCCCAACCCATACTCTATGCAAAAAAAAAACAGATATCAACTTTATACTATGCTCAGTATGTCTTTCCAAGTGGACTTTCTGCTGACATTTACTCATTACTTAGCCGTTTGTCTATCTCCAGTCCGTGCATTAAAAGTTCCGATTCCAGATCCTCCTGCTGATATTTCTGTAGGTGACTAGCATCCTTCTCTTCTTCTGATGTAATTGTCATTAGCCGGACATCTATTATATCTTCTTTACCTTCAACTTTTGAGGAGTGTTTGCATTCCAAGCTACATATATAGTCGACCAAACATAGCGTCAACAATTCCACGAATTATTGAACTGCATGATCGGTCCTAATTCGAAAATGTTATCTGTACAGATACTTGCTAATTACTTGGCCGTCTGGCCATGTTTGGACATGTTTGATACAATCCATCAACGCTAGTAGTTCTCCCTGAATCACGTAGTAATTCAACTTCGACTTTCCAATATACCGTCTATAGTAGGTAACTGTCGTCTCCTGCCCATCAATTAACTTTGAAAGTATCCAAAATAAATGTTGCAGCTAGAACAGGGTACGCTGGCATAGGCCCATTGCATAGCCGCTCCTTCAGAGCTTGGAGGGCCTTCTCTAGTTCCACTGGTGAGCTCGTGGAGGCATTAAGCAAAGCTTAAGATAATTGAAACAAATCGGCGGTAGTAAAGATGTAGCCCAAGAAGACTCCGTAACTCATGCAATTTCTCTGACCTGACCAGTCCTTCACTGCTTCTATTCGCCTTCGTAGTGTCGACGCCCTTTGTCGTTATCTGATGGCATAAGTAATTCATCCCCATCTTAAATAGCGTCAAATTTTTAGCATTTAATTTCAGCCCAGTGCCAGCTGTCCTCTGAAAAACTTCTTCCAAATTTTCCAGGCGCACCTCAAAGCTTTTACCCAACACGATGATGCCGTCTAGATACACCAAACATATTTTTATGTACATGATCCATGAATTATTCAAAAGTGGCAAGAGTCTTGCATAATCCAATAGGGATCTCGGTGAATTGCCAAAGACCGTTTCTAACAATGAAGGCTATCTTCTCCTTATTATCCTCTCTTACTTCCTCTTACCAATAGCCGCTCTTAAGGTCCAGTTTTGCGAATTGGCCTAGCGTCCCCAGTATCAATGAAATGTTTCACAACGTTTGTGCTGCCTGGTTTATTTGCCAGCCTTGTCGAATATGCTGGAGAAGTTTTCTGGCCTTATGCCGGTATTTAATTTTCAACTCTTCCGGCCATGCCTTTATCGGCTTCAGGTAATTCTCTGCAGTTGATGACGGCGTTCCCCTTTAGAATTTGTCCAAACACAGTTTCTTTTCGAAGTTTTATTGGTGATTTAAATTCATTTAATATTTGAACTCGGATGCATCCATTATTTTGCGTCTCAGCCAATAGTACGTCTGGTATAGAATTTTGTGCTGCTTCAACAAATCACAATTTGTTTGTCCCACAATCTCTATTATTCTTTACACAAACAACTGCTTATATAGTAGGACCTACTATATGGCGCAGAAGCGTGAACGATGTCAACATCTGATGAGTCGGCTCTAGGAGTCTTCGAGAGGAAAGTTCTGCGAACGATTTATGGTCCTTTGCGCATTGCCAACGGCGAATACCGCAGACGATGGAACGATGACCTGTACGAGCTATACGACGATATTGACATAGTTCAGCGAATGAAGAGACAGCGGCTACGCTGGCTAGGCCATGTCCGAATGGATGAAAACACTCCAGCTTTGAAATTATTTGATGCAGTACCCGCTGGTGGAAGCAGAGGAAGAGGAAGACCTCCACTCCGTTGGAAAGATCAACTGGCGCCAAACAGCGAAAAGAAGAGATGAATGGCGCGCTATAATTGACTCGGCTATAATCGCGTAAGCGGTGCCAACGCCAATAAAGAAAAAGAAGAAACAACTGCTTATGACTTTGGTGGGATCTGTTTGCTGTCTTCTAGGGCCACTAGCTTGCTACTGTATGAGCCCTATGTCCAATGCTAAGTTGTACTTCCATGTTCTCGTACTCCATAATTCTATTATGCATATTAATCTTAAAGCCTTGTCCAAGCAAGAAGTTTATTCCTTTGATGACCTCATCTACAACTTGCGTGATTATGATGTTGTGTAACACCATTTCCTATGTCGCCTTCATATGTTACTTCTCCCACATCTTGAGTGTCTTTAGCTTTCACTAACTGTAAAGAACTCAATCGACGTTTATTTATTATCCAATAAAACACAATTTGCTTTACTATACACCAGGACTTATTTTACAACTTTTACACTGTAGTATTTTCACTTTGCATCCAAGTTGTCACCAACGAGCTAACTTTTTAACTGAGCTACATTGTTTTGTCCGCTCTCTTATATACTTCACTCATAGCTCGTACCCAGTTCTAGAATGTGCTTTAGGCAAAGAACGTATATGAATTAATATACGTTCTTTGGTAAAGACCTCTCCTTTTTCACATTTTCGCCACAATATTACCATATGGTACTATTGGCAAAATATTCCAAGTGAATTTCATCAGCTGTTCTAAGTTATTAATGTTTATTATCAATTGTTAACCAATTCATGTGAAATAAATTACTTCGACATACCAAAAAAAGAAGATAATTGAAAATGTCGGGGCCTTATAATTGGCAAAATGCTGCAGAGCGTCAAAATACTGCCCAAGCCCAGTTGGTAGGAAATACTTACGATGTTCTTGAGCGTAGTGCCGCGAGCATACAGCGGTCCAATCAGGTTGCGATTGAAACTGAACAGATAGGTACAGAAGTAAGTTGAGAGACAGTGCTACTAGAACTATGTATCCTTAATATGTGTTTCTTTACATAAAGGTGTTATCGGAATTAAGTGAACAACGGGAATCCTTGCTGCGTTCCACACGCCGCCTCCAGGATGCAGATGTGGATATCGTGCGTTCTGGAAGTATTATAAGAAAACTGCGTCGCGAAGTACTTTATAATAAGTTAATATTAGTGATAATTATAATTTTAGAAATTTGTATTTTAGCGGGACTTATAGTAATCAAATTCGTACGATTTTAGATTTCTTGCAAGGCTTGAATTGCTAGTATTTTTTATAAAGTAAACTCTTTTACGACCACAAAAGTAAACTTTATTCGAAATATTTCCATTTTAAAATACACCAAATTGTATTTATTTACCATTTATGTAAATAACAATTTCCAAGATCATACATAGTACACAGGATGTGAGTTTTCGGCAAATAGTAGTGCAAGATGTATTTATCGTTATGCTAAGAACTACACTTTTTTTTATTTAATAACGATAAGTAACTCAGTTTGTAATTATTATTTTTTTTTATAAATGATATCTGTGTATGCGTACACGTATGTATCAAGTGTATTTTCAATTCAACATTCGCTCATGATAAGAGCGTTTATTAGATATTTGGCTTTATAAATTTAATACGTGCATGCATGTATTTATGTACATATATAGCGGATAATGATACCTACTTTTTGAGTTAAAAATTTAAATTGGCTTTCTCCCATATTGCATTTTCAAAATTACCATCTATAAAATAAAATGTAAAATAATATCCAAAAATATGATTGTCATTAACATATTGGCAAAAAAGTTAAGGTATTCATTTTTAAAATGAATGGATAGAAGTTTAGAGAATTTATTTTTGTTCACAGTTTAATACCTTTGCTAATTATATCATATAGAGAGAATTCAAGCAACAGTTCTACTTATTTTCAAATACATAGAACAATAACTACTGATATTTGTCTACAATTGAATAAATTCCTGTTCTTTCCGCTTTACAAGTGCTACATCTCCATACATAAATTTGTATTGATTAGCAGATTCATGATGCACTCTTTCCTAAAATATTACCAGTTTTAGTAACTTTCAATTTTCTTTCGGCAAAATTATAGACCAGCCAAATACACGTCGGTCGAATCCACATGAAAATAAATCGCAATTCATTAGTGGTTCTTCAGCCCAGGCAACGGACGAAACCATTCGACGATGACCCTAGAAATTCAAATTACACATTAATATATGTACATTCATAGTTATTTATCTTAGACCTGTCGGCTTGTACGTGGTAATCTAGCTACACGTTGCCCATTCAAATCAAATAAACGTATCTGTCTATTGTCATGTGGTATTGCTATTATGCCACCGCTCGAAACAGCCAATCGATTCACAGAGGAATCCGTTCGTATAGTTGCTAGTGCAGAGCGCATATTTCTTAGTTCCCAAACTTTTACCGTGCGATCGTCCGAACCAGACACCACTTTATCATCGCGCGCAAAGACTGTTGATGTTACACTTCTAAATATTTCACAAAGCTTTAATAGGAGTTAGGTATTCTAAATTATGAATTATATTACTCAGTGTGTCCTTGAAATACAGATACAGCAGGAATTTCATAGCGAAAGTCCCAAAGACGAAATGTTGAGTCACGTGAAGCCGTAACCACTAAACGTTGACTTGCATGTGCAGATACATGTGTCAATTCATGATCGTGCCCAGTTAGAGTCTGTACTGGTTCACGGGATTCTACGTCCCATAAAATCGCAGTCCGATCCCAACTACCTGTAATTATTTGCCTGTGATCCATACTTGGCAACCAGTCAGCTGCCACTACCACAGAAGAATGACCACCAGGGCCAGTAAACTCACACAAGGGAGTACGCAATGTATCAACGCGATCTCGATCTTCTACCTGTTCATCACTGTCGTCAAGCTCCTCTTCTGATGAATGTCCTCTCCTTCATGAACAGAACCAATATGTAAGGTTTAAAATCGATAATTGTAATTCATATTTACATACTTAGAGGATTCCCAATTAACTGCTGCCTGCCAGATATGTGCTGTTCCATCGCCGCTACCTGTCAATACTAAGTCCCGATTCTGATGAAATTTCACAGAGTTAACTGAACCTGCATGTCCCTGATACTGAAGTAAACATCGACCATTTTCTATACCCCAAATACATGCAGTATGATCTGCGGAAGCTGTGCCAATAATTGGTTGACCAACTTTGGCAGTTACTTGCCAAACTCCATCTTTATGTCCACAGAACTCTCGCGTTACTTGGCTTACCACTGTTTGGGCCTTGAAGCTCGATACTATTCGACTCGTCTGAGCTTTTATTTTATTGCTAGCTTTTACCTTGCTACTACTTGAAGTAAATTTTGCTTTCAATCCTTTACCGCCTCCACCAGTACCAATTATTGGTGCCAGTGCGGTAGTATCTCCTTCATCATGTACGATGGCAGATATAATATTTGTTTGGGCCGTAGTAGGTAAAGTCGCATTCGAAGAACCACTTCCGATCACATTCGCACTGCTACCACCTGCAGCAATCACTCCAGCTGAACGTTCATATGAACAAATAAGATCTTTATTCATGCAGTGATCAAGCTTTTCCTGCACTGAGTAATTAAATTTATTTTTAAATATGCTTACTTATTTTATTCTAAAGAAACTTACAACTTAAGTTTTCCAAATACAAAAGTTCAAACTCTTTTTCGATCTGACCAAAAAGAATGTGCAGGCGGACACGGAAAGGTGCATCTTCGGGAATGGTAATGTCTTCTGCCAAGCTGGATAAACGGTGTTTTGACGACTTCATATTTTGGTTGATATTTATGAATTCGATTATTTCACAAATTGTTTATTGCTCAACAATTTTCCTTGTGTTTACTAAATATTTTGTACGACACTTGAAAAACACATATCGTTGTATGTATTCCAGGCAATATAACAACCGACTCGGTAAGTTCAGGTGTATATCCGATAGCACTAATAAAATTCCGGTAATTAAATTAGCGTTTGTTTATTCACTGCATTTATGCATATTTTGCAATTCTGTGCATATTTTATACAAGATTTATCTGGTTGCAGTTCAAAATACACACTTATGCTTCTTCTTACAAGTATCTTAATTCACTCGCAATTGGCAAAGAACGTATATTAACAAAGAACGTATATTAATATACGTACATTGGTACCCAGTTACGTTCTTTGACATAAGCATATGACAACGCCATACAAAAGAACGTATATTAACGTTTGTGCTATAAGGAACAGTAACAAGTTAATCAATAAGATCGATTCAGCGGATTCTTCTCCATTGTAAAAGAATACGTTCTTTCCTGTTCCGCATGCAGTGGTTAATGGGGTAATGTGAAACGGACACAAAAATAAAATAACGTGGCAACATTATTTTTTGACGCCATTTGTAAAGTCTCTTTTTCTGGAAGCAGATCCACAGAAGTGAATTTTTGCCGAGGGAATTATGACTAGCATCGGAGATTTATTTACTAAATATAATTGTACAAATTGCCAGGATGATATATCTGGAATTCGTGTGCATTGTGCAGAATGTGAAAATTTCGATTTATGTCTACAGGTGAGTAATCAAACATTTGGAACTTATTCGTGGTTGCTAAAAATTGCTCGGGAGATTTTCGTTTTTTAACAAAGTAGCGAGTAAATTTGCGTTCTACTTTTTTGTATGTAGGTAACGTATTATAACGAGCGACAAATTAATGTTGTTGTTGTTGTAGCGGCTTTGTATAGTTTGGAATATGGAGATTTAAACAGCTGGAAATATTTGACATTTTTTTTTTTTTTAATATGTTTACAGTGTTTTGCTTCTGGTGCGGAGATAGGTGCACATCAAAATAATCATGCCTATCAATTCATGGACACTGGAACGGCCATACTGTCAGTATTTCGTGGCAAAGGGGCTTGGACAGCCAGGGAGGAGATACGTCTTTTGGATGCTATAGAACAATATGGCTTTGGTAATTGGGAGGACATAAGCAAACATATTGAAACCAAGTCTGCAGAAGATGCCAAAGAAGAGTACGTAAAACGATTTGTTAACGGCACTATTGGTTTGCACACTTGGACACCCGCTCAATCCCAACGACCATTACTAGTGGATCACACATCTGAGGATAATGGGCCATTGGGCGCAACAGCTTTACAGCGTCTACCGCCTTTGGACATAACCAACGAGGAAGCCGCTCAATTGGGTTACATGCCCAATCGTGATGGTTTCGAACGGGAATATGATCCCACAGCGGAACAACTAATATCAACAATGTCGCTAAGCACAGAAGACACTGAAGCTGATTATTTATTGAAATTAGCACATGTGGATATGTATACACGCCGTTTGCGAGAGCGCGTACGTCGCAAGCGTTTGGTGCGCGATTATCAATTAGTAGCGAATTTTTTCCGAAACCGTAATTATGCTCAACATCCTGGCATGACACGGGAACAAAAAGAGTTTCGCGATCGGTTTCGTGTGTTTGCACAGTTTTACACGTCCAATGAATATGAACGTCTCTTAATGTCTTTGGAACGGGAAAAAGAACTGCGCATCCGACTTGCGGAGTTATGCCGTTATCGCTATAATGGATTGACTAAAATTGACGAATGCCGCCACTTTGAGCAGCATGCTGCAATGGCATTGAATCGCTCTACTGGACCTTATGGTCATGGAAAAACGGTAAGTGTGTTCCATTGCCTTTGCGAATGTTAAGTTTCAATTAGATATTTAGTGTTTTAGTGTATTTGCAGTTGGTAGGATAATGTATTAAATCTGAAAACTAGATTATTGGATATATACATACATATATGTATGTATATGATTTTTTCCTGTATATATGTACATATGTGTATGCATTGACCAAGCAATTTTTGTTAATAGTATTCGCTGAAACTGACAATACACGAAAGATTGAATATCGTGTCGTATTTAGAAGAGATTTTTGTAGTTACTCTGTACGACTTTTGTAATGAAAATTTGCTGGTTTTCCGAAAACTTGTACTATTACTTTCAATTCCATGTCCACGATATTCAGTTTGCGTGTATTATCGGCACACCAAGCGGCGAACGTTTGAACGGATGTATAAGACAATGTTTAACCACAGGACAACATGCATCTCAGCACTGGAAGTCGTCGGCTGCCAGGCTCTTCCTTACACTCTCCACAACACAACAGCAGAAAACCGTAAGTGTTCTATTATCGAGCAATTAAATATGTGTTAGACGCAAATATATACATATTCTCCTTATTTAATACCTTAGCGAACTGTCAAACGGAAACGAGGTAAATCCAAGTTCAATCGCGTCAAGAAACACGCTCCACACCGGCGACCTGACCTCCTCCGGCGCATCATTGCACAACAGAAATTACTTGGATAGCTGTCGGGAATCGTCGGCTCTTACGACGATATCGCAAGCGGGAATGATAGCGGGAGCGGGCATGATGACCACAACGATGGCCACCACAAAACTATCGAACGGAACTCTACAACAGTTATTACCAATACAGCAGCAGCAGTACACAACGATGATGGCGATAAAAAATCAACAACCACCACAACTACAAATAAACGACGCCGCCGTAGGCGAAAAGCAAAACCTACAACAACTACTGCTACAGGAAAGTAATAATAACATAGATGTTAAACTAGAACACTCCCCGATAACCGTATCTATGAGTAATATTTTGCGCGCACAATTGGATGAACTAAAACATCTACCACAACCTTTGGGTAGCAATTTACTATCTACTAATGAACAACAGGTTTGTAAAGACTTTAACCTGCCACCTACAACATATTTATCTCTAAAAACAGTTTTACTAAGCGGCGCACCTTTAGTTAATAATTTGTCGCCGATTGAAAATTCTTTGCGAAAATACTTTGTAAAAGTAGGTTGGCTAAGTCACTAGAATTAATGTTAAATAACATTTGTAACAAAACAAATATGTATTTATATACCTACACATAAGAAGGGCACATCATCAGGTGCAAAAAATAATAAATTAAATTAAATTCATTATTCAACCAGTTGGAATTACCTAAATTTCATGTCTGCTAATCATGACGCCAACTGATAGCATCTCACTTGCTATCGATTTATTAGACGTATTGTATTGATTAATTTTAAAATAGGCGATACGTACAATATTAATTTAAGGCGCTTCATTTCCATTCATTTTTTTAATATTTTTCCATGAATACAGGCATCGCATCAAAACACGTATACATATTTAGTATTGTAAATAGTATCTTAACGCTTACTTGTATCAAGTTTTCAACTACGGTTTCTTAAAACCACTTTTGGGATTAAAAAAAAAATGATTAGAAGTTTCAAAACACATTGTATGTGTCAAAATAAACATAATTTGCTTATATGTTTAGTTAGTCAGTTATTTTATTAGCGAGTATTTAAAACAATAAACATAATAAAAATTCAAAGAAATATTAAATAAAATTTGACTTTTGATTGGTATATGTTTTTAAACGGGATTGAAACAAAAATTGAAATGCAAAGCAGCATTACCACATTATGTTAAAGAAAATTCTGAATACCCTTGGGAGAAAAATTGAGTTTTAAAGATAAAGGAACATTGTACTTACCACTTGAATTGGGAACAGAACACTTTTTTATTTATATTATATATATATATTTATTAAACACAATTTTGGCATTAATATTTTTCGCTTTAACAAATTTTCGCTTAGCTATACAATAAATGACGTAAATAGTTTTTCTTAAAAAGTTTATGGTCAGATGGCGCAGTTTCTTCGGAATACTAATATATACATTCAACCAATCTGATTAAATAAATGCATTCCAATGCCGTTTAGCTATATCAACTGCACAGAGTATCACTTATTCCTTAGAAAATACCGATATAAAGTATTTTTCTGTCCACCATTTGCAGCGGGCGCGACACCGCCAGCTTTAGCAGCTACAGCGCTGCTCCCCTGACCGGAATGTGGTGTACCAGATGAAATGGTATTACTGTTTGGTCTGATATTGCCATTTGCAACAGCAACTGCTGCAGCAGCAAGGGATGTACGCCAGGAGGCAATCAATTCATTTTGAACATCTAAGGGTAGTTCATTGAAAACGGTCGTATCTACACCAGCGGGGCATGGTATATTGGAAAGGTTTCCTGTGATAGTTGTTGTGTTTGTGGTTGTTGTGATGGATACTATTTCGGATGTCGTTGATAATTCAGCAAAGGATTCAGAAGGCAAACTAGTGGTAGATGTTATAGATTCTCCTTCATGTTTTCCTGCTGGGATGTCACAACTTGTCGGTGTGCTAGCGTTACTAATTGTTTCATCCATAGGAGAAGGTAATGGCGATGAAGTAGTTGATGATGGCGTAGATGAAATTTGACGTTGTGTGGTGAAAGATCGATTTCCCACTGAAACTCGGTTAACTTTCGTAAGTAGTGTGGAGGGTGGTTGTACTGTACGAAAACGTTGGAGAGATATAAACGATGCCATTGCAGATGTGGATGTGGATGCAACAGCAAGAGAACTGCTGCTACTTGTAGGACCGTTTGTTGGACTCGTTACAAAATCTTTTTCGCTGTCACGTGAATTTAATCGCAGATCACAAACACGTAACTTACTTGGTGAAGCAACATCAGCAGCGTCGTTAGAACTGCAAACGGCTGAACTACCCAGACAGCGACGTTTTGCCATTAGTAGACGACCGATGCGACTCTTTTTAGGCGAAGGTTCAACTTCGGTTTCAGAGAAATCGGAAAAGTCTGAATTTGTTGCCGCAGATTCAGATCCATTGTCAACTAGCATTGGTATAGGCGAAGCTGCAGTTGCACGTCTACGATAGAATTGATCACTGGGCTGAAATGTGGTGGGTGACGAACGGAATGCTTCATCACTATTCGTTGATGATATCGATGCAGTTGGACTCTCCGATGATGTGGGTACGTCCGTGTTGGTCAATGAAGTAATGGACTGTACTTCCAAATCGGTTTTCTTTATTAGAAAGTTAGCGATCGAAGATGAGCCAAGTTTGCGTTGTTGAAACTTTGAAAAGGCTAGACCGATAAGCGTAATGTTAAAAGGTTTTGTAAGATCAACAACTCTCTCGAACAGCCGTAGTATAATCTTTAGTAACTTTTCTTGAGCACCTTCAGCAAGGACTACCTTTGGTCCACCACTTTCAGAGCATGGCAGTGATCTAAAGAGTGAGGGCAAAATGTTTACTTGCTTCGTTTCACGATGACTGGTCTTCTTCTGAGAATCGAATTTACGTAAAACCACTTTTATTGCAATTGGTATACGACCATCTTCTGCCACCTAATAAGGAAAAAGAATTAAATAAATTTGGTTATTAATATCAAAACTATCACTTACCTGTTCTAATAACCGTAATAGCAGTAAACGAAAGCGTTCTTCAACTTCGGTGCGAACTGAAATCGGACGGCATGAATCTTCAAGACCTATAGTTTTCGGTTTCCCCGATGCACGTACCGAGTTCGTATCCTTACCATAGGCCAGTTCTTTTAACCGCGTAGCTGTTTCAAATCCACATTTTTTTCGTAACGAATCCATATTACAGTTTTGTAATTCGGTAATATTAGCAATACCACTCTCCAAAAGTAGGGATTCAGTTTTTTGCCCTATGCCAGTAACTTTATGCAAGCCATTTAAATCTCGCATAAACTGCTCCGCATAAACAGAACACAGAACTGTCTGTTGGTTTGGTTTATGTTGAGATCCTACTAATTTAGCCAATAATTTGTTGTATGATATACCAGCACAACAAGTGACATTCAGTTGCTCAAGCAATGCCAAACGTATTTCCTGGGCGATTTGAGAACCAACTGCTAATCGTTGTGCACAACCGCAATTACAGCTCGACATAAAATCACTGCTATCAGGATATATATGACCTTCGACTTTTGGGAATGAAGTAGTGCGAATTGTTGAATTTTCAGAATGTTTATAATTATTACTTTCAATTCGTCTACAAACTTGCGCAGACACATCTAAATAATTTTCATCTAATCCCAGTTTCTCCACCAAAGGTGTAAAAGTCAGAAGTGCATCAAATATACGTTGAGACATTTGTTTATAGGGTGTCAAATCTTCTCCATTTACTAATGTCAGTGTTGGACATAGACGTTGTGCCTCCTCTACAGCCATTAATTTTTTAACACCAAATTCACGGGCAATGTAATTACAAGTGACTACGAAATTTTTCTGCTGAATACCAAGTGGACGAATACGGAGGCTGGGATCACGTATCTCTTCGACTTGTGCATAAAAACAGTCCATGTCTAAGTGAATGATAGTGCGTTGATGTGGCTCACTGCGGTTAAGGACGTTGGAAAAATCCATGCTTTCTGTTAAATGGATTCCTTTGACGTTAATGGATTTCCTAAAAGAAAAAATATATACATATGTATATGTTAAAATTTGTCAAGAGAAACTTTTACAATTTAGTTGCCCAAAATAAAGTAAGTACCGGTTTTATAGTATCTGATTAGAAAATATTAGGAGGGTGTCTCCAGAGTTTCGAAAATTTTGTGTTCAGTGTCAGCCAATTATTCCCGTTGAGTACTATAACGCTTAAAAACGCGTTTTCTTCAATGAAATCAGGAAATAAAAGTTTTAAAAACCACAAACGGCTGTCTTAAATTAGTTTCTTATTTTGATTTTCAAATACCATCACAATTTCCCTCGCAAACTATTGGTCAAAACAAAATGCAACAGTTACTTATTCACCTATTCACTATTAAATACTTATTTGTACTCTTTATCTTTTCCATTTTCACTTGTTTGGCGTATACAAATATTTCTTGTTTCGTACCTAATATCGTCATTTCGCACGGAAGGCACATGTAAAGAGAAAACAACAAATATGAGTAATCGGCCCACAAACTCTTCAGCATCTCACCGTCCCTCTGTACTTCTTGGCCAAAACAAACAATAGGGGGAAAGTTTACACAATATTCAATCGCATTCGCCTTTGTTTCAAAAGAAATACCAAAGTATAACCGCTTCATACCACAATAATTGTTTTTTCTGTAATTGCCTTTAAAAGATATTGTTTTTGCGTGCACTTTGGCTAGCATATGGTATGATAAGCGGACGTGACTTCATTTAACAGGTATTATGATCCTTATAATTATAGCAAATGGGTCACTGCAAGCTTTTATAAATTAATTACGATGTTTTTCATATATCTTTAGTTACCACTACTTTTTTGTAATCAAATCACTTAAAACTGAAGAAAACACTTTGAGACAGTTGAAGACGCGTTTAGTTGGTTATGTGCAGACTAAGAAAAAACCAAACCTCGTAATTCAAGAAAAAAAATTTTGTGTCAAAATAAATATTTCGATTTGCTGTGCTCGTCTAAGATTTCCGTTATTCATTATAATTGTGAAAAAACTCTTAATTTCTGCAATTCAATCTACACAATGTTTGATGATAGGCTATACGATGGCAATGCACGGAAGGCAACAGACGAAGGTCATGGCGATAGCAACAACGTAATAAATGGCGACAAACAGCATAGCATGTCGATGGAGATTAGACTTTTAGTGGCTTTCTCTTTTGTTTTGTTAACCTTTCTTACCTTAAAATTCTACTAGATGTTTAAATGCAGTTGATTTTAGATTACGATTTGACTTTTTGCACTTTACCACTTTTGCAGCATCTAAAAAATGCTCAATATTTATTTTTCGTCCAGATATATTTCAGCTGTGAATTTTCGCCTACTTGTGTCCAACCGCTCTACTTTTCTTCATCTGCTTTGTCGTTTTCTATTTCTTTGTGTACTATATTCTTGAACTGCGTGGTGAAATAACATATAGGCTAAGTAAGTAAATAGTAGTCTCTTTCCCACTTGTTGCCTTAGGAAACAGTGTTGCTTTGAACAACTATGCTACCATACCTAAAATAAGGAATTGAGTTTTTCCAAAACGTAAAGGTGCAATCAGACGGGTAAGAAAACGGCTACAACTTTATTTGTTGACTTAAAGAATTTTTCAAAGATCTAAAAAGGACTGGCGTACCTGTCATTAGAAGTAATTTCGCGTAGTGAACTTCTATTTCTGTTTGTTACGCAAACTCGCAGACTGTTCAGCTTTCGGAAATATTTAAACGAACACCACAAATTGGAAAAGAATCGTATGCAATTTTAAATCGCTAACAAAAGAACATATATTAATAATTAATTAATATATTAATATATGTTCTTTGCGCTTACTGTCTAAGATTAATCTAAAAAATAGCACTCTTAATGATAAAATGCATAAGCAATATTGAACTAATTCGAACGATGTGAAAGAGTGGTTCTACGACGTAGAGATTGTCAAAATTTTTTGTGAATTCATATTGAAGGAAATACTTCAAGAATATTTTGCGAATTTCCCTGACATTGCACGATTACATAATCGAACTTCTTGACGTAGTTTCCAAAAAAATACTTTATATTTTTTTTCTTTCAGTATCAACCCTATGTAACGTTTTTCCGAATATCTCCTATTCGTTCAAATTATACTAAAATTTAGTACAATTTAACGGCGGAATTTCTTTAGTTTTGATATTGGGTTTTGTTGCCGAGTATTTTCGTTTTGGTGCCAATTTCGTGCTAATAATTTTTAACATTATTGATAGTATATTAAAGAGAAGTAAACAAAGATGGACTCGAGATTGCCAAAGCCATCGGGCATTAAACGCCCAACAACGCTAACGAAAAATATTTTGCCTATGGATCGAATAAAAACAACAACGCTTGGTTTTGGTTCAAAAACGGCAAGTGTGTCTATGTGCGGAATGGACATATTACCGCCCCTTGCGCGGGATTTAACTAATATTCCAAATAGTTTTCAGCGCAGAGGTATGAATTATAAAGATATTGTCTTCAAGTAAAATATATGTATGTGATTGAATAAAATTTTTTGCCGAATTTAAATTGAAACGTCAACAGAACAAATTTAAACTTGATATAAATTTTCTAACAATTGTCATTTTCTCATTTAAAGAACGTGCAGGATCACCGGATATTAATCGATCTTCAGTCACAAGTGGTGCAAATCGTGCTAAATTACGTCGTAGTCGATCTGCTTGTGATATTCGAGATATACGAGCAATGAAGCGTCCAGATATAAGTATTGCACCTATTCCCGCCAAGACAATGCGACTTGCAAATTCGGGCGTTTCTAATAATGCATCAACTTCGTCATTTGGTACGAGTAGTACAGTTTCCAAAGCACCGCGAATAGGAAACGCAGTAGCTTCATCCACAGCAGCTGTTAAAAAACAATTAACGCGCAATCCAATAGTTACTAAAGTAGGAAGCAGTACTTCTGTACGCTCAGGAATCAGTAATACTGCAACAACAACAGTTAGGAAAGGTTCTTCGTCTATTTCAACTACAGGAGCTGGGAAAACCATTAACAAACGCATACCGCCATATGATTATAAAGCTCGGTTCAATGACTTGTCAGAGAAACATCAAGTGTTAAAGACGAAATATGAAGAAAAGTGCGAACAAATGAGTTCACTAGAAGGTTTACCCGAACAACTCGAAGAATCACAAGATCAGCTATTTAAAACTAAAGAAGAACTTAAAACAGTTAATATAGAACGAGACTGTTTAAACCAACAAGTTAAATCACTAAATTTGAAAATTGATTCTGTTTCTGCTGCATTGGTAAAAACTAAAGAAGAGTTAACAAAGCTTACGGAAAATTACAGAGTAAGTCCTTTTAAATTAAATTCATATATATATTAATAATTTTTGTGCATACAATTTCCAACAAATTTCAGATCGTGAAGGAAGCCCACGACAGTTTTTATAATGAAGTTCAAGATCTTCGTGTACAGACATCGTATTTAACAGATGAAAATAATATCTTGAAAGAAGATTTAACTGCTTGTAAGGAACAACTGTTTCGGGCCAATATGGAACGGAAAGAATTGCATAACACGATCATGGATCTACGTGGCAATATAAGAGTGTTTTGTCGTGTACGACCACCATTGGACTTCGAACAAGACAAAATGCTTTGTGGTTGGAATTATCTCGACGAATCTACGGTTGAGATACAGAGTTTTGATAATAGGAATAAATGTGTTGCACATACTTTCTCTTTTGATCACGTTTTTCATCCGAATTCTAAGCAAGAAGATATCTTTGAGATGGTATCACCTTTGATACAATCAGCATTAGATGGCTATAATATTTGCATATTTGCATATGGACAAACTGGAAGTGGTAAAACATTTACAATGGATGGTATTGCAACTAATGTTGGTGTAATTCCACGTACCGTTGATTTACTTTTCGACTCTATTAAAAATTATAAACGTCTTGGTTGGGAATATGAGATTCGTGTTACCTTTTTGGAAATCTACAATGAAGTTCTCTATGATCTTTTAAGCAATGAACAAAAGGATATGGAAATTCGAATGGCCAAACATAACAAGAACGATATCTATGTTTCAAATATAACCCAAGAATCAGTTACGTCAGCGTCACGTTTGCGGGAGCTAATGGGTATGGCTAAAATGAATCGAGCAACTGCCTCAACTGCAGGTAACGAGCGATCTTCACGATCTCATGCAGTAACAAAAATAGAACTTATAGGAACTCATGCTGAGAAGAACGAGACTTCTTTGGGAACAATTAATCTCGTAGATCTTGCTGGTTCCGAATCGCCTAAGACTAGTACACGCATGAACGAAACGAAAAATATAAATCGATCGCTTTCTGAGCTTACCAATGTTATTTTGGCGTTACTACAGAAACAGGATCATATACCATACCGCAATTCAAAGTTAACGCATTTATTAATGCCATCTTTAGGAGGCAATTCAAAAACACTTATGTTCATTAATGTGGCACCATTCCTAGACTGTTTTGTAGAGTCGGTGAAATCATTACGATTTGCTGCATCCGTTAATTCGTGTAAAATGGCGAAAGCGAAACGCAATCGATTTTTGAATACATCTAGCAATAATTCACTCTAGACGTAGTTAAGTGTCGTAACTATATTTATTAGCATTTATCTATTTTTATGTAAAATCATGCGCTGCCTGCTTTTATTTTTGCGCATTTTTAGAATTTCGTCAACATATTCTAATTAGTTTACAAGTTACGTTATTATTTTTTTAATAAACACATGAGCACTACCTATACTCAAAAGCAAATCAAATACTTATCATTTGCGGTTAAAGATTTCTATAACCTTTAAAATTATTAACCTTTTATGAGTAATTATTTAAATAAATAAGAAATCAGGAAATTACTCTTAAGTATTTATAAGCGCAAAGCATCTAAAATATCCTTAGGTACTTGATTAGCGATATCGGAATGTTTCAGTTCAGGAACGGTTGCTAGGACACCCATTCGATTTTTGTAATCTACTCCAGCCGCATATGAGTAATGAACGCCTGCTAGATCAGTTAGAATGCCTCCATATGCTTCGAGCACAGCTTCAGGTGCACAGGTGTCCCAACGCTTACAACCAGGACTTGCAAATACATAAGCATGTGCTTTGCCTTCAAGCAATTGTAGTACTTTGTATCCAGCACCGCCCACCTTAATAACTTCTGTTGGCGAGAGCGCATCGAGTGCTTGTTGTACAAGTGGCGTTAAATGCGAACGTGTTGTCGTAATAATCATTTGACCCTTTGGAGGACTAGTAGGCTTAAAACCACCAGTTCCCAGCCCTTTAAGACCCCAAATAGCTCTACCTATTTCTCCGTTAGATTGTTTATAGTAAGGTTGGTATATGACACCACCAACTGCGCGATCTTTTATTGCCACACCGATGAGTACAGTCACATGTTCTAACAGGCCTGAATAAATAAAATTAAACAATATTTTAATTAAATATGCAGTACAACTATAGCCGACATACCTTGGGTATATTCGGACGTGCCGTCTAAGGGGTCTACCCACACTACGAATTCTTCCTCTTTAATTTCACGCCATTCCTCAGGGCAACATTGCTTTAGAAAGTCTTCGTTTTCTTCTGTAACTAGCCATTCCGGCTTTACATCTAAGTTGGAATCACCTTCTTCGCCAATGATTTTAAGATTAGGAAATTTCCGGGACAAAGATGCAATTATACATTGTTGCGCTGAACGATCAGCCTCAGTTTGTAGGTCATCTTTACCCTATAAAACTAGAATATTTAGTCTGGAAATAATTTATATCAATGATGTATGACCTCTTTCTCAACAATACCAAGATTTCCTCGCTGCATCACATCTCTTATGATTGAGCCGGCTCGCGCTGCAGTGTTAATGGACAAGGCCATAATGCGCATCACTTGAGGTGTTGTCATTGTATTAATGATTATTAATTTCTATCAGTTTGATTGTATATTTTTACGCACTTATAAAAAATGAGTGACGAAAACAACGTCTGACCTGAAAGCTAATCAGTTATGATCTCGTATTATCGATTTTCTTAGTTTAATTTGGTCGAACTTTTGGTTAACACAAATTAATTTTCAATGTTGGTATCCTCGAAATGAAACTCAAAGTAGTACAAAATTAATATATTTATTTTAATATTTGTTCTCAACTGTGTAATGAAATAAACAAAAAAAAAAAAATAATTCAATTAATCGGTATATGTTTCACCCTTTTATTTCAGAAACACCCGGTGTCGGGTTGTTTTGTTTGATTTCAATGTCAAAATTTTTTTGGGCAAATTAGAGCGTCTATTTCTCGTGGGTATCATTTATAAACGTTTTATATAAAACTTCTCGTAAAATAAAATTGCTTATCAATTTTCGCATAAATAATTCCCGTCTGTTTGAATAAATTAATAAAAAAATGTGAGTAGTCTTCATCCGGTGGTTGTATATATTGCTTAACCTCAATGATTTTGCAGGGCTCTTGTTAAACCAAAATCTGAACTGACACCTGAAGAGCTCGCCCGCCAGGAGGAAGAGGAATTCAACACTGGCCCTCTTTCGGTTCTCACACAATCTGTTAAGAATAATACACAAGTTTTAATCAACTGTCGGAATAACAAGAAACTTCTTGGTCGTGTTAAGGCTTTCGACCGTCATTGCAACATGGTTTTGGAGTCTGTGAAGGAAATGTGGACTGAGCTTCCACGTACAGGAAAAGGGAAGAAAAAGGTCAAACCTGTTAATAAGGATCGCTTCATATCCAAAATGTTTTTGCGTGGAGATTCTGTGATTTTGGTTTTGCGAAATCCATTAGCAACAGCAGCAGGCAAATAAAAGATTCTGCGACTAGAGAATTTAGATATTAAGGCATAAATATAGTCAGCAATGAATAAACGCAGTAATAATTTTGATAAAGTCTTACAAAAATGAAAGTAAACTTGACATTTTAATTTTATTTGACGTTTTGTTTGCTCTGCTATTTATATGCCAGATATGTAATTACTATCTGAAAATCAGGGCATTTGAAATCATTAATTTCCTGATAATTGCTTTTGCACTGTTGCTACATATTCATCCCATTGAGCTTGAAAAAAATTTCCTTCGATGGGGTTACCTAAGCAGTATTTTTCGGCAAATCCTGAAGCGCGAAAGTTTGGTCGTCCATTTCTACTATTATTGCCTACACGTTCTTCATCGAATTGCAATTTTCTTTGTTGTTTATATAATAGGAATACATAACGATGAAGTCCTGTACCCTGCGGCGGTCCTGAACCTACATAGGCGGCCAACACTTCACCTTGGGACACATCATTACCAGGAATATTGGTAACTAACCAATGCTTAAACTCCCGAAGTTTTGGTTCAGCGCGACTTGGTGCATCAGGATCTGTCATAATAAGTGTGTAATAAGTATGTGGATTTGCCCTCCATTGCACCAATGGTTGAGACTTCACATTCGTTGGTGTTAGCTCGGCACCAGCTCTGACTTCTAAGGCATTGTCATAAGTGATCTGTTTGTTAAATAAATACAAAAATTTGTGAGCTTATTATAACAAATACAACAAAGAAATATTTAACAATACCTTGAGAAACTGGTTCGGTGCAAGAGGTATAACATCTGGAACGACTTCGTTTTTTTCAAAAACCTGTTTTACCTTGTTTAAATTCGCATTTGTACTGGCGATAATTGTAAAAAGGAAAAGTGTGCTAATAATCCTAGAGTACGACATTGAAAGGTTCCTGGAAAAATTTAGAGACTTCGTGTATTAAAAAAAAACTTAATAAAGCAGTTCTAAATACCTGTTGTTTCTTTTGCCACGAAACTGATGATGATGAATGTTCATACATAATAAATAAAAAGAGACAAATACGCAAAAGCTTTTGCTTAAGTTTATTCAGCTTTTCACAATATTTACCTCTTAAAAGCACTGTACGAAATACAGCTTAATATTCCGTTAAAATCTATATATAAATATGTGAATATCTGAACATTTTAAATTTTTTCCGCTTTTACAAATTTGTGTCAGAAATTTTTATTTCTTACCAGCCAACTGCCTATGCACAGTTGGCACGTACTCATCCCATTGGGCTTGATAGAAGTTGCCAGCAATAGGATCACCCAATTTGTATTTCTTCGCAAATTTGGTTGAACTGAAATTCGGTCGATTTTTACTACTATTTTTCGGTATGTGTGGCTCTTGAAAGCGTAGTTTAGCAGGTTGTTTGTAAATTAAGAAAACATATCGATGTAGTCCAGTTCCCTGAGGCGGCCCAGAGCCTACGTAAGCGGTTAGTACATCTCCGTTGCTCACGTTTCCACCAGGTATATTTGCAACCAACCAATGATGGAATTCTCGAAATTTAGGATCCTTACGGCTAGGTGCATCTGGATCGGTCATGATTAGCGTATAAAAAGCATCACTTTCAGCATTCCATTCGATTGTGGGTTGTGCAGCGACCTGTGTTGGTGTCAATTCAATCCCATTCTCAGCTATTACGCCTTTGTAATTGATCTAAAGTACAAGAAATTAATTACATTTATTATTCTATAAATATATACATACATACATATGTATATATGTTCATATGTCTTACAACCTTGAGAAATTCTCTTGGTACTACTGGTATCACGTCAGGCACAACTTTGTGCTGCTTAAAGATATCTTCTATGCTACCAGAAGACGTCGTTGAGACCATTATAACTCCTGAAAACGTTTTCGTTATTAGAACAAAGCAGAATGTAAATGCGATATATAAATTCCTGGAGACGCTACACTGAGTATGGCTTATGTAGTTGTCGTTTCTTTATAATGAAAATATAAATACATTTTTGAATTTATTATTTTTTCTTTGGCAGGAACCTCAGTTTGAAGTAGTAGTAATCGATTTCAACTTTGTTTTGTTTTGTATGGATGTAAACACTTAATGCACTGTTCGAAATAATAATAAGAAAGCATAAAATAATTAAAAAACAAAATTTTAGTGGCAGTTCGTTGTACCATTTCGGCTTTACATCCAATATAAAGTCGCGTCTTAAATAATATTACAGCTTAGCATTGTCTACGCCTTACCTCACATCCATCTCGATATTCTAGATATATTCGAGTGCATTAAAGATCGTTGATTATGCCGGCTAGTCTATCGTCAAACATTGTTTCGCAGCATGAGATACCAATGCTGATGCTGTTGTTATTGTGTATTTCACGTTGAATTGATGGTTATCAGGACGTCTGTTTATTGTTTTTACGAATTTAGTTTCGTGCATTCGCATAATATTCCTGCAACAGTAGCTTTCGTGGGCAATGCACTTTGAGGTTAACACCGGGGAATCTTTTTCTTGTTGTAGAAGTAGCATTGGTAAACTTAATTTACTCCTGATCTGTTGGAAAGTTACGAACTCCAAAGGAGTAAATGCAGATAAAACCGAAAATTTTGGAAGAATTGTAGAATGCAGTGAGGAATTGCTACCAAGTTTTTTTTTTACAAGCCTCTGCGGGTTAGGGGCTCAAGATTTTCCCAGTGGTAGGCGACTAAAATCCAATAGTTTTCGCGACAGTCGGTTCTTTATACCGGAACGACCTAAATTTTGATCCGACCAAAGAGTGTCATTCGAAAACCAATTCGGGAAATATTTTGCGGAGACAACAAAAACAAATTTTTACAGAACCATGTTCGGTAGGCAGCGAGATAACATCAAACTTGCGCTCCTTTATAAGGCCGCTGTAGTAAATTTCACAAGGACCTACTCGTTTCTATCCTTGTCCTGTCCATCGCACTTCTTGGTTGGCAGTTATGTCAGTCTTTATTCTTTCGAGGACATCAACCAGCGGCGCAGATGCCGATCTTTCCAATTAAGATACCGGACATTCCAGGAGGGTCTCTTAACCGATGCGTTTTGCTATTTTTCATTGGAGTATACGAAAAACCGCAGGAGAATTCGCCTTTCACTTTAGCTCATCTCCGAACGGATGTTTGTTGGCTACCCAGAGGACACTCGGTCTAATACCGGAAGTCATGAGTTGCTTGAACCCTATTTAAAAGAATCTTCTGCATATGACACCATAGACGATGAGTGTCTACTGAAGGAAGCTAAGAAAAAGTAGGCGTCTCCTCCATTAAAAAATATATCAAGTGGTATGGGATTGATTTGATCTTGCACCGATAGAATACACTATATTTTTGCTTTTCAAATACATACATATACATATATATACCTATATATGCGAAAACATATGTATGTATATGTGTGTATATTCATTATATTGGAAACAGTGAATGCATTAAATTTACTTGTTTTACACACAATATTTTTATAAATATATATACTTATTTGTCTACACATAAATATATGCAAATATTACTCGTACATACATACATACATACATACAACTGGTAGCCAGACTGACCTTGTCTTCCGACATCAAACAACCAACCAATCAACCCACCGCTCACTGTGAGATTGCTTTATATAATAATATAACATATGTATGGATGTATGTATGTATGTATGTATGTATGTATGTATGTATGAATCAAATATATTTTCACTTTCATCATAGCAAACTTGACAAACTTTCATAAATATTCAAATATTAATTTATGCACTACTTTGGTAATTGTTAATCGATGTGAATGTGCAGTTTAATACATACTCGTATGTACTTATGTGTATGTATGCTTGATACATGTCTACTTGCTCAGTTGTCCATATGTATGTATCTAATTTGTATCTAGGCTTGCACAAAATTTATAATTATTAAAACTTGCTTAACTTGCTTTGTTCCAACACTATAAACCAAAAATAAAAAACACAAGTTAACAAGTTCCCGCATTTACATATGTATATCATCAAAATTTACCACTCGATTGCATCGCTAAAATCCCAACTGCTTATACAATTCCGGTACATAATCATCGTATTGAGCTTGAAAGAAATTACCAGCAACCGGCACGCCTAGGCCATATTTCTCTACGAAATTTTTAGTGGAAAATTTCTCACGACCTTTCGGGCTCGTATTTGTGAGATGAGCCTCGGTGAACTCCAATTTCTTTGGTTGTTTATACAATAAGAATACATAACGATGCAGGCCTGTGTCCTTTGGAGCGCCAGAGCCAATATAAGCCGAAAGCACTTCACCTTTATCCACAGCATTACCGGGTATGTTGACTACCAACCAATGATGCCATTCACGCCATTCGGGTTTTGCACGACTCGGCGCATCCGGATCGGTCATGATGAGCGTATAGTAACTATCAGCTGAATCTGGTTTCCATTCTACTTTCGGTTGATCCTTCACTTGCCTCGGCTTGAGCTCAACACCTTTATCGGCCATAACACCGCTGTCGAAAATCACCTGCCGTAGTTAAAGTAAATACCGAACATAACGGTTTTATTAACATTGTACTCGTGTTCTAATTCAAATCAAACCTTCAAAAAGTCCTTTGGTCCTTCGGCAATCAGATCTGGTATAACTTCTAAGTGTTTCATAAATTTTGTTACATCCGAATCCTCAGCGTAAGCTAAAGAAGCCACAGTTATTAGAAATAAATGTTTCAGTTTCAACATTTTATTTTTTTTTTTTATTATTTTATGTATTTTTTCCCTTGCGTGACCGTTAGCAGTTCACGTCTGCAGTCGTTGTGCTTCTAATTGTGAATAAATTGTGAAGATTACCGATCTAAACTGCTCTTGCTGTTAGGTCAAAGCTAAGCTGGGCTGTTTTAGTTGAGCTTTTGTTCGCACTCAACGTTGATAATGTGGCTGTTAATGCTTATATAGCTAATGTATATTATATACTCACGTAAAGAGTAGATTATGTTAATTAATTTTATTATAACATTTATCTCATTGCTGACGCTGAACGATATTTTGATCTACGATATGTAATTTGTGTGTGTGACTTTTAGATAATTATATACTGAACAGCTGTTTGTTCGTTGTCTATGTTCCAATTGAAAATAAGGGAACAACAACAAACTATACATAAGTCGGTACGTATACATATGTCTGTTGTTGTTGGACGTGTTAGACACGCATTGCTGTGGTTTTACTAGATTTAAACAAAAAGTGATGAGCCAATAGATATTTACATTAACCCTTTCATGAGCAAAGTAGTAGGCCCGGCTAAATTTTGTTGCGGTTTTCTGTATTTTGTTCAATTTTATTCTAACTGGTATTACGAAGAACGATAAAAACCCTAATTAAGCGATATCTAGGTCAAAATACACTCAAGTTGCTCTCACTCAATAGCTCTTAGCCCGCAGCCACAGAATAATAAAAATGCAAAGCGAAGCTTAGTATATCCAAATCACTCTAACTTTTGTCAATCTGTCGGTGAACCCTTTCCCGCAATAAAAGTATTATTTATATTTCGAGCAACTTGAATTTGGTTCCAGGTCCCGCATCCATTAAAAATAAAATAAATATGATTTTTTTGCAAAAAGCTATCTGGTACCGAATTTGAAGTAAATGGAATCATAAATAAATATTTCTGCTAATCTAAGTAAAAAGCCACCCATATACGGAATTTCGGGTAAATCGAACAATAAATACGATATACATATATATATAATTGGCTCTTTGTAACCGCTTAAGCGATTTTCGGCCGAGCTCCTCCTCTAATTTGTGGTTTTGCGTCTTGATGTTTTTTCCAACAAATGGAGGAACCCACAGTTTATACTAAGCCGCCTCCGAGCGGCTGATGGTTTTTTTACGAGGAGCCTTTTCATGTCCGAAATACACTAGGAAGGGTGGACATTCCCTGCCGAGGGGCGACCGCAATTAGAAAATTTGACTAATTTTTTATTTTAAATTAAGTTTCCGTAACTTTTTGGTGATGGTGGCCCCGAGATTTGAACCCGCGCCTTCCGAATGTCAGTACGCAATGCTAACCACTTGGCTACCGCGGTCGGCACGATATTTCCGAATAAGCCACCCCTGATCCATTACTCGCAGAGAGCGAAGTCTTCCTGTTAATGTAAGCAAAAAGTTACCTACATACCTTCTGCTCAAATATAAACGAGACTTTATCCATAACTCGACAAGGACATTTTTTACGGCACTATAAACAATTCAAGAATTTTACTATGGAAATTAACGTTGAGCAAAGATGTTTGTTTGAAATTTTGTTATTCCAATGGAATAAGTGCGACGGACGCAATGAAAATGCTGCAGAAGGCATATGGGGAGTCTTGCCTATCACGTGCACGTATTTTTGATTGGTATAAGTCGTTCAAGGCCGGCCGTACATCGCTGGAGAACTTGCCCCATGATCGTCGTCCAGCAACGTCAATAAACGAAGAAAACGTCGAAAAAGTAAAGAAAATTGTGTTGGAAAATCGTCGTGTGACTGAAAGAGAGATAGCTAGTGAGCTCAACATATCAAATGGATCCGCTCATAGCATTATTCACGATGTTTTGGGCATGAGACGTGTGTCTGCTCGACTAGTTCCAAAATTGTTGCTCATACGTCTCGTCTTGTACGCGATTTTTTGACCAAAAACAACGTAAATATTGTTCCGCAAGCACCGTATTCACCCGACATGGCACCGTGTGACTTTTTTCTTTACCCTAAACTCAAATTGCCGTTTCGTGGAAAGCATTTTCAGTCGATTGAAGTCATAAAAGAGAATTCGAAGAAGGAACTGAAATCCATACCTAAAGCGGCCTACCAGAAGTGTTATGAAGATTGGAAAAAAAGGTGGCATATGTGTATCGCCTCTAATGGTGACTATTTTGAAGGGGATAAAATAAATATTGAAGAATAATTAACCGTTTTTGTTTTGTTGAGTCAGTCTCGTTTATATTTGAGCAGAAGCTATATAGATCTTAATGGAGAATATTTTGAAAAACAATAAATCGATTTTCGATGATCAATATTTGTTTTTTTTCTCCCTAATTCCGAAATATAGAAAGCTATCATCGTACTACACAATAAATGACAACACCATTGCGATCATCATGTTCAAGTATTATGTAGAATTATTTTTAGCGTGTCAAGTTGGTGAGTGAAAAATAAAAATGAAAAGCCGTTAAAGCATTGGCGGAAGTCGATAAATATATGTTAATGCATATGGTTAATAAATTGAGGTAAATAGTGATTAAGAATCACAGCGTTCCAGAGAGAGTAATTCTCCCCGACAAAATTGTTGATCCGATATAAATTTGTGGTGACAGCTGTGGATGGCGGATTTTTATTTCTTAATTTTTTGTTGCTAAAAAAACTCAAGAGATTTAATAAAAATTTAAATAATTTTTTTATTTTTATACTTTTTGTTTGCATCTCAATAAATTACAATAAATATTAGCTTAGTTTTTGGATTTGTTTTTTGGTCGAAGTTCGCGCGGAATAGAAATTAGGAAAAAGATAGAAAAATATATAACAAAAGTTAAAGATAAATATAGGACTAGAACAAAATATATGTGAACAGATAAAGATAAAGTAAAGTAAAGTAAAAGGAAAAGTACAAAGAGAAGAATGAAAAGGAAGGTAAAGTCAGCAAAGTTTGTGCATAAATGTGAAGTGAAAGTTGAAAAAGTGAAAGCGTGCTATTAAAAGTCAGTAAGTTTTAGGTAGAAGTGGTAGACTAATAGAATGACTAAATCCTTAAATTCATAAAAATAAATTACAATTAATAAATATCCTACACGGATAAAATGGTAGCCCAGCGTTTATCTTTGTCCTTTCCGTTTCTAATGTTCGTTTTACGATAATCTTTCATCTTTTTTTTGGTTTTTTTGGTTTTTCCAGTTTTTTCTTTTCTATGAATACATATGTACAGGTTGTTGTGCTCTCTCTTTTTTTTGTTAATTTTTTTCTCTTCTGGTTAACCAACTCTATCATTTACTTACAACAGAGTTAGAAGACCTTTGAGTTATAAACTCAATAGTTGCCGCGTTTCATTTAGGATGATGAGCTGTAGCTGGACGATGAACCAGTTGAGCTTGAACCGGAGTTGTATGAGCTAGAGCTGGGATGGTATGAGCTGTATGCCAAACTCTGTGAGTCCCAACGAGCGTATGGACCGCCGCTAGCTGGTTCCCAGCTGCTTGGGTCGTATGAGGAGGCGGTAGTGCTGGGTGGTCCATATTCTGGCGCTGGCATAGGTGCGGGCATCATCATCATTTTAGCGCCAGACAATTTGGTGATCAAGTTGTAGATGAGGAAGCCAAGTACCAGTTTGATGGCGATTTTCGACAAAATCAAAGCCTTGAATGCTTTGAGTCCAATCAGACCGAGAAGGATTGGCAAGACAACCTTCAATTTCAATTTCATGAGCAACAAGAGGGGCAGAAGCAATTTGTCCTTCTTCTTTTCACCGCGGGCTGGGGAATGTGAATCGAAGTTTTTTATTAATAATAAAAGAAAAAATGGGGAAGATGTGAAAAATAAATAAATTAGTTATTTAAAAAATAACAGTTTAAGAAATATAATTAAATGAGTAGGAACGGTATATATATTAGAAAAGTGCTCTAAATCATAATTCAAAAAAAAAGAAAATTAAAAATGTTTAGTTATCTATCGGAATAATCCCTTTTGATATTTTTATGCCCACAAAATTTAAACTACTTGAATTAAAAGCAAGAGTTCTGATGTGATTAGCTGGCTAGATTTTCGCTCTTTTCTTAAAAAAAACTATTGCTTGATAGAATATTTCATTTAAATGATTTTTTTCCGAAAACATTATTATTTTTCTCATTCACATATTTTTCGCCCCAAACTTTTTGCGCTGTTCACTCACCTCCAGTCTCGGGCACTTCCATGTCAAAACCACGAGCAGCACTGTAGCTAACCACTGAGCTACCGAATCCGGTTTCAGGCAAGCGTAGGCGGAATTCATTGTTGTTTAAGATTCTGGCAACACGATCAACGATCACCTTATCGATGACATCCTCGCTGAATGCGCGTCCACTAATATCCTCCTCGACACCGGACACACCATCCAAAAAGTTCAAAACTTTCTCTTTCAAGCAATGCAAACCGTTAGCATGGAAACACTTATCCACAATTGTAGTGAGCAGTTCGTCGGTATTACGAATACGTGGCTCAGCTACGGAATTATCAATGGCAGCAGCATTGATTGGCGAAGCAGTAGCGAGTAATAAACAACCGAGCGCGATTAAGGACGTAAAACGGAACGCCATTTTCAATGCAAACACAAAGTTTGGCGGAGAATGAAAAAAAATTGAAAGCAATTGAGTTAGTGAACGACGCGTTTTCAGTGATCGTTATGCGATACTACTGACTGACTTGTATTACTGTGTGTTCACTACAGAATCGATAATGAGACAATGATATCCAATTGCTTGTTTACTCATGGTTTTATACTGCCGCTCCCCAGAAGCCGCAAGTTAAACGGCCAACGGTCAGAGAGCTCGCTGGTCTGCGCTAGCTGTTGAGGAGTTTACACACATCCAATACATACAGTGCATACTGTAGCGGCGTTATTGGTGTGGGAGCTAAGGAGACGGAAGAGGAGTAGGGTAGTATAGCACAAGCTAATACTAAATCATGGACACATTACATTTGGACGCGATTTCGAAGCGCACAAATAATAACATGAACGTTTTTGGACAACGACGTCAGCACGATTGGTGTGGCAAGAGCGCCACTCTTACTAGGTTTGCCCAAAAAAAATCGACACATTGCCATGAATTTGGCTACGTTTTGGTCACTTTTGCTGATTGTCACTTAAAGTATATGCTAGCTTTCTTTCGCATAGCAAAGCGCAAAAGTGGAGGTGTGGAAGGAGGTGAAATACTCGATGGGGTCTAGAGTAGCGTGCGACTAGGGAGGGCGTAAATTCTTCAAATACTACAATTCAATTCCATTGCCAATAACACTTTTTCTTTGTTCGCCGGCAAACTTCAACTTGGCTGTGAGTCGTTGTCGTCACTCACTCTTGGCTACTACGAGTATATGGCCAAATAGATTGGTCTAGGGTGAGGGAAGGACGGTAAGAAGGACGAAGAGGTTAAAACAAAATACGATTTCGGTGAAGACACCAACATATGCAAATGTATGTGCATTTGTTTGTCTCTATCGTATATGCATGTTTGTATTAATTAGTATGCAAGAAAGGTATTCTTAAGCAGCTACTGGCAGGCAGCAATAACAACAACAACAACCTCAGCAACAACTCTTGCGCTATAGTAGTAAAAAGTCGAGGCGTCAAATGAAGAAAAGTGCCCGTCAATCGAAAGCAATGCAATGCGTGTGACAACATACCTACAATATATATGTTGTACACTTTATCACTTTTACGAGTACACATATAAATACATACATATTTCAACGTAATTGAATGGTCTGTCGACGATCGACTTGGTTATTTGTGTCAATTTTCTGTTGTAACGAGGCGTTTTCTTACATATACACATACATACATTCATGCGCATATATATACATATGTGTGAATGTATGTACACTCGCACTTTCGGTCAGATAAATGGTGTGCATACCATAATTGTGGGTGTTCGGAGCGAGCCAGTACATTGAAATTATTGGTTTACTAATTTTTTTATTTTTTTTCATCTTCAACATGACACGCGGAACTGGGTTTTGTTTATCAATTTTGGTTATGAAATCGAAACTTCACCAAAAGTGCAATATATACAGATTGATAAGTGTGGCAATGTGTATATTACATTTATTTTTCAGGGAGTGGGCGACGACGACTTCCGTTGCCATATTTTCTAGGTGGATTCGTTGAAGTATTTAAAGGTTTCAAAACATAGGTATACATATGTATGTATATAAAATACGCACATATACAGAATTAGAATTTCAAAAGCGTGAGCATATACACCTAATAAAATTTTCAAAAATTTTTTATATCTAAACATATTTAAATTATACTTAAATACCTTTGTAGACGTTAGTCATAAACTCTTATAGAAAGCGAAAATTACATACATATATATTACTTGTTTCGATTGTATGTCGTTCATGACATTTATTGGCGTATTGGTTGTCATATAAAAAAAAATGGAATATGTATGTAAGCATTAAAAAAGAAAAGAAATCAGCTACTAATCCACATGCCTTAACTGGGTATTAAAAGAAAAAAAATATGATAAAAATATTAAAAATTCAATTGGCTAATAAATAGAGTTTGAAAAGTTTTTAGGCTAAATATTATTGCTATTTTTATACATTAAAATTCATTTTGTGTCGTTGACGGCTTATGATACGACTGGACATAGATATATTCATGTATATATGTACATCATATCGGTCATTGTGCATTTTTTAGTTTGAAAAGTAGAACAGTTTGTTTGAAATAAAATGTTTACTCACGTTATATACGTATAATTTGGGTCAATTGTTGCAAAAGTGTATTTATTAAATAATATTGGTCACTTGTTTCAATTCAAAATTTTAATGCACTATTTCTTGAATTGGTCTCGCATGGAGGTTTTGCCGCGTCGCACTCATGTCTGCCTCCCTGCACTTCCTGCAATATGTGTCACTACTACTAATGCTCATTCTGCTAGTGAGTGCTAACAGTAGGTTGTGCCCAGTCATTAGGCCAACAACCGTACTGCATTTCTTTCGAGATCGCGTGGGCAAAAAGTGCATGTATTTTACGTCGTTGCCACTGTGCATGTGTTTGGCGGTCTTGCATGCCGTTAAGCCAGTCCATCTGACCCTGATCCGTGTTCCACAGCACTTTCGTGTTTACTACATTGCCAACTTATTCATTGTCTCTCTGCTTTTTAAGACGTCTTCTGACGCAATCCACTGTCTAAATGTGATTTGAAATTTTCCTTCTCAAACTAAGCGTAAGGATCATATTTTGTCAATTTTACAGTACTGTAATCGTTCCAATGATTTCCTGTATGAGCGTTTGCTGGCAGCGGTCTGCCACTTCAAAGCACTATAGAGCAAGATTGGCTTGACCACCCATGTGCAACATTAATACATGAAGTCAGATGGTAGACCCCACGTAGACCCTAATAGATAATAGATGTCACTACAGATCCTCTCCTCTACAAGTGGAACATCTGTTTGCTATCAAAAATTGGTTACACCTTTTTGGTAAGCTCCTCAAATATTATCAGCCATCGGTGTATGACACTCAGAGCAATGTTATTGGCGATTTACCTACAATTTGCGGTTTTCATATAGACGATTATTCTGCGAATGCATGAAATACCCTTTATTTAATACCTCTGACATTAAAATACCGAGTTTTCGGTTAAGAGCTAAGAGAAGAATGTTCTGCCAAGTTAGTTCGTGAGACAGTCCTACTATACTCGTATTGCTAATGCTTCGTTAAAACAAAAATCGACATCTAAAATTATTTTTGTCAAAGCAATCTGCTTGACTTTAGAACTAAACAACTTATTTTGAAAGAATGAAAATGTGTTCAATCAAAATTCTGGCAGCAAGAATTTCGCAGCCAACCCACAAAGCAAGAAAAAAGCAAAACGAGAAGAATGTGAGAAAAAAGAGCAGACTTACGACTTCAATAAGAACAGCGTAGAAGATTATATATTTGAGTACCAACTAACTTCCAAATGATTTTTAACTACTATCTTTAGATTTTCTCTACCACCATCAGCGACACACACTGCGTATGAGCAATATCATTGAGTGCGCTCTTTTCATTTTTATTTTAAATTGTTTCAATTCAAATTTTTTCACTCTTATAAGTCCCCAAACTTCACTTGATTCGATATTTTCTTTTTTTATTTGTGTTGACTTTCAATAAATTCTGTTTCAATGAATAATGCATCTGCACATGCTGCATATACAATCCTCTGATATTAATATACACGTATGTATGGTATGCCTGCAAATATTTACACATATACTCGTACATAAATATTTACACTATGTGCATTGCTCAAAATTCATGTGAAAATGCATGGAAGAACTTCGTTTTTTGGTGGTATTTATCCATTCATGTAGCACAGTGTTAACCTTGTACACTGAAAATATTGTTTAAATGTTGATGAAACTTCAGAGCCAAGCATAGTGGCCGCTGTTTGCAGGAAAATTTGGAAAATAATATGAATATATAATATAGTATGTATGTATGTATATTTATAAATATGATTAAGTGCTGAATACTCGTCGTAAGCTGACATCGGCTATTTCTTTTTTTTTTTTTGCTTTCAGTGCTTTATGACATATAGGGGGAGAATAATACGGGAATAACTTTTAAATTATTCCATCCACTCTGGTCAGGGTAGTGACTAACACAATACACTCTGCTTCACAGACTACTGTAAGAATTGCTGGTAAACTAGGTATTAAACAGAGATCGGAAAAATCCGAATATCACATGAAAGTTTTCTAATTTTTTTGAGATCCTTTGTAATTCTGTAGTTGTTTGTAAAAGTGTGATCAACATCTGTATCCTCAAAATTATTAAGTAATCCTAAATTTTGCTTATGTTTCAGAAAAAAATAACTCCAGCGAATAATAAAAGGAAAAAGAAAAAATAAAAGTGGACTGTATGCCACGTTGAATCAGAATTTTCAGTCCGTTTTTGGGCGTACACCGTAAATATGAATTTTCGGTACTAAAAAAAATGTATGGACCTAAAGCATGTCTAATGCATTTCAATCCGTTGAATACTTATCTGAAGCGTATTTATACCATAAGCAGTTTATTCACAGCTTTAATTGCAATAATTTTAACCATTAGAAAGGCTGGTCGCGATGTCGTATAAGCAACATATAGTCAACAGAGGTACATACAACTATATTTAAATATAAGAAAAGAGGACTTATACGGATTGAAATACCTAAAAATTATGCTCACTTGAAATCTATATGTTTAAGGATACCGAAACATCTAATTTTTGATAATTTAAAGTTTTTTTCTCGATATTGAGGGATATAGTGATTGTGTATAAAGCGCTTTTATTTTTTTTGTGGACTGGTGTAAATAACAAACTTTCTCCTAGTCAAAAATACTGTACTTAGTTTCAGTGTTTACTATTATTCGGAAGGCCAGGGTTCAAGACTTGGTCGGACAAACATCCAAAATTATGGCAAATTAATTTTTTTACATGACTTCGCCGAGAGAGATTCTGCATCTGTCGAAAAATCCTGTATTCGAAAGGAGTAAGGTCTACAAAATACAGCGGGTGGCCTTATACCTTCTTTTTCAACGATTTTCGGCCGAGCTCCTCCTCCAATTTGTGGTTTTTGCGTTTTGATGTTTTTCCAACAAATGGAGGGACCTACAGTTTATACTAAGCCGCCTCCGAACGGCTGATGTTTTTTTTACGAGGAGCCTTTATTTCATGTCCGAAATACACTCGGAGGGGTGGACATTCCCTGCCGAGGGGCGACCGCAATTAGAAAATTTAACTTAATTTTTTATTTAAATTAATTTTCCATAACTTTTGGATGTTGGTGGCACCAGGATTTGAATCCGAGCCTTCCGAATGTCAGTACGTAATGCTAACCACTTGGCTACCGCGGCTGGCAATACATATACATAATGTACTTACATATTTTCAATGAAAACTTTTCACTTTGAGTTATAAAGATTTCTTCAAAAATAATATTTAATTATTTTTTGAGTTTTATTTTTCGATCAAAATTAATGTTTGTTTTTTTGAGCAATATTTTTCTGAAAATTTTCTGACTTCTTTACTTGGAATAGAAAAAAAAATTTCGTAGCTAATTGGTTCCATTTACATGTCATTTCAAATTAAATGCAATAAAGTTTCCACATCTACTAAGGAGTATCAGAAAAAATTGTCAAAATGTTAAAGAAAGAAGAAATTAAGCACCGTGTAATCCAAGCGTATGGAAATGAAAGAGGTGTTCATGGCTATGCTTGCTAAAGCCAGTTAATCAAACATTATGGCACAACAGATTTACTTGATTTTGGGGCATTTGCATGAGAAACAACATTTTCATTTTTTAGTAAAATAAATATTCCAAAACTGAAAGCAAAAACGAAAAGAAAAAAACCATATGCTGTAGCATGCAAATTACTCTATCACATTCTCTACTCCATTAGTATGTATGTTCATATGTGAATATGTTACTTTTCTGCAGGCATTAGAAGCTTTATCACAGTGAATGTGCAAAGGGGTACTAACAATAAAAATGTAATGACTTCTTTACACGTACCTTCGTCGTTCCTATATAGATATCATATAAACATTCTCATAGCATACAAATGCAATTTGCTGACTGACATTTATTGCTGTGGAAATTGAAAAAAATATGATAACCGGTCTCAACAACCGACAAGTTTAATTGTCTGCACGATGTAGCTGGAAAAGGGAGGAATTGTATATGTATGTAAGGACTTCACATTCTTTCATTGTACGAAAGTGTAGATAGTGCATATATGTAATTATCAGCGTTGGATATAAATGTATATATATAAATTGTGCGAAATAGCACACGAGGTTAAATACACCTTTAAAAAAATTAGGTTATATGCAGCAGGTAACATTCATTCAACTCAGGCGACACTTAAAGGACATACGCGGGGCGTATGAGTAACTTTTTTCTAAAATTTTATTAATCTCCAGCAAATTTGAAAATAGCACTAAAAATATATACCTAGATTTTAGATGAAATATACATTATTCTTTTATTGCTTAATTTAAATATAATTATTTGTTCTTGAATAATGAATCAGTACATAAGGTTTATCATTCCATTATTTGGATATTTATGAATATAAATTTTTAAGTTTGCACAATGTATGAATTAAATCAAATTCATATCAATTGGTGAACTTGCGGATAAATGTATATATAATCACGCTACAAAAATAGTAACTAATTTCGACTAAATTAAAATTGTTGAATTGTTACATACATATACCAATTCAACTAACATAATCAGCCCACATATTTCATTACACAATTGATTATGTACATATGCAACATAATAAGTTTTGTAAATTGGCGTGAAAAAATGTTTATGTTGACATTTAAATGTAAATGTGTATGTAAATTTTAGTATGATAGTTTATTAATTTCGTTTTATTTTGTGTTTTAATTTATTTCATTTCGTATTATTTTATTTCCCTTTGTTTATTATTTTATTATATCATATTTTAATTAATTTAGTTTATTTAAATTTGTTTAATTATTTGTTATTATTTTATTTTATTGTATTTTATTCAACTTAACTTAATTTTTTATATTTTTAGCTTTATTTTATTTTATAAATAAATATGAGATTTATTTCATTTTGATTAATATTTGTTTATGTTTTTTTTGTTTTTTTAATATTTTATTATATTTATTCCTTTAAATTCATTTTGTGTTTTAATTAATTTCATTTCGTATTATTTTATTTCTTGTATTTTGTATTATTTTATTATATCAAATTTAATTGCATTTAGTTTATTAAATTTTGTTTTAATTTAATTTAATTTTTTATTTATTTTATTTTTTTTTACTTTATTTTATTTTACTCTATTTATTTTAATTTAATTTAATTTTATTGTTTTGTATTTTTTTATTTCTTTTATTTAAATTAACTTTTTATTTAATTTTATTTAGTGTTATTTTAGTTTATTTTATTATATTTTGGTCTTATTTTGCTGTGTTTTAGTTTTTTATTTGATTTTATTTCATTTCATTTTATTTTAATTTATATTATGTTGTTTTTGCGCACGCGTTTCTTATGTTAGTTTGCTACCTCAAAAGGTATTAAATAATTGCTATGCGGAAGAAGGTGTTTTTACTAGAAAATAAAAATATTCATTTTAATTATATGCGATTGTGGATGTAGGATCACGTGTTGCTGTAAATTTATAACGGCATAAGATACAACGTTATTGCTGTAAATACATATGTTAATGCAATACAAATTTTTTGATTATATATATACCGTGTTGGTATAATGATTTCGGAAAAAAATGCCAGTAAATACATCACTGAATATTTTAGACAAATAAAAATAAATAAAATAATATGAATTCGCTTTCATTTTCAGTTCAATGCGTCCGACACAAATAAATCAATCAAATATAAAAGCTGTTTGGTGTGCAAAATACTTGCCAAATGAAAATAACACAAAACTATGCATACAATTTCTTGAATTTCTGTAATAAAAATAAAAATGTATTAATAATACATGAAATGCATTCGGAATAAAAAAATAAACTGAATTACATACATGCATGCATAAATTTTAAATTTTTTCTTTACCTATTGAAATATTATATATACATAATAGGTATATTAATGAAAACAAAAATATTTTGGTAAAATAATAAATAAAAATATAAAATGTATTCAAAGCAAAGAATCTTATAATGGAAATGTTTTTTTGAATATCAAAATAATACCTCATACGTAGGCTGCTATATATATTTCTGATCCAATAATGAAAATACGAATATTTATCATATTTTTTTTTTTGTGGATTTGGCTCTTCTTGGAAGACCCATACGGTCGATTGCTGTTTTATTTCGGGCTCGTACGCATAGATCCATGATTCGTTATAGACGTCTTTTGAAACACCGCGATCGTATTTTTCAAGCATTTCTTTACACCAATCCACACGAGCCTTTTTTCGAGCGATTGTCAAATTGTCCGGGATCCAACGAGAAAAAACCTTTTTTACGGCCAGGTGTTCATGCAATATCGAATGTATGCTGCTAGGAGAAATGCATAGGCATGCCTCTATCTGAAGGTATGTTACAATGACGGTCTTGCATTATCAGTTCACGTCACGGCATCGATGTTTTCTGGCACAACGGCTGTTTTGGACGATCTTCACGGAATTCATCTTTGAGCGAGCGTCGGCCACGATTGAATTCGTTGTACCAGTTTTTCACAGTGCTATAGGATGGTGCTTCATAGCCATATAAAGATTTTAGTTCATCGATGCACTCTTGTCGTGATAATCCACGTCGAAAGTTGTGAAAAATGATCGCACGAAAATGTTCACGAGTTAATTCCATTTTTTGGCCGAGATGAATTTTTTAATTCCCTGTAAATAAAACAATTCACGATTAAATGGCAAAACGTTCTGAATGATGTTATGCTAAAAAATGACAAACTTTCCAAACCCTATATGAATGTTGATTCAAGATTTCAATAAGATAAGTATAGTAAAAAATGTAATTTTAACCTCTCAAGCCAAAAGAGCTTAAAGTTTTATTTTGCGCCCGAGCTGACGGTAGTAAAAATTGATGCTGTTTATATTCATCGATACCAGATACTCAGCCCGGTGGCTTTTTTTTCATAGCACTGGCACAAAGGAATCGAAAAGACAGTACCTCTTTCTGCCGTCTTATTACACGTATTCTCTATTAAATTAAAGTTAACCGCGACACTGTCGTAGAACACATTAGAGCTTCAACAAATATCAATGATATAGGAGAGGAAGGAACAATACGGTTGTAAGAACTACGCCAATCAAGAAGAGAAATGCGTGAGCAAAGTGCGAAGTCCGAAAGAAAATCTTTTGCCTATTATACAAAAGTTTCGATTTATGTATAAGTTCCTTGTTCAGGTTTATGTAAAATATTGAATCTAAAATCTGTTAATTATTTTAAAAGTTTTTTATAAATGAAGAGAACTGCTTTTTCATGAACTTTCTTAATTTTGGTTATCGGTTGACAAGAAATTAAGTATTTCCCATCTGAAATCTGACTTGTTTTGTGTTCCAGATTATAAAGAAATATATATATATTTGCGATGTTTTTGGGAAAATATATACATATTGTAGTAGGAAGGAGACATACCTAAATAAATGCTAATTTTAAAGTAGAAATATAAAAATGCAATCCTATAAAATCAGTCCCAAATATCAATTGTGCTCCGTTAATATTATTTTAATTTCCCATCGATTGAACTCAAAAAGGGTTTCCAGGGCAAGCATATTTAGAGCCTTTCATTGCAATTCATATTTCTGGGCTAATAAGTAGCAATTCAACCAAACAAATATTTAAAATATAATTTTAAATGAGCTTACAAAAAATATTTATCAAAATAAAAAAAACTGAAGAAAACTACAACAACTCTTTTGGAAATCAAATATGCCCATATCTATTGAAGCATAAAAAGGGAATCAAGCGAACACACACTTATGTAAACAGACACCACAAACATTGCAAAGTTTTAAAATCACATGGCATTGTCGGCGGTTCAATGAATGGAAAGTTGTCACCATTAAATAAAAAGAAAATGACCATGGCCAGCGATTTAGCGCACTAACTCGTAAAATTAAAATAATTTTTAAGTTCACAAAAATTTATAAAAATTATAATAATAAAATAATTTATTACATTTAGTGAGAGTAAAATTCTTAATATCAAGTGAACAAATCACTTCTTTTGATTTGTGGTTATTTGTACAGGGCTATCCATTATGCGGTTTGAAAAATAAACATAAATAAAATGCATTTAAAATAAGTTTTTTTTTAATGAAATTTTTTTTTTTGTTGGAGAATGTCCAAAATATTCCCCACCTAGACCCGTCCCTACCTCACGCATGCCCCTTCCGGTTGCTGTCTCTCCGGCGCCTTTTCAAAATTATTAAGGTACACTTGCTAAATATTTATTATTTTTGCCTTTTAGTTTTCCGGCGGTGTCATTTTTTTAAGTAGATTTTATTTCACAATTTCCTGTGACCAAAATCTTCTAATTTGATAAATACTTCATTTCTAGTTATTTTTTCATAACACGCAATGCACAATTAGACACACCTATTTTTACGCTTCTACGCAAATAATATTTATTTCTTTTTAAATTTTTCTGGGACTAAATTTCGAAGTATACCCTTTCTATGGAAGGAAAACTTATCCTAAATGGGATTACGTGGAATCAGGTCATGCAGGAATATAAGTTGAAATCACCTTGATTCAATCCTTTTCCTACCCCTCTGGGTAAAATTTTTTTTCTGTGCCACCAATTTCAAGTTCTTTCCAATAAAAATGAATTATCACAATCCGATTAACGGAGCGGGATGTGCGAAATTATACGTTGAAATCAAATATTTCCTACCTTTCAGGTTTCTCTGCGACCAACCAATATTACAAGAATTATCGAAAAAGAGGAAGTGCGCTAAATGACGGTCTATGGCTGTATATGTCTGTGTAATTACATACTAAGAGTGGTAGAAATAATTGTTTTTGTGAGTGCTTTTATGTGTTTGCGAGTACAAATGTGTGTATGTAAGAACAGGTGTAGCTCAATGAAACCTTCAATTGATGGGAAATCAAAAGCATTTAATGCTTTCATTTGTCCACTGTAGAGCATTTAATTGTATTCATGATAAACATAGAAATCAAATGAAAGCTTCAATCAATTAATAGAAAGAATATTGGCAATATAAAGAAAGGAGAAAAGAGAAATAATACAAAAGCATATTAAGCTGTAAATGGCTAATTGGAACGCAAATGAGTGCTAGTTGTAGTAAATTTTGTTTATGAATTAATTAATTAAAATCCATGTGTACATAAATATATATGTAGATATGTAAATTAGGATGGTTTAAACAAATTTTTGGAAAACGAATTCTGGGGACTTGTTGAAATTATTGGTCAACCCTACTGTGCATTTATTTCTTATGTAAACAAATCAATCAAAATTCATTGGTAGATATACAAACATACCTATGTATACGAGTATATGCTGCGTGTATACGCTACATTGTGGAGGCGTGTAAATATTCGCATTTTTAAATTTGATTACTTTTATTGAGTTATTCCTCTTCTTTCAACCGCAAAGTATTGTATGTATAGTATGTCACGTATACATATGTATGCTTGTTGATAGCTCCAGTTGATTTGGAATTTGTAAGTGAAATTTTTTTCATACATATCGACACATAATAATGTAATGGAATGCATGCAATTGTCACATGTAGAAATTTCAAAAAAATAATACATCAGAAAATTTAAAAGAAAAGATAAACTGGAAAATAAAGTGAAAATAAATAAAAAACAATGAAATAAAACAAAGTAATATAAAACAAAATTAAATTAAATAAAAAAAAAATAAAGTAGAATAAAATAAAATAAAATAAAATAAAATAAAATTAAATAAAATAAAATAAAATAAAATAAAATAATATAAAATAAAATAAAATAAAATAAAATAAAATAAAATAAAATAAAATAAAATAAAATAACATAAAATAAAATAAAATAAAATAAAATAAAATAAAATGAAATAAAATAAAATAAAATAAAATAAAATAAAATAAAATAAAATAAAATAAAATAAAATAAAATAAAAAAAAAATAAAATAAATGAAATAATAAAATAAAATAAAATAAAAAATAAAATAAAATAAAATAAAATAAAATAAAATAAAATAAAATAAAATAAAATAAAATAAAATAAAATAAAATAAAATAAAATAAAATAAAATAAAATAAAATAGAATAAAATAAAATAAAATAAAATAAAATAAAATAAAATAAAATAAAATAAAATAAAATAAAATAAAATAAAATAAAATAAAATAAAATAAAATAAAATAAAATAAAATAAAATAAAATAAAATAAATGAAAAAATAAAATAAAATAAAAAATAAAATAAAATAAAATAAAATAAAATAAAATAAAATAAAATAAAATAAAATAAAATAAAATAAAATAAAATAAAATAAAATAAAATAAAATAAAATAAAATAAAATAAAATAAAATAAAATAAAATAAAATAAAATAAAATAAAATAAAATAAAATAAAATAAAATAAAATAAAATGCAATGAAATAAAATAAAATAAAATAAAATGAAATAAAATAAATTAAAGTAGAATTAAAGTAGATAAAATAAAGAATAATAAAATAAAATAAAATTAAAAAACAAAATGGAGTAATACAAAATGAAATGAAATCAATTTTTTTATACTTAAAAAATATTCAAATAATATAGTTCTTTCTGATAAGGCAAACACCTGGTGAAATTGCAATTGTCCGTTCAACACAGGCGCACATGTATATAATTTTGATATACGTGGCGTGGCAGTAAAATATGATGGAAAATAATGTTTTTTATTTATTTACAATAGAATGGACCTTTGCGAGTTAAAAAACTAGTTTCTGATTTTTGTTTATTTCTTTCAAACTTAATTCATTTTATTTATTTTAATTTGTTTTGTTTTATTTTAAAAAGTCTACAGTAATTTGCATGACAAACATTCCCGAAATGCCAAAACAATGGAAGCGAATAACCGCAAACATTTGTTATGTCATTTTACTACACTCTTCTGAAAGTCCTTGAACAAGCTGCGAAACTTTCACACAAATTCTTTTGCTATGCAAACAAAAGGTAAGCTTCTATTTTTTTTGTGACAATAAATAACGGTAATTGTACGACCCTTTCAATTTTCGTTCCCCAATTTACCGCCGTTTTCCCAAAAATGAACACAAAAAAGTTGCTATTCAAACTGCTTCATTTTCATAGAAAAATAAGAAATCCAATTAATTTTTTACAAATTCTCGATTAAAATCTTTTTAAAATTTTGCATTTGCATTTCTCTTTGATATCTTTTACATTACATTTACATTTTTTTAAATAGTCATAATACAAAGAAACACGGTTTTCTTTCATATATTTTCTCTCACTTCAAAATAAATAATCATGTATATATAAATAAATAAATAAATAAATTACTAACAATTAAAGAAATTAAGGCTTAAATGGTAGAAATTGTAGCTATATGCTTTTGTTGTTATGTTTTATAGATGCTGTTGGCTTTTTTCTTTGGATCTCTCTGTCGTAATGAAGCGTCGCGCGTAGAGCACTCTGACGTCGTGGAGTATAGCAGCGTCAGACAAGTGAATTGGTAGCAAGTCAAATAATTTTCTACTCTTTTTTTCGAATAACAATTAACAAATAATTTTCTACTCTTTTTTTCGAATAACAATTAACATAAAATGTGAAAATCTTTTGCTACATAAATTATTGCTTTTTTATGTTGTTTGTCGTTGTTGGCGAATTTGCTTTGCAAAGTTTCCCACATACTGCGTTCTAAGTATATAAGTATAATTCCATCACATAAACTTTTGCACGTGCCGATTAGGTCGTCGCTGGTTAGAGGTGAGTCCTGTTAATTTTTTATACTTTTCTTTCTTTGTTTCGTTTTTGTTTAGGCACTTTCGTTTTCGTTTGCCTATTCGTTTTCTTTTATCTATTTTTGGTTAAAAAATTTTTAATTTCTGCTTCAGCTTCTCCCATTTTTTGTTTTTATGTGCAATGCATAAGCACCCATTTATATGTTTGTGTGTGTGTGTGTGTAATACCATTATCTTATCTTATGCATAAGCATTATAGGCCAAACTTTGTGCTTCCTCATTTAGTTGGTAAGCGGGTTCAACGACAGCGGCAGGAACAGCACCAACAGATCGGCCATCCCATGGACCGTGGGCGGTAATGTGCGCAGAATGGTGTTCAGCGGCGATCTAGAAATGGGCAAAGAGAGAGAGAGAGAGAGAGGGTGGTAGAGGGAAAATATAAAAAAGATTGGTATGCTTATTCATAAAAAAATTACTTTTATTTATTTTATATTTGCTCTGAGTTACACGCGCACACAAAGAAAAGAGCAAGAAACAAATATGTATTTTGGATATTTATGTTCATTTGAAAGTCGATTGTTTGTTTGTGAAAACCTTAAATAACAAGGGAAGCACGAAAGGTAAACGTATATACAAACAAACTTATATACAATTACGGATATGGGCGGTGGAGAAGAAATAAGATATACATAAATTTATACAAACTTATAATGATATATCTATAAGAGTACTTAAAACTACAGAAATACACAAGGAAGTGCTGTTGGAGTGTTTCCATTTTCATAAATTTAACTTGAATATGTGTGTTTGAACTTTTATAAATATAACAAACACAATCATATTATTTTTACTTGTAAAAAACTTTCGCTTTTGTTTTTGCTTTTGTGATGTATAATTTTTAAACGAATAGTTATACCGTAGGTAATTGATTTGGAAGTTTAGTAAGAAGCAATTTATAGCCAACACCTTTACTTTACTTTACAGTGGACAGAGGAGATGCGCAGATATTTATGTTTAAGGAACAGAAAAGAACTACAAGCGACATACACGTTTCTGCCTCTTCACTATAGCCAATTTTGGCACTAACGCTTCCGCTGGTACATTGGGCATTGAGACGACCAACGCCACAGAGGTGTTCTGGTGAGGTAAATGAAAACAAGAACAAGTGAAAAATTATTGAAAATTGAAAAATCGAATTTGCCTACTGCTTGCTTTCTTTTATTTTGTTTTGAAAATTAATACTGTGCCGTATATATTTCGCTGATTACGAGCACGATTTATGAATAAAAATTGATTTAAAAATAAAAATTTAGGAAAGAAAAACTATAAACTGTATAAAAAAAATATTTGAAAATTTCAGACTTTTGCTCCAGATAATTTTCAATTCAATTCAAATTGTCATGGCAACTTTTCTTCGGCATACGTGTATATATAACCTTTGGTCTGAGACCAATTTTATCATTTTTGTAATAACTGAGTAACTGCTTCTCAATTAATAATTTTTAAATTAGGGTTTCTCTGAGAAATGAGAGAAGAGAATGCTAGTCGACTGAAATTGCATTTTTTTTTCAGAGGCTGACCTTGAAGATTTTATTCAAAGAAAAAGTCTTATATAGCAACAAAATACTTCAAAAATATTTTGAGCAAGGCCTAAAGACTCTGCAGATAATTAGTGATGAATTCATATAATTGACTTATGCCCATTATTAGTGTTTAGATGAAGATCGATTTAGATTAATCTGCATGCTTAAGATGTCAGTTTTTTTTTGTGAGAACTAGCGCTAAAAGACGGTTTCGTTTATTGTGTGATCGAAGACATTAGGTGTGCGATATTTATGGAGTCACGAAGGCTTTCACAGTGATTGTCCTGCGATATTAGCCGCCAATTAAACAATCTATACTAATTTTTATTGAATTCAAAATAGTATTTGGATAGATATTGGAATTTTGAATTTATAATTAGTCGGCAATTTGGTCTATTGAAAAAAAAGAAATAAAATAAAAAAACGAGTGCAAACGGCATTATCTATTTAAAGATTCCAGAAAAACCTATTTGTAAGCAAAAAAATAATGCACGAACTTCGTTTCCTCTTTTCTTTCTGAGTGTAGTATGAAGATTAGTGAAAACTAAATTTTTTTTTTAACTTGAAAAGGTTAATTTACTCAGCATTTTAAGATCAAGGGTGTAGAGTAATTTATTTACAAACACAATTTGGGGCGATGCTTATGGATACCAATTTGTTGGAGCTTATGCCTGTTCTTAAGGAGGGTCTTGAGGTAGATTGTAGAAAAACAACTTACCCAAAACAAACATTACAACTTAGCGTATGACTTTCTCTGTCCACTAATTGTTCGCTACAACTTCTTTAGCATATTTTAAAATAGGATAAATAAATATTTTTTGTTTTAGAATTATTTTTTTCGCCTGATTTTAGGGCAGTGCCACGCGCCTACGTACACTTAACAGCCCACGACAGCCTAGAAGCGTAGATAAAAAAATAGAAAAAGAATAAATGATTAGACTTACCTTCTTGCACAATTGGAAAATGGCCAAACCAACCGATACGATGAAGGAGAAGAAGCCCAACGCCAACGCATTAAATGCCTTAATCTTCAATATACCAATTGCCATTGGAATCACAGTCATCGCCTTCAATAGGATCAATACCATCAATGGCATAATCATTTTACGCAAACGATGTTTCTTGCCTAAATCCATACAAATGTACGAGTATACGTGCCAGGTATGTTTGCGTGTGTATGAGTGTGAGTTGAATTGCGAGTTTGGTTTTTTTTTTGGTAGGTAGTGATAGTGGTAGTTGGAGAAGTAAACAGAGAACGAGAAAGATAAAGAAATTAATTATTTAGATTTTTTCATTTTTGTGTTCCAGTGTCAGTGTAGACAAAAACGCATGCAAATACAAACACACACCCTTCTTGAAGAAGTTGCCCTTCTTACCCTTGCCCTCAACTACACCATCATCACCGGCCAATTTCACATTAAGGCTCAACTCATCGTTGGCCAAATTGCGTGATGAGACGGTGACCTTGGCATCACCCAAAGGCAAGTCCATGGTAATATCGTGTCCCTGCAGATAATCACCAACAGCATCGAATAGATCACGTTCTTCTTCTGCGTTATTGGAGCGTGCGCTAGTGGCATCAGCGGCAGCGGGCTGATAACCGTTAGAGTGTACCTCAACATCGCCAAGCTGTTTGTGAGAGATGGAAGAGATTTTAGAGGTTAGATATAATTTTTGGGTTTTTAAAATATAATATATATATATTTATATACAATATAAATGTAAAAAAACATAATAGTTAAAATAAATTTATCTTTTAGTGATTTTTATTAATCTTAGTATTAATTATATTAATATTAAATATATTTTTCTAAATTAATTTAAAATATTTTCTTATCGTGCTTATATTTTTAGTATTTTTTTTTTAATTTAGTGTAACTTTCGATATTTTTTAGTTGAATTTAATATTTAATCTTCAATATAAACTTTCATCTTTAAATGTCAATTAAGGTATTTAGATAAGATATTAATACTAATTTTTAATTTTACTAATTATTTCTTTAACTCGTGCTTATTTATCATCAAGTTTAGCTTTAGACTACTTTAAAAGATTTTTTCCCAACTAAACTTCCACTTAAAATCACAAAATTAAATAATTTCACTGAAAACAGACTTAAAAATTCTTGTACTCTCTTTTCACATTCTCACTCACTTTATAATTATCATTATTGATCACTGTATCGAGGAAACGCATTGCGCGTACTTTAATGCAAGCCATTGAATCTTCACCACTCTCACATTTGGCATTCTCTTCGGCGATCATGCCCTGCATATTCGTTGGTCGTACTGCTCTCGCTGCATTCGCCATGGAGGCGAAACCCAATAATGCCACGAGGACCAAATACCGCATTGAAGCCATAATTTATTAAAAATATATATACGTATGTATGTGTATGTGTAAAATTCCTTTGCTTTGATCCGCTCAAGTCGTGTGCGACCTCCACCAATTACTCGCCTCGTTGAAGGAACAATTGCGAATAATAATCGTTTTTCTATTGTTCACGATTTTTATACTGTGCATACTTTAGCTGCATGAACCGTAAAAAAGCTAAATTGATATCAAACAATTGTTAAAAACAACAACAAAAACAGTAATAATAATCTACCAATTGAAGCGTCGCATTGAAGAAATGGCGGAAGAAGACATAAAAGCCAAAACCAGTTGACAGACGTTGCCGGCCGCGTCAGCGATCACTCACATAAACGCAAGCGCACCTGCTCGTTTAGCTTTAAAACTGCTTATGTGTAATTTTGTATAGCAACAACGCAAGCAGTGAAAAATAAAACCTTTAGACTATACAACTGCATACTGCAAGCAGCGCCGCAGTGGCTTAACGTACGTGCGTACACGCGCTGGCGTATGAGTAACTTTTTCTTCACAATTGACTCTCTTCTTAATTTTTTTTTTATAAACGAATTCATTCATGTTTTAAAAATTTAATTTTTATGCCATTCACGCGCCCTAATGATGTGTTCGAAATTGGCAGCGATTCTTGATTCGTGTTCTCCATGGACTTAACACTGATGTCGACAAGATAACTTATACAAGATATGCAGTTGCTTTACCAATTTGTAGCTACGGTCAATGGTGTTCAGTTTATAATAATATAAATTTATAAGCAAGATAATTAAAAATAACTTAATTTAATAAATTATTAAATAATTTCATAAATGTGTAACTTAGGAAGGTAGGTGGAAGCAGATACTACGAACAATTTACTCTGAAACTAGGCCTACTTTTCCATCCATTGTGGGAGACACGAATAATTTAATGTTGTTGTTGTTGCTGTAAAGGTTCACTTGCCCCGCTTAGGAGCAGGCAAGATCAATCTAAGTCATCGACATCATCAACCGAGAGGTCCAGGAGGCGAGCTGTTTCGACGAGTTCGGACCAGAGTGAAAGGAGAGTTAGATGAGTTGGTTTTAGGGGACACGCACAAAGATGTGGTTAGTGTCGTGCGGGGACTCATAGCATGCAGGGCATACGTTGGGTACATCAGGTGAAGTTGTAAAGGTAGAAGTTTAGTCGATTACAACATCCGGATATTATTCTGACCCTACTTCCCCTGCTCCATCCAAATACACTCTCTTATCAACTTTATTAGATCTTTAATTTTTGTCTCAGCCATATGTTAAAGGCTATCCATAAAAGTGAGTTCAAAATGCTGAGGCCTATAACTGATAAGGGCTGGGTAATTTCTTAGCAGGTGGAAAATTCCTTCTCATTATTCCTACTGCTGCCATAGTCTTTCTGCTATTACCTTTGAGATGTCCTCGTTTTCAGTGCAAATAAAAAATTCGACCTTAACTGGTACCATTTTGTCCAAGTCTGTCTCGACTTGAGACAGTTCAAGTTTGAAAATATTCCTTTTGGCTACTGCCATACCTAGCAAGTACGTCTACTTTGCAGTTCCCCTCTACGTCTCTGTGACCGGAAAGACAGTTCAGTCGACAGACTATTATGATTACAGAGTTTGTCGTCATTGAGCCCAGTACTTTTATTTCAATATCAATAAAGATGAAGAAATTTTTTCCTTAGTGTACGCATCCAATGTGTTAACAGCTGCCAGAGCAGCAGAGCAGCAGAGGTTTATGAGTGGAATACGCTGCAATTGTCAGATAGTTTGAATGAGAGTTCCACTGAACAAATATCTCCTCTTACTCTACAATCAAGTTTTGAACCATTTATGTTAACATCAATAGTCCCGCCGGTGGGAGTATCATATAGGTTTGCTCATACTTCTCCGTAGGGAATCAGTGAGATCGAGTTGGAGCAGGTTTCCAAAGTAAAAACCCAGCATTGTGTATTGCTTGGTAAAAAAGTATAAGTCTCTATGATTCTTGAGTGTACTGTGAATTAGTGAGTATATGCGGTGAGTACGTAATGAAATATTAGTACAGGGTCCGGCACTCGAAGTGTAAATAAAAGTTAAGTTAAATTTTCTAATTGTGGTCGCCCCTCGGCAGCTCGAGTGAACAAACAACGTTCCGAACTTCATAACGTCCACACAGACGTGCCTCTCGAATTCACCAGACGCTAATCCGATGGATTATTTTCTTAAGACCATTTCGGAGAGCAAGGTTCGAACTAAAATGTACACTAGTCTCGAGCCGCTGAAAAAAGCCGCGGTCGGCGAGTGGACCAAAATATCTGCAAGTCCCATTCGGGCAACTTGCGACACGTTTTTCGACAATCTGAATGCCATAATCTCGAGAATTTATAAAATAAGACCAGACACAATCCTGACATAACATAAAACAGACATAATAAAATCCCGTCTAGATAAAACACGGATGAAATAATAACCAGACAATGATTTCGTCAAGGATTTAGATCAGTGAAGGGAGTTTAGTTGGCTGCAGAATGTAAAAAAATACCTGTCTTTCCACTATAAAAAATCATTCCTCCGCTTTTGCTTTGATTAAGTACTAAACACTTAAAGGCAAAAACCTTTGATCAGACTAGTATGTATCAAATAATAGAAGATTCTATAAATTTGGAATCAAGGCATAAAATTTGTTGAATAGGTCTGCAGATAGTTAGAATATTCAAATAATGACCAATAGTAATAAAGACTTTTGCCTGATTGAAGGCCACGCCACATGTCCACAAAACGATAAAATGGGCTCAACAAAATTTTCATTCAATGAATTGATTGTTTCATTGACTATATGTCGTCTTGTTTGGAATCAAAAGTTGTCCATAGCAATAACCTCCAAATCAGGCGTGAAAAAATCATTAACTGCAACACTATGATCGGCTTAATGACTTTGTCTATAGGGCACACCAAACAATGACTTCTTGAGGTGGTTGTAACGGCGTGTCTTCAATGACTTCTGCGTTATCCTCACTCCAAAGGTTAAAGCGAGGAATTTGGTTTATTCACTCACCCGTTCAATTAAAAGCGAGCTTCATCGTTGAACAAAATTTTCTTGTGAAAATCATAATCGGTGGCCATCTCGTTTTACGCCCATCCAGCGAACGTGCGGCATAGATACTTGATGGTCGTAAGACTTCAATTCTTGTACAAGTTGGATTTAGTAAGAACGCAAACCAACAGCACTGGTTGTTTAGCGCAATGGTGGTCTTCGGTGCATACTAGTCGACAGCTCTTAGGAAGCACATTATTCACTAGAATAAACGTGTAGCGAATACATAGTTCCTCGAATTATCGAGTCCCGGAGTAAGTCTGTTCATTATAAAATGGCAAACTAAATTGAGTATTAATCAAGTAACAGTTTTCAAAACGATCAAATCCGAAAAAAGTGTTGCCTCATTGAAAGCCATACGTCTAAAAAACCACCCATTAGCATGAGTTTCTCAGATAACGATTAAAGCCGACTGCGAATGAGAAGATCGGAGTTTTTCAGAGAGATTCCTATTCAAAAACATTATTTTCTACAAACTTTTTTTAGATATTGATTTGATTGTTATTTCGATTTTAACTAATTTAAAGTGTAGCTACAAAATGTTGAGCAATTTAGAGATAATGAGATGTAGCTTGAGGGTGCTTAAGAAGTGAAGCAAATATGATAAATAGTTAAAGTGGATGGTTCCAAAATTTATTTATCTTCTAACCAAACTAAGATAAAATCGGAAAGTTAGTTAGAAAGATAATTTCTTGCAGGTGGTACAAGTATTTCAATGTCAAGATCACTTTTTTTTTTCATGAGGAGTAAATAATAGATAGCAATCCTTTGTGATTTAGAAGGGAGTTTTTGGAGAAAAATTATGGAGTTTGGTAGGAAATAATTATATATAATACTTTTTATTCATCTACTTAATTCACTTTTGCAAATCATTCCTGACATTTAAATGATAGAAGGAGTAAATTAATTTAAACTTAATATTCAATTCAAATCAAACATTTCTTTACCATTGCATTTTAAAGTAAAATAAAAATATATATATTATTAAAATTCTATTATAAACTCATAAATAAATAAATATATAACTTGATTGGACGTAACAGTTACGTAGAGATAAAATTATGTAATAAGCGCAAACGCAACTGTCGCCAGCGATTACTTACACGCTTGCGATTAAAGTGAATTGAAGAATTTTCGACAGGAAATTAAGTAATCTATGGGTGAATTTGAAAAGTCAAAGCGACAGCCAAAAGTAATAAGTCAATCAGAATTTGTCACATACTCAAGCCGACGTAATCGAGCTCAGGCGGTAGCGTGTAACGAGTGCAGTGGCAAATTGGTCAAGTGAAACTAATGTGAAAATTGGACAATTTCAAATTAATATCGGTTTACCTTTCGGGTTCGAGTGCTATTTAAAATTTATAACTTTACTTTTTTTTAGCAATTTTCGAGAAGCCAAACAGATATTGAGTAAACAGCAATGAAATAGAAAGTGTTTACCAAAAATAGTAGATACAGTAATGTAATGAAATAAAATTATATAAAATGACAACAAATATAAATGGTAATAAAAATAACTAGCCGATATGTTTTACGCAAGCATACACGTATGTGTGTGTGAGTGTTTATTCATGGAATAACTACCAAATTAAATTGCAAATGCGAGTAAAGTGCTGTCACGAAACCGTACATAATTCGTAAATGAAAGTGAAATTGAAAATGGTTTCAATATAAAATGCTCGTCGAAAAGTCACGAAATCGATTTGAAATTCAAAATGTATATCACAAGTAAAGATAAACACCAAACAACCTACGAGCAACCAACAACGAAGCAATGCCAATACCAAATGCTAGAGCCGAGGGAGTGATTATGAGAACCATGAAATCAACAACAAACAACAAACTGAAATTTTTCGGTTGCTGATACTGAAATATGAATTTTCAAAATGTGCGCCAAAAATCAAAAAATATCTAGTGCATGTGATTTAAAAACTGAACGATTTCACCGCAACAAGTTTGCTTTTGTATTGGTAAAGTATGGCATAAATGCAGAGCCCACAAGCTGCGGTCGTTGCGATTGAATGATGTGATTTTAGCTAGGCATAACTCATTAAGAATTCCGCTTGCATAGCGACGCACAATTGCCTTTGGGCGTCAAGTGTATTAGCAAACGGCCAAACGCGCGAAGGCACAAAACCCACAAACGCATTTTCATCATTCACGAAGGAAGAAGAAAATGCGTGTAACGAAAATAATTGATTGGTAAAAATGGTCTTTGGAGCGATTAAAAATCCAGCGCGTGGGTTGGAATTTTGTGGCTCACTGGAACCAGAAAGTTTCCGGAAATTGTGATTTAAACTGTTAAGTTGGTAGCACTGTCTTTAATTATTATGCCAAAAATGAGATCGTCTGTCAACCAGTTTGTTTGTAGTAGCGATTTTTTTCTTTTAAGGGCCTCAATCGAGTCGAAACGGGTAACTTGAGTTTTGGAAACAAAAAAAGTCGCATGGGGCCAAACCCGGTGAATACGGTGGTTGATCAATGGTATTGAACGAGCTTGTGGTCTTAAAATCGTTCACAACTACAGCTCAGTGTGATGGCACATTATCGTCATAAAAAATCCATGAATGGTTGGCCCAAAATTCCGACAGTTTACAACGGATTTTTTCACGCAAACGCCTCAAAATGCTCAAATAGTACTCTTTATTGACTGTTTGTTCCGTTGGAACGAATTCATGTTGAACCAAGCCGCGAATATTGAAAAAAAAACAATTTCCGAAAACTTTCTGGTCTTAATGTATGCTTGTACACACCTTTTTTTGCTGTTGCTTAAAAAACTTCAAAACGTTTATATTTTTTAGTGATTTCGAATTTTTGCATATTACAATTTAATTTTTTATTTTATTTATATTATTTTATTTTCTTTATTCTTCTTCTTCCTCCTTATCGTTATTTGAATTAGTAATATGAGTATTTCTAATGGCTTACCATTAGCGCAATCGTTTTGGCATTAAAAGCTTCATTAACAATTGTGTGGCGATCTCCTTCGTTCGAATATCGTTTGCAGAGACTTTTCGTATCAAAGTTGAATTTTAGTAATTATAATGACGGCAGCGCCCATTTGAATTGTTGCACGTACATATATCAAATCGGTGGCGTTAGGCCAATAGACAATAGACTGGCAATGTGTATATACATATGTATTTATTTATTTATTTTTTTTTTTAAATAAAGAAAATATAGTGAAATTGAACATACAAATGATTTTGAATTTCTTTTCTTGATTTTTATTGTTTTTTATTTTTAATTTTTACTTAATTTCACACCCCTTAAATGGTATGCACTGCAGCTAACTTCAAAACGCATTGAAATTTCAATTGGTCGATTGATTTCATATCTACCATTTTTTCTTTGGTTGCGTCTTTTGTCTGCGTTACTTAGACGTCTTCACGTTTAATGTCATTTTAAAAGCATTGAAATTGTTTGGCTTTTTTTTCTGTATTGACATTTGCTACCAATGACCAGCTTTCACTTTATGGATGTCTATGAAAGGACAGATAGTTGTACCCATGCTGTTTTGTTTCTTTTCTTTACTCTTATTTTTTGTTTGAAAGGACAATTGAAATGTGTGCAAACGTCAAAAGCATTTAAGCTCTATTGTGTTTTTCACAGCTCATCGAACCTTAGAATTTGTATTTTGCTCTACCACAGCTCTTTATACTTTTATTCTGCTCTGCTTTGCGCCCGTCGAGATGCACTTTAAATTTCTGCTTTTATTTCACTGCTATGCTATTTTAGAATATTTGTTATTATACCCCTCATGTACATGAAATGGTGTGTTAAGAGCATGAAATTTGGTAATCTACATACGCATGTACGAATACATATGTATATGTTCATTCTGGGCATTATCGAAATCGAAAGACGATTTATTCAGATGGGAATTTTTTTTGGGTAAAAAATCCATCTAAAGATATCATATGGCCACCTTCAACCAATTTTTCAGATATAAAAATTCCTATTTAATACTAAAAAGAAATACCTTCATTATAATATGGTCATATGATTAAGTTTTCTTCTTATTTTTTTCATAGAATTTTTTTAATCTTTCAAGAGAGAGGAAAATAAAAACCAAAGTTTTGATGCTGGCAAAAATAATACAAGCAGTAAACGCATCCTTTTTTCTGGAAACGAAGAAAATAGTTCTGGTAGATAACTAGGACTTGAACTGCCTTGAACTGGACATTTTTATGGGCAGTCAGACAATGATCCATCTATGAGCTGTCAAAGAAACAAGAGCCAGTGGCCAAAGTGGCTACATCATGCCATTCGTCTATAAGGAAATCCTCTTTCTTAAAATATTTTCGATATAGGAACCGTTGTCAGAACCAGACGGAAAATTACTCCCAATTTTTGCCAAAAGAGAAGTCATCTTCATTAGTGAGAAAGGAAAGAAAGTTAAAGTTAAGTCCATTAATGACCAATCTGAACGGATTATGAAGATTATCTACAATTATTAATGTAGATAAGAAAATACGTGTATATATATATAATTGGCTTTGTAACAGCTGAAGCTATTTTCTGCCGAGATCCTTTTCTAATTTGGTTTTGCGTCTTTGAGTTTTTCCAACAAATGGAGGGACCCACAATTTATACTAAGCCGCCTCTGAATGGCGGTTTTTATTTCATGTCATAAATACGCTCAGAGGCGTAGATATTTCCTGCCGAGGGGTCATAACAATTTGAAAATATAACTTATTTTTTTTATTTAAATCAATTTTCTGTAACTTTTGGATGTTAATCATACCATAATTTGAACCTTGACCTTCCGAATGGCAGTACGCAATACTAACTACTCGGCTACCGCGGCGGCCCTGAAAAACTCAATTAACAATTTCAAATAAAAAAATATAACTTTTATTCTAGTATCTTCGTAGCTTTTAGGCGTCTTACACGTTATGTTATTAGGTTAGGTTAAGTTGTGGAGGCAATCGATCTTAGGCCTGACCGTTAGGATGCCACAAAAACTTCGTTATCCAATCATTTTGCTTCTCTGCTGAACATCATTAGATCTATGACTTGATCTGTCGAAGATAACCGACCTTTATCTTCGACAGATCATACAGCAGTAGAGTCTCGAAATCTCGAACCCTAGCAGTACTCAAGGCAGAACTCATATTTGCAGCTACTCAACATCTCCTATAGTGAGCCCCTAGTTTCACTGCATGTCATCCTACCAGACAATGACCTGTCAGGTCTACTATTACTTTGGATAGGGCACATATCCATGTAATCCTTGTACATATCTCTTTATGGTTTATGTAAATTCCTTGAGAAGCAGCTGGTAATTGGCAAGAGGCATACCCATGCGTTATTTATAGAGATCTGTTAAATCATACCCTACCTAGCGAGTTTATCCGCGTTCCAGCTTCGTTCGATAGCCCTTTGACCAATTTTTAAGTGGAAAAGGATGTTTTTAGGAATTTCACTATCTTTCCTTTAAAGCTTTTTTAAAATTACTAACTTACTTTACTGGCGTAGAAACCGCTTACGCGATTTTAGCCGAATTTATAACATCGCGCAATTCATTCCTGCTGCTTGGCGCCAATCAGAACTAGGTCCTGGTCTACATGATCTTTTCAACAGAGTGGAGTGGTGCTTCCACCGGCGGGTATTGCAAACAAAACTTTCAGAGCTGGAGTATTCTTATCCATCCGGACCACATGACGTAGCCAGCGTAGCCGCTGCTTCTTGATTCGCTGAACTATGTCAATGTCGCCGTATATCTAATACAGCTCATCATTCTATTGGCTGCGCAAAACCTTTCTCTCGGAAACACCTGGTGGCAAGAGTGATTCTGCGCTGGATTTCAAAGCTGACATTAGTATTGGTGTTGATGCTGGTTCCAAGATAGACGAAGTTATCTACGACTTCAAAGTTTTGACTGTCAACAGTGACGTGGGAGCCGAGTCGCGAATGCGTTGACTGTTTGTGTGATGATAGAAGATATTTCGTCTTGCTCTCGTTCACTACCAAACCCATATCATTTGCTTCTTTATCCCAGAACTCTTCTTTAAAATTGCACTACATTAAATTGAGATTTATAATTTTCCTCCATGCCATAAAATTACGTCACATAATAGCCAAGCGAAATCGCGATTTTCGGAATTTTTTGTGTTATTTTTTTTTTTTTTTTTCAAATGATGCCACCTAACTTACATTAGCCTGCATCACAGCCCTCAGCTGCTAAAGGTTACACGGCTCTCGTAAGCTCGTAAATCGAAAATGAGCTACTGCGCCTGAATAACTTATTGCCGCCAACAATTTAAGTAACTCACGAGTTGTACAAGAGGGAAATGGCAAGACAATCTGCTCATAATAACCACCAGCACCACCGGCGCTAAATTTCACAAATATGCACAACGTGAGTACATAAAAAGGATGTAGTACTTGATGAAGATTTGAATATTTGGTGAGTGGGTTCAGTGTTAATTTCATTTTCATGCTGAAGAGAATGTAATAAAAATGAGCGAAATGCGGCTATTTTCATTACAGAAGTTGCACATAAATTTCCTTGAAAAATATGAGAGAAAAAGGTTTATTTAATTGTAAATTGTTTTGGGCTCATTTTTTCCCACAGCTCGTAGGATTAACAGTAGCACTCTGCCGAAGGGATAATGGCATATGGCAATGCGAATAAAAATTAAAAAATGGTAAAATTCATGATTTTTATAACATTGAATATTTACCAAACGATGCTTTGTTTTTAAGAATAAAAATTATATAATTAGAGCTGAGGGTGGGTATGTGCGAGTGTTTGTTTCTCCTTGGCAATTAGGTATAAATTATCTGGGACTTGTCGTTTTTGATGTGGATAACTTAAGTATGGAAGATTAATTAGCTCAACTAAGTTACAAAATGTTTGCGTAAAAAAGTAAAAGAATAGAACATGGTTTTAGAAAAAGGCGTAATTTTCTTTTATGTTTTTTTAGCTAATTTTTACGGAATGTAAATATTTTTTTTTTAACAGACAAAAAGGTTGTAAGGCAAAAAACTGTTTGCTTAATAGCTACATTTTAGTTAATTAGTGAGAAACAGAGAGCCAAAGAAGAGGACACCGTCTGGTAATAAGTACAAGGATGTGTTGGTTGAGTTGTAATATCCCTGTAGGAAAAAAAAGAAGTTTTCAATTAGAATCCAAATATTTTGCATTTTTGCACTAATTGGTTCGTCTTCCATCTATTTTCCATGTTAGCGACTGATATTTTTAACATGGTGATTTCCTACGAACTGTCAATTGTCCGTTTATATATTGGCTTTATACTAGTTAAATACTAGTTCATTTAGGCATGTTGAATTTCTACTTCACCAAAAAAAAAAATTAATAAAAAAAAAAATTAGCTTGTCATCAGCGAGATTTGAACCGAGAACCTTAAGCGCTATAGTTATAACCTCTAAATACTTGGCCCTCGTCTTGATGTAGTGAGCAATGAGATCTGCGCACTTTAACCTTTAAGTATTGGCGTACTAAAAATAACAAAAACATACTAATGGCGTGGGGGTGAAAATTCCTACTTGAACAAAAATAAAATAGGAAACAAAAAATGATTTAACCACTCGGCTATCGTCATGACGAATCGAGGAACAACTCTTGTGCACAGAGTGTAACTGCAAATGTAACTCAACCGGGGCCAGCTAGATATATTATTGTTATAATAACTGGGGAACTGTCATACTAATATTCAACTGGTATGATTTCATCTGGTATTTAATTAGAATTTCTGCATACTATTGTAATTTACCTTTTCCCTGCGGGGACTCTTTAAGTTTCCTTAAGAAATGCACTTTCTTTAATGTCTTTAATGTAATGTGAAATGAAATAGCCGCGCTGGCTGCTAGGTTCTGCTGGAATTTCGTGAGTTTCACCTAAATATCCTAAAATTTTTGGACTCTCTCGAAAATCTTCTTTTTTAAACATGCTTTAATAACCTCCAAATTATTGGTGTTATGCTCTAACGAAAACTTTGCTCGATTTATTGAATTGTACCCTTGTCCATATTGCTGGCACTTAGATCACCGTCAAACATTTTACGTCTATTCGGTCGGGTGTTCGTAAAGATAACTCTCCAGAGTTCCGTCTTTTTCTCTATATGCTCAACCGATTCTATCTAACCTAATTTGTAGAGATTATATTTTAGAGATGGTCATTATACCTATAAAAATATTAAGATCTATATGCAATTCATGCTGCCCCTATTCAGCTAAGATCCGTATCAAGAGTTAATCCGAGATACTGAAAGAGTTAAAAGAAGCTATGATATTTTTGTCGTCATGGTAAAATGGAGTGAGCTAGTATTTCTCAGCCCAGTCAGTGGATTTATTAAGTTCAACAGTTCACCTACAGTAGAATGGAAAGAATGCCTTTTTGTACGTGACTTTATGAGTCATTTTAGCGGCTTCACTCCCACATACATCCCGTTTATTGCTTTACGTAAGCTCTGAATGTATCCAAATAACGAAGTTGATAAGATCGATAGGTAACCATTCACAGTTTTCGTTATTCATATCATTGGATCGCCCGTTTGCCCTACTCATAGTTCAGCCAAGTTCTCATGTCAAGGTGTGCGAAAACCTCGAGGATTTGGTGTGGACGAACCGCCTATTATAAAGTTTAAGTGGTGGCTTACCGATTTAGCTATTCCAATAAGGTTTCCGAAATAAATAAATTTTTAAATCCAAAAAATTATTGGCGCCTTTAAAGGAAAGTAAAGTTAATCTAAACTAAATGAAAGGAGATATATCATAGATTGTCAACAATGATTTTCAATTTCATTTTATTGTTAATTTTATATAATCTCTATAATTAACGGGGTTTTCATATTCGCTAAAAATAAATATTAACAAATTTTTGTACAAGGGAACAAATAAATAATATTTTTTTTTTATGTTTTTTATTCAATAAATAATTTCTTTGGAAACTTGAGCCATTCTTAAAACTAAGTAAAACAATAAATAATAGCGTAAGCTCGTCATCAATTTTAGTTCGAATTCGAATTCGAACGTTTCGTAAATACTTTCCCTTAAATGAAAGTGTGAATTAATTTAAGGTTGCCTCTGGCCAGCGAAAGCCATATCTTGAGCATCTTGTGGCTCCTGCGATGAACGCGCCCAAGCGTGTGGATCCCAAGCGGGTGATGGATGCTCGAAGTGCTCAATATGTTCCACGTGTGGAGGTATATCCAAATGATGATCGACATGATGATCCACATGATGGGGCACGACGTCAATGTGATGTGGCACAATGTGTTCGACATGATGGGGGAAATGATCAATGTGATGGGGAATGTGTTCGATATGTTCCACATGCTCGACGTGATGTGGATAATGGACTACTTCGTAATTGATGATCTGCAAAGAATAGATATTAGTATTTATAAAGAGACACATTTGTATGCGGATGAATAAAATAAAATATTTAATTATTTATAACTACCTTTGGCTTGGCAATCTTGAATACAACCAAAGCACCAGACAACACCAACGAGAGTAGACCCAAAGTCATGGCCTTCCATGTTTTGAGCGCGATCAGAGCTAAAGCGAGTGGCACCAAAACAGTAGTCTTTAGCTTCAAACCGATGAGGAAGGGCAACAACACCTTGCGCACCATGCCACGTCCTGCAGAACACCAAAGAAATATTTCCCGAATTACTCTCATTGCTTTCATTTATACACTGCACTCACCTTGATTGGGATCACGTTCGGCCAATGGTACTACAGAATCTTTTGTCAAGACATTGCTGAACAAGAAGTCTGGTACATATGAGCGCGCCTCTTCGCTGCTGAAGAACTCAGGCGCCTTCACGCGCAACGAATGTGTGGCTAAGAAATTGTCAATATCGTTGAACATTTGTTCTTGTGAGTTGAGGGAGCGCGGTTGCGTAGGCTCCACTCGACTCGTGCGTACAATAGAAAGTTTATCGGTGATTTGTATTTCATCCTGTTGCAGTGCTTGATTATACCATTGCAACGCCTTCGGTTGTACACAACTCGTGCTGAAGTCCTTCAAGCAGCCATTGTACATGTCGTAGGCCAGATCGGTGGCGGAGCGTGTGGGCGCTACTTGTGTGGTACCAGCGTATGCAGCGCTTATGGTCAGCGCCGCCACAAAAACAATGGTATACATCCTCATCCTCGTATTGCGCTTATCGGCTTGTCAACTGCCTGAATATGTGATGACCTCGCAGTAAGTTGTGGGTGCGTCTTCTCGCACAGACAATCCAAGTGGGTATGTAAATGGTTTATTAGTGGTTTGCGGTTTTTATACGTCGAAGTACTTTTTAATCAATTAAAATGTGTTTTTGTCTTCACATAAAATCGTCGGCGCTGCTGCTGGCGCTGACGTCGTTCGGTTGGCATTGCGAGTCATTCGTTCTCTGCTCGCATAACAATAACTTTCCTTGACTTTGACGCTCTCCTCCGACGATTTCTTTTGTTTTCAACATTCGTTCGTTGCTTTGTTACGTATTTCCGCTATTTTTGTTTTGATCTAAAGTCCGTATGTGTTATGCGGTCGCAGTAGTTGACCAATAGTCCAATTGTTGTGATTTCACTAGCTTTTCAATGCGAAGAGCGTACGTTGGCAGAGTTCGGCTTTTGTTTTTGGCTTAGAATATACGTATATTGTTCTCACTATCAGTTCACCAAATTGAATACTTGCATGAACTGAAGTTCTATTTATGAGTGCGTGGATAAAATATTAAAAAGAATTTAATGAAAATGCTTTGTCTCTCACTGTCCGAGTACTATAAGTACCGTTGAAGTTGAGTACTTGAGCATTTAAATTGTTTACTCTCAGAATATATGACATAGAAAGGGAAAGTTTGAGATTCGCTTGCAATAAGGCGCTTATTTGGTGGAATTGAACAGAGAAAATTAAATTTTATTTTACCGGTACAGCAGAGTCTTTTATGGAAAGTTTCCTTGAAAATTGAACTTTGATACTAATTCGTACATAGGTGAATTAAAATTTACGTGGAAACAGTTTCTGGATGGTCCGGGATATTTGGATTTTTGATCCATTTTGAAGGGCTTATATAGAGGCACAAGTTTTTGCGTCAGACAACGATGAATACGTCAAATCAGGTAAAAATGTGAAAACTGGATTACCGGTCCCAATTCCGAAACCTGGAAAGCGTGAGTGAGAATTGTCCCTCGACAAAGTCGGTCACTGTCGAACATTAAGTACTATTCAACCGCCGGGGCTTGAAGGCATGGGCTGTGAATTATTTTAGAGGCCGACATTGATATAATTTAGAGGGTAAATCTCCAAATTCAGAACAATTACAAAAGAGGTTCTTCAGTTTGGATTCCTTTTCCCCCTTTTTTTCCATCCACCTTTCCTACTTCTTTACAACCAAACATCTACACGCCAGCCAGCTTTTCGGAGAAGCGCCAGCTAGCCATCACTGCGGGACAACTAAACTTCCAGTCAAGAAACATAACATAGCTCTTTAAAGGCAATATATGATGATGTGATACAATAGAGATCACATTTGCACATACATGCTTCAAGCATAGCCGCTTTGTAGACACATCAGAAAGGAAGTTCATGACTTGACTTCATTCAGCCATATCTAGTAGAGGCGATGATTCCGACGTGAACGTCATTCACAGGACGTAAATCAATAACTTCCTTAACTTTCAACTACTAACTATTGCAGAGGAGGCTTTTGAGACTCGATCCGACATAATCAACATATGTTCATCATACAGTGAGTTTTGGTCGACACATATCATTCATGACTCTAAAAATAGACTCATTTAACACTTGCCTTGGATTGGTATGAATCACCACATTAAATCCACTTAAACGAACCGCTAAAACCTCTAAAAAGTTATGGGATTTGCTGTTATACTGTCCGTTCTTATAGGCACTCATCTCCTCTGTCTAAGTAGTTGCGTGGTGGCTCAGATTTGAAAGACTATGCCCATGATAATATTATTGATGTTGACGTAACTATGGATGAAGTTGCATACTTAAGGTGCATACTATACCGATAGGGAATTTCGAGGGAAAACTAAGTTGCGCTTAAACGATTTTGACTCAATTTATTCTTCCTTTAGGCTTTTGATAAACGTAAACCGAATCAACCATAACATGCCATGCATTCCTTCTCTTCGATTTTTGGTGAACAAAAGAACCAGGTCGCTACCCATCTGATTCTTCCAACGAAGTTGTTCGTCGAGAGACGATTTTACTTTTCAATTTCCTACTCAGTCGAAAGTAGTATCTGCTGGCAAGAATAATTGTGCTTATTAGTGGTGTTGATGCTGGTCGCTAGATAGACGAAATTATCTATAACCCCGAAGTGATGACTATCAACAACGACGTGGGAGCCGAGTCGCGAAAGCGATGACAGGAGATATTTCGTCTTGCCCTCGTTCACTACCAGACCCATTCACTTCGTTTCTTTGTTAAGTTTGGAGAAAGCAGAAATAACGGTGCGGTTGTTAAGGCCTATGATGTCAATGTTATCGGCATACAGTTGTACACTCATGTAAAAGATACATATGTTGTCTATTTAGCTCTGTAGCTCTTATTATTTCTCCAGCTTCAAATTGAAGACAGCTCTTATAACAGAAATAACATGATAAAGAGTCACCCTTTCTGACACCTAGTTTGGTATCGAACGGCTCGGAGAGGTCCTTTCCAATTATGACTGCATTTCAGGCGCTTATAAAAGGCATCCTTGGCCACATCGTTCTTCTTCTCTATCGCAGCTATAAACGCAAGTCAGTAATGTGTAGAAAAATTTCGATTTTATGCGGATTGTGGTAAGACGTTCATCCACCGGAGTGAATGCCTACATATGACCCCTCTAGTTTATTTCACATGGACCCAACTTCTTCCGTCCTTGCCTTGCCCATTGAATGGCGGCGATGTCAGCCTTTAATTTAATGAGTAAATCAAGCAGCTGGGCAGCGGCACCTCCCAATTAAGAGACTGGACGTTCCAAGTGCGTGTCCTAAAATCGCGGGGTTGTCATCAAAAGGGGTCTCCCTCCGAGGCATATATTAATTTTTCACTACAGTTTATTATTCCCGTGGTGGGTCCCAAACCCTACGCACAAACGCAGGGGACTCACCTTCTCATTTTGGCTCGCCTACAGACGGATGTATTTTGGCTACCCAGAGGGCACTTGGTTTAAGACCGGAAGTCGTGAGCTGCTTCAACCATTTCCAGGAACATCTACACATGGCCCCATCTCCAAGGTAAATTCACTTCTTCTTAAAATCTTTCATTATCCTTGGATACCTGGTGTTCTTTAAGGCAACGTACTCTGTTCTCTGGGAACACATATTCTTTATTCTATGTTTTGTATATTGCTTAATTTTGAGAAATCGCTTAAAACCAACTCAAAATTCAAAAGAGAATCACTGCCATAAGTATTTATATTATTTAGCTATTTTCCCCTTTATAAGTATTTATCAGTATAATTTACTAAATCGATTTTCTACAATAATAATCGTTTATGAAAACTGCTTAATGGCAATAAGTAGCAGAGATGATTGCTCCGCCACATTAAAGTGTGTAAATGGCGGCCATTAAATAAAATTGAAATTTAAACTTATTGATAAACGCAGATGTGTGGCGTGTAAACGAAGCGATGTGACTTTGATGGCATTGCTGATGAAGGCTCGGGATTTGTATGTATGTAAATAAGTATGCGCAAAAAATGTATTCGAAACTGTAACTACTTAAAAGCCGTTACTCTCACGTTTAAGCGAGTAAACGAGTTAAGCGAAAAATTGCTACCGCTACGATTTAACATTTCCCAAGAGAACCCAGTAGGGAGTTTTTAGCAAGTTGGAAATTTTGTTTGACTAATTTGATATTAAACTGAAAGCTTTATTTTAGTAATTAGTACACTTTTTACATAATTTTCTTAATTTTAGTCTCAGTTTGTAAAGTATTCTGGATGACAAAATAGTCTCTTACCGTCAAAGATTGAGATCCTTCATAGCGGTATATATTGAGTTTTTCTAGATCAAGTAATTTCCTCATATTTAATGTAAGTTAACGCTTAGTATTAAATTAAGGTTGTTATAATCTTAAAAAAAACATGAAGCTGTTTTCTTAGATATGTGGTTTTAAATGAGAAAATACTTCACCTGTTATTGGATTCCAAATCAGGATTTCAGATAAACTTCGCATATTTCCCCGAAATTTATTTGTGAGAAAGAAAAAGAAAGGTACCGAGAGTTGAAGATGGAAGCGAGACAGAAAAAAAGAAAGGTTGAAGTGTGTGACTATGAACAAGTTGAAGAGACGGCTAACAAGAGCGAGCATTGTTACATTCCTGGAACGAATGAGGTGTGTCATACTCTGACGTTCATAGCATATTAAGTTTATTAAAGGAATAATTCTCCTGATTAACTACACTAAAAATAAAACATACGGAGATGCCAAGCCCGACACCGCAATCGATAACGATCGTATATATAGACGTTCCTGCACCCGACTATGATGAAGTGCGATCAGGGCTTGCCGGTTTTAATAAAACAGTGGCGCGAGCGGACTGAAATACACTTGGAAGGGTTGACATTCCCTGCCGAGGAGCGACCGCAATTAGAAAATTTAACTAAATTATTTATTGAAATTAATCTTCCATAACTTTTGGATGTTGGTGGCACCGGGATTTGATCCCGAGCCTTCCGAATGTCAGTACGCAATGCTGACCACTGGGCTACCGCGACAGCCAATGCAATAACACATCTAAAACACATGTCGACAGATATAACTTTGAAGTCGGATGGACGAAAATACTCTCTACTCCGAGAGTGATCGATGTAGCACTCAATGGCGAGAGCACAGGAAGGGGAAGGCTTCTACTGCCTAATATGGACCTGGTTTCACTAGGTGTCTCAAGTTGGTGTCGAACTGCCTGAGACCGCCTACGCTAATTAAGAATAAATGCAAACTATGTAATGTATGTATTCGCATGACGCCATTTTGTTCCTGCTGGCAATCATAAACACACTCAAATACTCTACACATACAACAACGCATAGCTTGGCTTATCGATTGACAGTTTGGCATGCGGAATGGGTTTATTGGCACATGATTTTTTACATTTGGCTAGTGTTGTTTTTTGTTGTTTGTATGGCTAGTCGGTTGTTGGGTATTAAAAGCGTACTTCCGAAAAGTGATTCCAAAATATATGGAAATCAAGCCATCCAACGTATGCATAGCAACTTGCGTAAACTGTGCTGTAGTAAAAAGTGTGTGAGTATGTGTGAGAACTGTATACAAAACGTGCTTGGAAAATTAAATTTTCGCTTAAAATATATATATTTTAAGTAAAATTAAATTTTTTTTCTGTTTGACTCTTGTCCACCAGAGTGCGGAGTAGTAGTGGTTTATTCAAAAAATTTGTTTGCGAAGCTAGACTTGCTACTTGTGTTAAGATTCTGTTGCACAGTGGGCCGGTTGTTGTATAGAAATTGATATCATTTTTAAATAAACATTTCTGTAGCTAGCAACTTTATTTGATTTCATCTTATACGAATGGTAGAGTAAATAACGTCAATAACGTGAAGAGTTATCAAAACGGACATGATTATTTGTATAATATAGACACCGAATAGTTAATGGTTAACTTTGGAAAAAAATTGTATTTAAAAATTCGAAGCGGTGCAGTAAGCTAAGGGAGTAAAAATTAAAAAAAAATACTTTTCCATCAGTTATTCATACGTTTTTTTGAAACACAAACAAATATTAATTATTGAAAATAGCTTCATTATTTTTCAAAATATTCTCCAATAAGACCTAAACACTTTTGCATGTGTTTGAACCAATGGACGAAGCGCTCTTACTACTGATTGAGGTATCTCCAAAACATGGATTCTGAACGCCTCAACCGCCTCTTCAGGTATCTAAAACTGTTGATGTCTCAGTTTTGATTCGGTGCCAAGTCAGATGACATGAATAAATGTTGATTCAGTCGATGTGAGAGGTTGCATCGTCGTGGTGAAGAGAGATCCGTTTTCGGCGGCTGGGTTTCCTGATTTCTTGATAGAGAACCATCAAACAAATGGTTGTGTACAACATAAAATTTATAGTTCTGCATTGTTCTTGTGATACGGTTGAAACATGTTCAGTTTTTCCAAAAAAAAAAAAAAATATACACGGTGTGTCCCAAAAAAAAACCGAACTAACCGATAAAATAGTAAAATACACATTATAATATCTTTGAAAGTTATTATTTATTCAAAATAGGTTCCATTTGACTCAACACAACGTTTGGAACGAGCGCACCAGCGCATGCATAGATTTTTTTATGTCATTTATAGAAGTGTTCTTCAGTACCTCGGTTACGGCTGCTTCATTTTTTGAAATTTTTTTTTAATTTTTAAAATTTCAATTTCAATTTTTTTCAAGTTTGACACAAAATTTTATATTTGCTCTTTGTTCCATTTTTTTTTTGGAACCATTAGAACACTTTTGGTTTTATTGAAATGGCTGTCACTTTTACATCTGTCATTCGACTTACACGAAGTTAGATGCGTTTGAAAGAGGATGAATGTATCTTTTTAATGTTTCAAATTTTCAATACATGGCCCTGTATGTTGTATGATTTAAATATAAAGTTCGGTTATTTTTGGGACACACCGTGTATATACCATAACAGGCAAACATTTGCTTGGAAATGCTTCATGAGCGAAAAACTTTTGTTAAATTCAGCTCATCTTCAAACACCAATACAGTCGACTACGGTTTACTATCGTGCAACTGATTTTGGACGATCTTCACGAAATTCGCCTTGGAATGATCTACGACCTCGAATGAATTCACCATACCATCGATAAATACTGGTTTGACACGGCGGAGACGATTCGTACAGAATACAGAAATGGGTGAAGAAATGGAGCTGTTGGGGCAAGTTAGTGATGTGAAGAATAAATCAAGAGCACGTCGTTCAAGAACAATTGAGAATATTGATGTTGTTGAAGAAAACCCTGGCTTGGGCATTTCACAAACTCAAGATCAACAACGTCGTGCCTTTACTGAAATGCCTTGAAATGCATGAAAATGCTCCGGAATTTCATCGAAAAATCATTTTGACTGATGAGGCCCAGTTTTACCTCGATGGCTACGTCAATAAGCAAAATTGTCGCATCTGGCGCTCAGGGTCATTGGAACTTTTTTTTTTCAAAATGAGTGGAATGTGCTATTGAGGGATGATTCATGATTTTTTATGGCCGAAATTGAATGTTTACATTCAACTGTCAACAAGACGGCGATACGTGCCATACAAGCAACGAAACCATCGATCTTTTAAGGGAAAAGTTTCCGGACCGTGTTATCTCTTGATGAGATAATCACAATTCGCCACCGAGATCCTATGATTTAACATTTTACGACTTCTTTATTAAGGGTTTAAGGCCTACGAAAACAGGTCAGCGATAATTCAAGACCTTAAAGGTGGAATTCGTGAAGCTATTGAGGGCATACAGCAGCCACTTTGCGGTTTGGTGATGGAAATTTGAGGGCCATTGGGCTGAAATTGTTTTTCATAATTAACCCTCAAGCCGTCGCGCAGTCATTTGTAATGGCAGAGGTCGCGCGTAATCGAAAAGACCTATGGGATATATTAGAGAAATTAAACACTAAATAACTAATAATCATTTATTTTTTATATCCAGATATATTATCATGGTGTTTAGACACAAAAAAGTCGAAAACGAGTAATTTAAATTAAAAAAAAGGCAATTATAAAATTAAATAACATAACTCAATAGTATAATCACGAGCGAAAACATATTTCGCGTGGTCGATTCGACATCGCCCGATCGCTTGGAGGTTAATGTCATGTCTTCCTATTTCCTCTTCTTCTTTATTCGGACGGCATGACCTAGCCAGCGTAACCGCTGTCTCTTCATTCGTTGGACTATATAAATGTCATTGGATAACCCGTACAACTCATCGTTCCATCGTTTGCGATATTCGCCGTTGGCAATGCGATAAGGAAAATAAATCGTTTGCAAAACTTTTCTCTCGAAGACTCCCAGGTCGGACTCATCAGATGTTGACATCGTCAATGTTTCTGCGCCATATAGTAGGACGGGTATGATGAGCGATTTATAGGGATGGGTTTTTGTTGGCAAGATTGATTCTGCGTTGAATATCAAGGCTGACATTATTCTTGGTATTGATGCGGGTTCCAAGATAGACCAAATTATCTACAATATCAAAGTTCTGACTGTCAACAATGACGTGGGAGCTAAGTCGCGAAAGCGATGACTGTTTGTTTAATGACAGGAGATATTTCGTCTTGTTGTCGTTCACTACCAGACCCATTCGCTTCGCTTCTTTATTAAGTCCTATTTATACTTAAATAAACATCAGATTATTCATATAAAAAAAATCACTTTGTTTTTAATATTAGAATAACCTAATTTATTGAAATACCCTGCATACTGTAAAGAAAAAGGTAATTTTTTTATAATATAAATATCAAGTCTCGATAACTGTAAATAGTTGGTTTGATGACGTCAGCAGATGCGTTACCTTATTTGGTTACTTTAAACATTGAATTTGATTCATATGCAAACATTTTGAGAAATTGTTTTCATTTTCTCAACTTGAATTGAAAGAACACTTAATGGAAAGGTGACGTAACGACGTAACCTTTCCCACAAAATGAATCGCCACATTGGACTTTATGGTAAATCTATTTGTAAACCTGAGTGCTGAGTATTATTTTCACTTTTACAAAGAGAGAAATTTACATTCTTCTTCAATGTTTGCAGCATTTTTTTTATTTCATTTTATTGCTAAGCAATTGAGGAAATCACATTGATTGCCACTGGGAGGGACTTTTGCCAGCCACGCTTTGGAGGCATTTTAACAATTTCAACAATCGCTGCCATTTTTGGCATTATGCCGTCGTTTGTACAATATTTTGCTATTTTGGCATTATTGGCTCATTTCTTGTTTTCTTTTCACTTATTGTTGTTGCTATTTGTTGCGTATTGTTGACTAAGGATGTCAATAATTTCTATTTCCGCTCAGCATGTGCCGCATGTGCCGGAATGTTTTGCCATTGTTGCGCCCAATTTTGCTGGCAGCTGTGCGCGTTGCCAACTCAGTTTGTTTGGTAAGCGGATTTGTGTGTGTGTGCCCGGAGAAATTTTATATCTATTTTTAGCAGCGAGAACGTCACGCTATGAGGCTTGTAATTTTTGTAAGAAATATTTTAAAATATGGTAGTATATTGGCAATTATTTTTGCTCATGTGACGAGCTTGGAAATACTGATGTTATAGTTGTATATTAAGGCAAGCTTGTTTGCAAACCGAATAGTAAAACGTTCGGAAATTTAAAAAAAAAATTTTAGGTTATGGAAAAGATGACTTTGAGTTGTGGTAGCCTGTTATTTATAAAATTTTCAATTCGTTTTCTAATAAAAAGAAATGGTTCGCGAAATTTCGTTCTGGAGATTTTAACCTCGAAGATCAACCTCGCAGTGGACGGCCTTCTGAGCTTGATGACGATGTTCTAAGGACTTTAGTTGCGAATAACTCACGTATTTCGACGGAAGAGGTTGCCAGTGAATTGAACGTCAACAAATCAACTGCGTTTCGTCGTTTAAAAAAGGTTGGGTACACTTTGAAGCTCGATACATGGGTGCCACATCAGTTGAGTGAAAAGAACAAAGTGGACCGTATGTCAACAGCAATTTCTTTGCTTCGACGGATCAAAAACGAACCTTTTTTGGATCGGCTCGTAACTGGTGATGAAAAATGGGTCCTGTACAACAATGTTCAACGCAAAAGAACATTGAAACAGGCACACGAAGGGGCGGAACCGATGTCGAAAGGTGGATTGCATCCGATGAAGGTACTGCTGTGCATTTGGTGGGATATCCGAGGCGTGATCTATTTTGAGCTCTTGCCAGCTGGAGAAACGATCACTGTCAACAAGTATTGTCAGCAATTGGTCGAATTGAAGAAAGCAATTGATGAAAAACGTCCGATTTTGGCCAATCGCAAAGGAGTCCTTTTCCATCATGACAACGCCAGGCCACATGTTGCAAAACCGACCCTGGCCAAACTGAAGGAGATGAATTGGGAAATCATGCCGCATCCCCCATATTCACCCGACATTGCACCTTCTGATTATCATTTGTTTCGATCGCTGCAGAACAATTTGAATGGAAAAAAATTTAAAAATGTGGAAGACGTCAAAAACCACCTTGACACCTTTTTCAACGAGAAACCGCGCGATTTCTATGAATCAGGCATCCGTAAATTGGTTGAACGTTGGGAGTGGATTGCCGAACATGATGGCGAATACATAATTGATTAATAAAAGCGCTTTCTTCAAAAAATTTCAATTTTAGTTTGCACTTGAAATCGGGCACGAACTTATGCACTCATCCAATATTTGTAAACTTATTTCTACGTCTCCAATTTTCCAAATTATTCTCAAAGATTCGCAGTGCCAGATGAACAGTAATTGAATTTTTGAAATGAAAGGGAAATCATGTTAAAAAGGTACACTTTAATGAAAAAAGAAATGCAAAATAACAAAAAAAGGTTTTTATTAAGAAGGATGAACGAGGACCAAGTTATTTTTAGACCTAATGATACTATTTTGATTTTAGTAGAACTGACTAAGCGTATACAACACTTTTTTTTAGCAAAATTACGTAGGATGAATGCAAACCTGTTGATTGGAATATAAGTGTGCTTTGTCTATTCCACAAAAAAAAAACGAAAATTATCCCGGATTAAGGATACATGAATTCTGGTGACTTAAGGCTCGCTAAATCTACACGTAGAATGGAACAGATACTCACCACATGCCAAAATTCTGTGATAGCAAGAAAAGTAGCTGTCTCTTCGCCGTTAAGCCCGAGTCTGCTATTTCTTTCTTATTATTTTTCTTTATTGGTGTAGACACCGCTTTTGCAATTAAAACCGAGTTAACAACACTGTGCCAGCCATTTCTTCAACTAGGTGTTTGGGGTCAATTGGAGATACCACGATAAGCCAGATCATTCTCCACCAGACTGGGTACTGCTTGCAAAGTTTCCAAAGCTGATACGGACGACATGACCTAACATGTGTAGCTGCTGTTTCTTAATTCATGTAGATATATCAAAGTCGTCGCCTATCTCATTCCGTCAGCTGCGGTAATCGCCGTTGCTGATGCGCAAAGAATCATAAATCGTCTGCAATACATTTTTTTGAAAACTGCTAGCCCTAACTTATGTAGTTATCTTCCATGCGCCTGCAGTATATGGTTGGTTCCAAGATAGACGAAACTATCCACGACTTCGAAGTTATGACTGGCAACAGTGACAAATGCTATGGCTGTTTCTTTGATGACGGGTAATATTTCGTCTTGTTCTCCTTCACTACCATATCCATTGTAACTTCTTGGTTAAGCTCTAAAGTTCATATTTATTATTTTCTTCAGCATTAGCTTAAACAAATCATAGGATAAAGAGTTACTCGGATTGTTAAAAGTGAGCTTTAGCCTTTCACACAGACCTTGTATGCGATATTGAGAGGAAAAACCTCTTTTCAATAATTGACCAGACTATGGGATCCCTCTTTTGATGAATTACGTAGAGCACCTGTAGATTCAACTCCATTATATATAATAATTGGCGCTTTATAACCGCTGAAACGATTTTGGAACGAGCTCCTCCTTCAATTTGTGGTATGCGTCATCATGGTTTCCAACAAATGGAGGAACCCAGGACGGTTCCGAATGGCCGATGGATTTTTATTTCATGCCAGAAATACATTCGGAGGGTTTGACATTTCCTGCCAAGAGACGACCGCAATTAGAAAAATTAATTTACTATAATTTTGGATGTTGGGTGAACCATGACACGAATCCTGGTTTTGCGATCGATATATACATATTTAATAAAAGCTTTAATGGGACCAATCGCCTTAATATGCCCTGATATTCGATTCATTCCTGCTATGATGAATGCATGTAAAATATGGAATCGGACTCAAAGGCTCAAACAGCTGCTATTAGAACTTACACAATCTTAACCACACAACTATTATAGAACTATATAATTGGCGCTTCTTTTTGGTTTTACCAGCATATGGAGGAGCTTACAATTTGTTCCAACCCTCTGAGGGAATGAAGGAATTTATGACTTTTTTACTTAGCTATGCCACGAGGTATTTTCAATATATGGTCTCGTTGCTTAGTTTTAAGCGTAGAATTATAGGGAATATTGAATCTACTCTTGACTTTTGTGCTGGACAATAGGGCAATAAGGAAAATGACATTCAATGCCAATGTGGTTTTATTATTTTTCCAAATGAAAATAATGAATGTTTAAATATACAATTTATAGTTTATTTTACATAATTTATTATAAAAGTTTATGCTTTTACATACAATTGCCGTACAAAATTAACTAATTATTTTTCCTTTAATAAATAGAAATTAAAATTAATTGAATAAATTAGTTTGGAAGAAATAAATGTCATAAAAACAATATATGTTTGATGAAATATTTTTACATAAATAAAAAGCAGATAAATATTGCTAAGATTTAATCAACTATAAGATTTAACAATTTTTCATATATTCAAAAATGACTAAAATTTTTTCTACAAAACTAAATATTAATTTTAAGACTTTAAAATATATTAATACAATAAACAATTTGATTGTTTTAATTATGAAAATAGGCAGCGGAATTTCATAAAATTTCATAATATATAAGAGTTCTGTTCTGTTCTAATATATTGGCATTACAAGCCAATTTCTGTGCTCTTCGATTTTTGACTTTTCGGACCAAGGCTGCATCGTTATGATAAATTTGACGTTAATCAAAAAATTGCAATCGTTTCGGTTGAAACATAATGTTATCGTTAAAGCAGTTATCAAAATAAATTTTATTTCGTTTTTAGCCGATACGACAGGTTAAATCGTTAACAGATAATGTTAAACGTTTAAATTGGAGTGTGCTGCAAATATCATAGTAAGCTAGCATTTTAAGATTAAAGATTTGATTTGGCGTCGATAATCATTTCGTTAAGTTTATTTTTCGTATTAACAAAACGAAATTACATCGTTTCGTTAGCTGAGCACATTTGGTCTGGACTCATCTGGCCGCCTACATTAAAATGATTGGGCCTTGATTTCGATGTCACAGCCATATACCCAAGTTTCGTCACCAGTTATGATCCTTTCAGGCGAAAAAATAACTCCTGAGTTATACTGATTGGACGTTATTTTTGCTCAAAATTTAGCAATATCGAAACAAACTTCGATGTCGCATGAAACGACCCAAAACTCTAGATAAAATTGCCCGCATAAGACGATTATTATTCTAGCAACCTATGCATCATCCCTAATAGTAATTCGAAAATTTGCCAAAACAAATTTTTTCACTGTTTCACTTGAAACTTCAGAGCGCTCATCGTTATCAACATCTTCTCTAAAGCGCTTGTAGTACAAAGTGGACTTAATTCCATTTTTAAAGCAGACTTTAAAACGTAATCTTCGATCCATTGATTTTTTTTGAATTAACCTTGCATGTGTAGCATCACAAAATGTGAAAAAAGTTTAAATATTAAAAGACTGTATTTGTTGTTAATAGAAACTTAATGGAATTCCGCTGCGTAATTATTAACAATTCTTATCAAATATTTTATGTCGTTCAAAATTACTTTTTAAGCAGCACCTGTAAGTAGGCCAACTCTAAAATAATATAAAGCAACATTTTTCGCTGCATACTTACAGGTGGCTATGTATTGATAATCGCCTACAAAAAAGCCATATTACAACTTAAAATATGAAAGAATTTTATAAATGATTTTATATTAAATTAATTATTTTCTCACTTTACACATTTCCCTAAAATAACATACAACAAAGCAGCATCAAAGCGAACCTGCGATTACGCCTTAAAATATGCTATTTAACTGCCCACACGCAAATTTACTAAAAGAACTGAATAAACAAATTAATAATACACACGTACAAATAAATATAAATAAATAAACTTATCGACTTATGCACTAAACCTATTTACAAAATCAAAGGTAAAAGTAGGAAACAAAGGACTAACTATTAAATCGAAATTCCCATGACTATTGAACGCTGCGGGGTCTCGTTGCGTTATGCAGGCTTCCTTTTTTGTATTGTTGTTGCTGTTGGAGTCTCACTAAACATCGCCGCTAGTACCGTTAGTCAATTTATGGTTTTGGTATACTCTTTACATTCCGACCACCTTAAATGCTGCAAACTGAAATGTATTGGACACATTTTCGCTCGTACACGCACATGCACACAAGCACATGTACCATAAATATGTTGGTACATAAGCATGAGCTTTCACTTGATTTCATATCGATTTTATGTCATTCACATTTCCACTTCAACGCCACCGAACGAACGCAACTCATTCCGTATTAATGTTGCATTGCGGATACAAACGCAGGCAATCTCTTTGATCCTGACCGTCCCGGGCGGCTTGTATGAAACGATAGAAACGCACAACGGCCCCATTTGGATTTGAAACGGGCTGTAATTCACTCGTGTCGCTGCGTAAATTCAATTGTCAGCGTTTTGTTCGTTGTTGTTGTTGTTTTGTTGTTATCATCAATGTGATGCATGAAAAGAGATAAAGAGAATAGTGAAATACAGATAGATTAATGATTAATGATGGGCTGGAATTTTCGATTTGAAAATTTGATTAGAAATTCCATATAAGATGACTTGTACGATATAGAGAAGCTTAAGAGCTTTAGCATAGCTGGCGAAGAAATCGATAAAGTATTATATTTCAGCTCCTTTGTTTTAAGAAGCTTTTCATAATTACATTTGGTAGATGTTCTATACAGTTCTAGAGTAAAGATTTATTTGATTGTAGCATATTCGTATTTTGAAGGGCAAATTGAAGAATGAGATAATGATGGGAGGCTTTTAGCGATTTCACTGAAGCAAATGAATTTTGTTGCCAAACCGTTTTTTGGTCATCGCAAACTTTTAATAATTTAAATATTTGGAGGAAAACTATCAGTTATATCACTAAATAAAAGATATTCAAACAATTCTTATACCTATAATATGATATATGTATGTAGGAATTTGAAAAAAGACAGGTTAGGTTAAGTCATACTGTCTGGCTGTTACGTCTCATATATACCTGCTAGTCCATCGTGGTGCCAGAAGTAAGACTTAAATGCGTTTTTGGAAGCTTATGACTACCTCTATATACTTTAATATATGAAGCTCCAAGATGTCTAGGAGAAGTTCTCGATAAGGCCGCATAGTATCAGAAGAGGTGATTCAACGTTGCACTCATGCCTTCCTCCCTGTACTTCCTACTACTAATGCCCATTCTGGTAGTGTGGTCTGCCAGTAGCTTGTGAGTGAGCTGTCATTAAGCCAACAACCGTCCTGTAGTACTTCAGGCACGTTAAGTCTCTCTAATTCATCTATGTACGTCTTCCAGATCTTTTAGCGATTTTCATATAACCTATAATCGTTCGGTAGCCAGATGGATGGTACTTTAATAATCTCATTAATTATATCGTTTCTATAAAAGCCCACCTCATCTACTAGCTTTTGGTTTCTAAAATCATTTTCTGACATAATATGTTATGAGATTATTGCCTTAAAAGCCGCTTGGCTACCGATGTAAATTTTGCTCTTTTAGCTTTCAATTGCTTTTCAAAAATTTTGACTTGTTAGGTTTTGTTCTCTACTGACAGCGAAGCATGGTCAGTTAGTAAGCAAATGACGTAGGCGTTTGCTCGGAACCCAAGCATTGTTTGGCAAATTTACCACCACATGCCATGCACTCGATCACCTTGTACATTTCTTGTTGTATATGTAAATACAAATTTTAGGAAATCTCCTTCAATACAGTCATTCAAAACTTTCTTGGCAAAGTAAAATGACGCGGTGAAGGGTTGAGAATCATTAATTTAGATACACAGGTAGAGAGCAGAGCTAGTAGTACGAGGAACGCAATACTTGATCATTGCTCAACCGCTCCAATGGTTTTTAAATTTTCGAGCTTTTGAACAATTCTAGCGCGTGCTCCTCTTATTTTCAAGTACTGAACACTAAACGAATGCGCGAACACCCTTTGCTGAAATGCTACACAGCCGCATAGTTGGTTTGATTAAACAAATTTAGTGTTTTATTTTAATTAATTCTTTTACTTTTTAATTTATTTTAGTTTAGTTTGATTTTAATAAGTTTCATTACATTATACAGGGTTATCTATTTGGCGGTTTCGAAAATAAACGTGAATAAAGTGCTTTTAGAATATTTTTTTTTCCATCAAGTTCCTTTTTTATTATAAAGTTTGAACCTACTTTATATAATATATTTATGTTACTCAACATCACTCAAATGACCGACTCGCGAATTTTTGCAAACTTCGCTCTCTTTGGGGTAACTTTTTAGCACTTTTTGGCACTTATCGGGTGGGATCTTTATTGGTTTTCAAGTGCTTAGGATTTAAAGTTTTACTAGTATAAACAACCAAAAAAAATTCACCGGTGTGAAATCGCCCGATCTCGATGATCAATTGACATCGTCACAACATCGTCAAAAAAAGTAGGTTTTCATATGACCATAACACTCTGAATTGTCAGTGACAGTCTCCCTGCTGTCCCAGCTCTTGATAACGACGAGAACTAGACATCTTCGGTTCTGCGGCAGCACTTTCACTTACAGTAGAGATATTTGAGGTGGAACGAGTAAAACGAAGATGAATAGGCCTTAACATTTCTTAAGAATTTAACCAATTGCGTGTGTACTCTAGAAACACGAAACGTGGCCACGTTTGAATCACCATTTCTGTTTGGTTTGACAGTTTAGTTTCAAAATACAGCCCTGTACTTTTCAAACCACGAAATGTATAACCTTATATCATTTAGTTTATTTTATAACATTTCGTTTTTAGTTTTATGCATTATAAATTCTTTATTTTTATTTTAGTCTTTTAAAACTCGTGTTGATTGCTCAGAAAGTAACTTCTGGGTCTACAAACGCGAGTTGAATAATTGAGTTTTGTTTGCTTTTAGGCTACTTGGCTCCCATAAAGTTGCAAATAGTGCGTAGTCTGCACGTATCACGTCCAAAAGGAAGCAAATGTGTCCTGAATTTTTGCAAATGATTTTAAAATTATTTTCGGAGAATATTCGTATATACCATATGTATAACACGTGTTAAGATTTTCTTTTTTTGTGTCGGCACAAAGAGAATGTTGAATGCACATATCAGTGTACGCCAGAGATTTGGTTAAGTGTGATTGCTATAGGAAGAGGCCAAGCTTTTAAGAGCGAAGAAAGGAAAAGAAATTAGTAAATTCATTTCAATCATCATTTAATATGAACATTTCGCAGCAATGCAATTAAATTCAATGTTGTATTAGAACGTATTTCAATTTGTATTTAACGGTGCACTTAAACGAATTTGATTACCTTGTTTTTCGCAATCTTTTTGGTTTTAGCCCAGCTTTGCGCACAACAATAAAAACAATGAGCGTATTGTTGAGTGTAGCGGAAATTAAAATCTCAGTTGATTTTGTAATTTCCCAGACTGATTTAACATTCACTTTGAGTAGAAGAAATAATAAAAAAGTGAGTTACAAAGTATAGAATATATCTAATCATGTGAGTAAGAGAAAGGTAAGGCACATATGAAATTATAAAATAACATTTCTTCGTTTTGAAAATACATTTTTTTCTGCACAGGAGGGCTAATAAATGATTTTAATGAAATCACGCTTTCTTTGAAGAATAATACTCCCAACAAAAATATGTACGTATTTATTAAGGCCTAACCAAATATAAGTCAAATGCTTATATATAAAACTTTTCCTCGCTGATAAAACAGGATATAAAGGATTGAAGGTAGTTTCATTCACGGATTTTCATTGTTGTTGCTCAACATGATTTGTTCAACATCAATTGTTCTGCCATACTTTTTCTAAATAAAACCAAAAATTCCACTGAATAGAAGAGTTTTATGAAAACTCTGCCTTAAGCATTTCTAATATGAGTTTTTGCGCTTATTTCTCGTATAACTCTGAAATTTGTTGAGCCGCATGAGATTTTTGTGTACAAAAAAAATTACCTTCAATAAAAACAAAAATGAGTATGAATGTGTATAGTAAATGTAATAACGTTGTGATATATCAGCTACCGTTCAATTTAATATTATTTTTCGAACAAATTTTTGACTGAAACTGACTTTTGTTTTTGTTTCATGGTCCATTAGTATAATTAAATTCCTTTATTTCAAAATTTGTCAGTAAACATATATTTTTTATTGCTTTTTTGCTTTCGAACATATTGTTGCAATCAAGTGTCTACCATCTTCGAAAGAGTCAAGTGATAAATTCCTTTGGCAAATTCATTTTCATCTCAACTCCATTTGGTTTAACCACTTTCTCTTTGGTTAAAGGCCTTTGAATGTGAAGATGCATTGGAGATAACATGATTTGCTACACTCGACTCTAGTTTCAATTTTCTCTCAGTTAAAGGAAAAGTGGAATGTTTTTTCAGTCTGCAGATGTTTTTGTATAGAAATTTTTTGATTTCGGTGGGAGATAAATTTCAATTAATGCCAAAAGCGCTGGACGCCCATATATTTTTTTAATCTAATTTAATTTAATTTAATTTGTTTTGTGTTATTGTATTCTATTAAATTTATTTGCTATTAATTTTTTTGGCTTTTTAAACATTTTATTTTACTTGGTTTAATCTATTTATTTGTTTCTGTTTTTTATTTTAAACTTTTTGCTACTTTATTTCTTTTTCGTTTTTTTCTTTTCATTTTACTGTATTTATTTTATTTGATTTCATTAGTTTGTTATAATTAATTTTCGTCTATTCTATTCGACTTATTTAATTGATTTAATATAATTATATTTTATATTGCTTCAATTTATTTTATTCTAAATAATTATTATTGTAAATATTTTTTTATTTTGTTTACATTTATTTTATATATATTATTTAATTTAATTATACTTTAACTTGTTTGATATTATAGGTATAATGTATTTGATTATATTCATTCTATTTTATTACTATAGCTATACATTTATTGGTTTTATTTTACTTTATTTCATTTTCTCTTATTTTACTTTACTTTTGATTATACTTAATTTTATTTAAATTTATTTTACTTTATTTTATTTAATTTAATTTAAGGGAATTTTATTTCAACTGATTTCATTTTAATTTATTTAATTTTACTATATTTTATGTTGTTTTATTTTTTTGTTTTATTGCATTCTGTTTTAAATTTTTTTCATTTTACTTGTATTTTTACACGCTTTATATTAGCTTCACTTGTATGTCAGTATGTCTGTCAGTATGTCTGTCTGTCAGTTTGTAACTTTTTAGCGGAGACGCGATCCCAATATGAAATATTTGAAATGCGAATCGTTGCATACATCGTAGCGTTGACAGAATTAATCAGAGAACGTATAATAATCCATACTAATAATTATTATACGTTCTCTGATTAATTCAGAGAAAAAAAATCAAAATAGAGTTAATTAGAAAAATATATAAAATAAATATAGTTTAAAAAAAAACTAAAAAAAAACACACTTTTAAAGAATATTAAACTAAAAAGTTGAAAATAATTTTGGAAATAAACTTAAGACAATAGTATATAATAAATATAGTTTAAAAAAACTAAAAAAACCCGCTTTTAAAGAATATTAAACTAAAAAGTTAAAAATAAATATAGTTTAAAAAACTAAAAAAACACGCTTTTAAAGAATATTGTACTAAAAAGTTGAAAATAATTTTGAAAATAAACTTAAGACAATAGTATATAAAAAATACTTGTATAATTAAGAGAAAAGTGTGGGGCGCTCGATATATGGAAATTATGGTACAAAGCGCCCCACGCTTTTCTCTTAATTATACAAGTATTTTTTATATACTATTGTCTTAAGTTTATTTTCAAAATTATTTTCAACTTTTTAGTACAATATTCTTTAAAAGCGTGTTTTTTTAGTTTTTTAAACTATATTTATTACTTGTATATTTTATTTTACTTTATTTTATTTTATTTTGTTTTATTTTATTTTATTTTATTTCATTTTATTTTAGTTTATTTTATTTTATTTTGTTTTATTTTTTTTATTTTATATTAATTTATTTTATTTTATTTCATTTTTTTTATTTTATTTTATTTTATTTTATTTTGTTTTATTTTATTTTTTTTTATTTTATTTTATTTTATTTCATTTTATTTTATTTTATTTTATTTTATTTTATTTTATTTTATTTTATTTTATTTTATTTTATTTTATTTTATTTTATTTTATTTTATTTTATTTTATTTTATTTTATTTTATTTTATTTTATTTTATTTTATTTTATTTTATTTTATTTTATTTTATTTTATTTTATTTTATTTTATTTTATTTTATTTTATTTTATTTTATTTTATTTTATTTTATTTTATTTTATTTTATTTTATTTTATTTTATTTTATTTTATTTTATTTTATTTTATTTTATTTTATTTTATTTTATTTTATTTTATTTTATTTTATTTTATTTTATTTTATTTTATTTTATTTTATTTTATTTTATTTTATTTTATTTTATTTTATTTTATTTTATTTTATTCATATTATTTGATTTTATTTTGTATTAGTTTATTCTATTTTATTTTTTACTGTGTCTCATTTAATTTTGTTTTGTGTTCCTTTTTAATTTTATTTTTTTAAAATATTACTTTAATTTTCTATTGTAAAATTTTTAAATCGTTGTGTCACTTTAATCTTGCTTATTTTGTGTTTCCTATCATTAATTTAAATTTTTTATTTTATTCTCAATATGTACTAATATATGTACCATCACTTTCTTCACTTTCTTTTTCAAGTACTAGAATTATTGGAGCAAATATTTTAAATGATTTTTGAAGACACGCTAAAGCCTGCTTATTATAATCATTATAAATACCATAGACACGTGTAAGTAAGAATAATATATGTAAATGTAATTGTACTTGTATGTACTGTGAATATGTCAGTTTATGGCTGACTAGTATAAAAAGATTTGTATCGTACATGACACTTTAGCAATTTGAACATTTTGACAAATGATAACAAAAGATGACAAATATGCTCCACTTTTTCTGACAGCTTTTTAAGCTTCGATGGATTTTATTATACGCATGTATAACTCTTTTATTATATTGTGAGCAACTCAGAGTTACAATCATAGTTACTGTTATTACTATTATTGGTAAATTTGTATTTTCAACTCTATATTTAAACATACATACATATGTACATACCTATGTAGGTAATGAGTATCTAGTGAGTGCATAAAAGTTGCAAAAAGTGACAAAATATTGTAGTATATATACGTATGTGTATATACTCGTACATACGTTCATTCGATTTCAATTGTATATATTTTAATATAGGTATATCTAAAATAATTTTCTGTTCTTCTTTGTTATTATGTCGCGAACCATAAAATTTTGCAATGGAAATCAGCAAATGTTTAATTTCATGACGATTCGAAAATTTAATTTGACAGTTTCTAGAGTCGCAAATGTGAATCAGGAAAGAAAATAGCTGACTCTTAGCCTCTTACAATTTTAATTTTAAACTCACCGACTCAACTCCGATGAAACAAAATTACTATGTGGACTGTAACGTGTTGGATCCTTATACATGCTACAGATAAGGCGTTCTTTGCAGAGGTCGTCGGTAACACCGAGTTGTTCAACGATTTTATCAATTTTCAATAAAATCGGACTGTAAAAGGGATCATAGTTCTTTGGCATAATTGGCTGGAAGAAGAATTGAATTGAAAAACTCGATTTTAAAACATAAATTCTGTTTACTATTCATTCTGAAAATACCTGTCCGTCCTGCACGAATGGTTGTTTATCCAGTATTTGCTGCTGTTGGGAGATTATACGCTGCTCAGCTTGAATGCGTAACGCTTCCTTTATTTGTGCTGCCAATTCGGGCTGTGAGTAAAACAAATTAAGAAGAATATATAGAAATTATATACAATAAAAAATTATTGATGTATTCATATTCTAAGGATAAAGAAAATAATTTGAAATTGAGTAAGCTCGGGTTCATATCCCAGTGCCAGCAACATCCAAAAGTTATGGAAAATTAATATAAATAAAAAATTAAGTTAAATTTTCTAATTGCGGTCGCCCCTCGGCAGGGAGTGCCCACCCCTCCGAGTGTATGAAATAAAAGATTCTTCGTAAAAAAACCATCAGCCGTTCGGAGGCGGTTTAGTATAAAGTGTAGGTCCCTCCATTTGTTGGAAAAACATCAAGACGTAAAACCACAACTCGGAGGAGGAACTCGGCCGAAAATCGCTTCAGCGGTTACAAAGTGCCAACAGTTTATACTAAGCCACCTTCGAACGGCTGATGTTTTCATTATGAGGAGCCTTTTCATGTCCGAAATACACTCGGAGGGGTGGACATTCCCTACCGAGGGGCGAAATTTAACATAATTTTTTATTTAAATTAATTTTCCGTAGCTTTTGGATGATGGTGGCACCGGGATTTGAACCCGCGTCTTCCGAATGTCAGTACGCAATGCTAAACACTCGGCTAACGCGGCCGCTAAATTTCAAAACTTATATGGAAATGTAAACTAATGTTGGCCAACACCAGAAGCGCAGTCAGAATTGAGAAAGTAACTCCTTTCCGTGGACTGAGTAGGCCATTCCAGTCTTGTTATATGGTACAGAAGCGTCGACATTGACAACATCTTTTGAGTTGGCTTTGGGAGATGGATCGAAAGCTTTTACGGAAGATTTATGGTCCTGTGCGTGTGGGTGACGGCGAATACCACAGAAGTTGGAATGATGAGCTAGATAAGATATATGACGGCATTGAAAGCACTTCACCTCTGTAAATATTCGATGCAGTAACCACTGGTAGAAGTAGAGGAAGGGGAAGACCTCTACTCGGGTGGAGAAGAACAAGAAAGAAGTAGAAGATTTTTGTGTAAAAGAGCAGTGCAGAGGAATACGGCGGAGTTATTCAGAATTATCTATTCTCTTGCAGTCTGTGCTCTTTGACAAGTAAAATAATACCAGCTTAAGTGACTTAGTACATTTTTCTTGCCTTCCCTTAAATCACAGACAACTTTTAATGGCACGCAAACATAAATCAACGAAATGTCTAAATGACTTGCACAAAATAAACACGGCAGCACTTTGCTCTGTAGATGCTGGAGCCACCCAAGCAAATAAAAGAGCATGAAGGAGATAAAAGCAGGCAAAAGTCACGTACTTCAGCAGACTCCGGAGACAGATAATGAATTTAACAGGCATCATAATCACCACAACTATCTATCTACTAGATTCTCTTAGTAGTATAACGAAGACGATAATAATCATGAAAAAGAAGAAGTAAATGGAAGTAGATGGCAGACGCGGATGCGTTTGACTGCGATTGTTGCTGGAGATGACGACGCGCTTTTCGCACAGCTGAGTGGCAGGCGCGTGATGTGGCGGTGCAGCATGGATAATTGCAACGGTTATTTGATGTTGCAGCTTCAGTGTTGCTGCACGGTGAGCTACTGGTTTGGCGGGGCATACTCACTCGCGCACCGCTATGCGTTAAGCACCGTGACATAAACCGGTTGCCGGCATGTTTGCCTTCACATTGTGACACACTTTCGCTCTGTTGTGCTTGCGCAAAGCAATCGGCATGGTAATTGTTGTCGCTGCACGAATGTCAAGTGACAAGAAAAGCGCATGCAATGGCGCGACAGACAGCAAACAACGAGCAAACAACAACAACAAAACAATATGAGTGCATTTGAAAAGCACAAATACAAATGGTAAATTCTGCTGTCCTAAGTGACGTTGAGTGCACTCGAATGCACAGTGGATGATAAACACAATTATAAACAACAACAATTACATAAATTACAATAACAACAAGTGCAGTGTCTCCAGAGCAATATAATTACTACGCATTGAGCGCCAACGTAGATTGCAAGCAATTTTTAATTTGTTGTTATTGTTTTTGTTTTGGTATACCCGAATTCATTGCTTGCACACGGTATACCCATGATATACCATAGAAGTATAATAAAAATAAAATAAAGATCTCCATTGCCATCAGAGAAGTTAATAAACAGGAAATTCTAAAATTTTTATTTATACAGGGTCCAACGGTATGAAATCGCCCGATCTCGATGGCCACGACGGGATCGACATATTGTTCTTCAATTGTAGGTCAAAACAAAGACTGTGCTCATATGACCATAACGCTCCGATTTGCCAATGACAGTATCTCTAATCACACCTCCGGACCAAAGACCATTTTGCTTATGTACGTATGCCCCCGAGTGAGGAATGTGCCTCGTCGCTGTGGAAAATTTTGTTCGAGCTCCCAACCGCGTATGTAGCGCGTTGTGAATGGTCAGCTGACTTCACTTGTTGTTTGGATGTAGGTGTAAGTCCAAGTGCAAAATGCGCCATAATGTGTCGTAAAAAAGTCACACCTCTTGAGAACGTCCAATAATATATACTTTCGGGTCTTCGACTACACTTTCACTTACAGTAGGAGATCAAAAGAGCAAAGCGTCCAGATAACAATGACTTGAAAGAAGCTATTGTAGCACGAGCTGTACGTGTATGAGGTGGTGCGCCGTTTTGTTGAAAATAGAAGTGTTCCATGCCATTTTCACGAATAATTGGCAAGAAATAATCGGTCGTTGAAGGTTGTTGTCTGTTTCATCTTCAAAGAACCATATCCGTACAAATTATACACTTCACTGTCACTTTTAGTTCGTAAAATGATACGTCTTAAATAATTTGAGTGCATACAGAGGTTTTTTGGTTTGGTTTGACTAATATTTGGAATACATGTATGTCGTAAGCTGCTTTTGCGTGAGCTAATATGTGAAGCATTCTTCTCCGGGAAGTGGACTGTGAACCGATCTCCCATATCCCATGGATCGTATCAAGTTTACTCCAGTGCACAATGCGCATCATCAGAGACGGCGTGTAGGGCTTTTCGTAATCGCTATTGCTTATAAAGGACTCTGCCCACCATCGCATTTAACAACTGGATCTGTGCCAATCAACTTTATGAAAATTTTTGGAGAAAGATTTTGATTTGCGAGCTTACAACTCAAACAAGCGCATCGTACGTTCGCTAAATGGAATCAAAACGAAATGACCACCGATTCCGATTTTCACAAGAAAATTTTGTTGAGCGATGATGCTCACTGGTGGTTTAATAGGTACGTTAATAATAAAAAATGTTCCATTTGGAGCGATAATAATCCACAAGCCATTGTTCAGATCATTTTGTTGAAGTGCTTTATCTCGTGAGTGAATGCTTTACTTCGTGCGATTATGTGAAGTCGCTTGTTTACGCAGATTTGCCACTTGACCGAAATCAAACAAAATGGAAAACGCTTAACTTTATAATAAAGCTAAATTCTTGGCCATAACATTAAATTATAAGCTAATTGCCTTTAATGTAATACAGAGATGCTCGACCTACGAAACAATACCATTTCGTTTCGTTAAAATGAAAAAATCCTAAGGATGTGATTTTGTTTCGTTTCGGCGCCACGTAATCGAAACGAAATGGAATTGTTAATGTCGAAATCGCACAAACTCATCGTTAACTTTAGTTTTAACATAGCAGCTTGCTATGATATCAACAGCACACTTCAATTTTAACTTTTAAATTTTAACAGCTTTTCGTTTCGGGTAAAAAGGAAATAAAATTTATTTTGATAACTGCTTTAACAATAACATTTCCCATTATTTCAACCGATAGATTGATCAATTTTATGGAGATATTAAAAAAATGGCGGTCGCGGTAGTGGTTAGATTTGCGTACTGCTATGCGAAAGGTCGTGGTTCAAATCCTGCTACAACCATCCTAAAGTAATTGTAAATTAAGGTAATTTTTCTAACTGCGATCGCCCCTCGACAGGGAATGTCAAGCCCTCCGAACATATTTCTGACATGAAATGAAGGCTCCTCATAAGAACCCATCATCAGAAAAAAATATTTGAAATATTTATTACATAGTATCTGGTTCTAACGGTCTTAGCTCTCCCTTACTTTTTGTTTCTACTATCACATATTATTGTCGCTCTTTCATACCACTTCGCTGTTAACCCGCACTGGCAAACAATGCGATGGAAAAGACTTACAACGCTACTCAGGAGCTCATTTCCGATATTAAACACCGGTTTTTTGTTGTTGATTTTTTGTTTGGCTGGCATGTAAGTGCAATATAAGAAAATATAAATATAAACATTAAATCAGTGGCGACAATGGCACGTGCCATATATACAATACATATGTACATATGTATGTAAGTATTTAGAGACTTTGGCGCACTTTCTTAAGCAGGTATGCTTATGTTTCCTGCTGAAGTGCCATTAAAACATTTTTAATAGACTTGAGAGTTCATTTATCGCATATTTTTGTTATAAATATTGTTTAATTGTTTATTTTACCCGCAGCTCTAATGATTAATGTGTTGAAAATTAGCGTTGGCTGCGTTTTACACACAGGCAAGTTTGTTTAAGTCACGCCCAAACCATCCGAGGGTTATTATTATCATTGTCGATGGGTGAAAATGCCATTAGCTCAAGCACTTTAACTTCCTAAACAGCTTGCCGGCCATTAGCGGCCATTATTTTAATATTTTTGCTTACTTTTTAGTTTATCGAACATTAAAATTTTATTGACTGTTTATTTCTCTAAAAGAGCATGGCTAAAGTATTGCTCGTAAAGCAATTTATAATATATTGAGCAATACAAATATGTAGATAGGTTTTTATTGAACTATAGTTTCTCCAAGGCGTTTCTATGAAATACTTAGAGAGAGTGTTCTACGTTTATATTCGTCATGAGATACTTACATATAACCTACTGGGAAACCAGCCTACTTTAAGGCAAACCTGTAGATATCGCCCTTCACGAAATTGTCACGAGGATTGAGAGAAGTCTCGTGCTCAAGGAGTATAAAGTGGGCGCATTTCTCGACATCGAGGAGGTCTTTCATCTGACCGGCGATAGTTTCGTCTACACTCCGAGCAATTTTCGCTGACTTACGATGTGCTTCAGTTACCGGGTATGCATAAAGAGGTACACCGCAGGGTCGAATTCTATATTTCTTTCTCTAGTGTCTCATAGGCAGCACGCAGCTTCGAAAGCTAACCTTAACAACCGCGTCGTTAGCTCTGCCTTCTCCAAGCTCGACAAAGAAGCGAAGGCAATATATTGTCAACTATGGAATCCAACGCTAAATCACTCTTGCCAACAGGTGCTACTTTGAGGCAATTGAAAATTAAAGTCCTCTCTCGACGAACCAAAACTAAACTCTACAAGTCACTCATCCGCCCGATTATATGGCGCAGAAACGTGGACGATGTCAACATTCGATGAGGCGACCTTGGGAGTCTTCGAGAGAAAAGTTTCGCGAACGATTTAAGTTCCTTTGCGCATTGGCAACGGCGAATACCGCAGGGGATGGAACGATGAGCTGTACGAGCTATCCGATGATATTGACATAGTTCAGCGAATGAAGAGACAGCGGTTACGCTGGCTAAGTCATATGGTCCGGATGAATAAGAATACTCCAGCTTTGAAAGTATTCGATGCAGTACCCGCAGGTGGAAGTTGAGTAAAGGGAAGATCTCCACTCCAGGTGAAGAACCGAATAGCGCGCTATTGCTGATTTGGCTATAGAAGCGTAAGCGATGTGCACTCCAATGAATAATAAAAAGAGTGTTTGAATAAAAAATATCGAAAAAATCCTGTGTTTGAGTGTGGAAAGCAATTTCGTTTCAGTGCTGCCCTTGGGTACTTTAATAATTCCATACAAATATTTACATACATATATATATATTTTTTACACTTGAAGTGGCTAAAATAATTTAATGTGGAATAGAAAGTACACCAAATAAAAATATATAAGTATATACATAGATTTTTTGGGATTATTTTGCTAGTTATCTCTTTAAATTATAATTCATAAACTCATGCTAATATTTATGTACATATATGTTAATATCTTTGATTTTGAATAGCAAAGCAATTAAAACTTTCAATCAATAATAACATATATATTACATTTAAATGGAAAATCTTAAATTTCCATAACAATTACGTAAATATTTTATGGCGAAACTACAATTTTTTGATTATAAAAGTAGATTTGAGCAGATTTTTCAATAATAATTATACTATTAAATTATATTTATAGCTCAATTAATATAAATAAATATTTTCGGTTTCTTGCCAAAACAAATATTATATTTACTCCTATGTTGTATTTATGCGCAGATTTATAAGCACATAAACATATGTACATGCATTGAATGCATTTCCCATCAACAGTGATGATATGAACTTTATTTAAGTGAAAATGCAAATAAATCAGTTAACTGATTGCATAGTAAACAAATTTAAATAAAAAATTAGGAAAAAATTATTAAAATGCAAAAGGCAGACAAGCAACCAATTTGTGGAAAAACGAGCAAGAATATTATCAATTTGAATACACACATACATTCCTGTATATGATGATGTATTTGACAGCGAATTTATTAAAATAGAAATGCGCATAGTAAATAAACTGAAATTACAGAATGTTAGCGGAAAAGAGGTAGAAGAACGAATAGGTAAACAGAGTGACGACCGACTGAAATGTAAACAACAAATCTAAATGCATAACACGAAAAATGCATTTAAATGAAATGAAAGTGTCCATAGCGGCGGCGGCGGCAGCACACAGAGCATGGCGGCGGAACGGAAGCGCCGTAGGGCAAATGGAAGGACTGAGCAACAGAATTTTGCAAATAAGGTGGTGCATGCTACGAGTATGAATAGCGCGCATAGCGAATGGCACAAATTGTGTCAAGTGCGACATTTCAACGGGTCACTTTGTGCCGCCACTTTCACACACCGTCATAAATGGGGCGACAAAAGAATTGCAATGAAGAATGAAAAGCGGCTAAATAAGAGACAATTAGCAGGTGCAGTGGACGACGGAGTGTCGTCCGTGTCATTTTGTGTGGAATGTCCCAATGCAAATACTCGCTCACTTGATGAACCATTTCATGACTGGCAGTGTAGTGAGTAGTGTAAACTGAGCAAATTGCTTATTTTTAATGAATTTTAAATTTCATACCGCAGAAAGAGTGGAGATAAATAAAATAATGAAATCAAAATGGCAAGCGCATGGCTTACTAGAAGAATGGTACTGTTTGCCAAAAAACTCATTATGAACGCTTGTTTAGGCTCACAAAGAAAATATCACTGGTTACCTAAATCAGCCATAGTTGGCAAAAAAGTAGATGAACTTAGTTTACGTAATGAGAACGTCAAAAGACTGATGCAGATAGTTGAGCTCAATATAAGAAGTTCTTAAGTTCGAAGGAAAAATTGTTGAACGAAAAATTCCGCTTTAATGTTGTGAATTGGGATTTGAAGCATTTACTCTAAAAAGGAATGGCTTAAGTTATACTTAAAAAATTATTGAAACAATTCTAGCTTGGGTTTTGAGCGAGAAGAAATAAATATTTCCACTTTATTCTAAGTGATGATATTAAGTAATAAAATATATATGCCAATTTATGTATTTAAATTCTTAATCACGCGTTTTTACCTACTTTGTGTATTTTCGAACCTATTCTCATGAATCTTATTAAAAAATAACTACAGCTACACAATTGACTCGTCATATTCAAAAAATGCTAAAGTAAAATTATTGTATTCAAAAATTGTCGAAGGATAACTAATGTCTCATTTCAAATGTAATTTTTTTTTTTGCTTTTTTGTATATCCATCTAAAAGCCACAGTGATTCTTTTCAAGTAGAGCATTTTTTCTCTTTATTCTTTCAAAGAAAACTTTCTGTCAGCTGTGGGGCATTACCACTTTAGAGTTCATTAATCTTTACTTACTGCCTTCTGGCGCAGAACATTTTTTAAGTAAATTGCTGTTTTTTTTGCAACTAAAGACAGCATTTTTGGTTTATTCTGCTGCAATGAACAAAATGACTGCTATTTGTTATCTCGCTGATAATAACCAGGAAAAGGTCGTTCGTGGAAACTATTTTCCAAATAAATTTATGGCCTTAAAGTTTCTTTCTATTCTAGTCAAGTTGTAGGAAGTAATTTCACTTTCTTGCATTTTAAAAAATTAAAATTATATAAGAAGACTTATATTATATTATATAAAATAAAATGAGATAAGCAAAATAATAAAAAAAAATATAGAAGCAAAAATAAAATAACATAAAATAAAATAAACGAAAATGAAATAAACTAAAAATAAATATTAAAAAAAAAAATAAAATAAAATAATATAAAATAAAATAAAATAAAATAACATAAAATAAAATGAAATAAAATAAAATAAAATAAAATAAAATAAAATAAAATAAAATAAAATAAAATAAAATAAAATAAAATAAAATAAAATAAAATAAAATAAAATAAAATAAAATAAAATAAAATAAAATAAAATAAAATAAAATAAAATAAAATAAAATAAAATAAAATAAAATAAAATAAAATAAAATAAAATAAAATAAAATAAAATAAAATAAAATAAAATAAAATAAAATAAAATAAAATAAAGTGATGTAAAATAAAATAAAATAAAATAAAATAAAATAACATAAACTAAAATAAAATAAAATAAAATAAAATAAAATAAAATAAAATAAAATAAAATAAAATAAAATAAAATAAAATAAAATAAAATAAAATAAAATAAAATAAAATAAAATAAAATAAAATAAAATAAAATAAAATAAAATAAAATAAAATAAAATAAAATAAAATAAAATAAAATAAAATAAAATAAAATAAAATAAAATAAAATAAAATAAAATAAAATAAAATAAAATAAAATAAAATAAAATAAAATAAAATAAAATAAAATAAAATAAAATAAAATAAAATAAAATAAAATAAAATAAAGTGATGTAAAATAAAATAAAATAAAATAAAATAAAATAACATAAACTAAAATAAAATAAAATAAAATAAAATAAAATAAAATAAAATAAAATAAAATAAAATACAATATAATAAAATAAAATAAAATAAAATAAAATAAAATAAAATAAAATAAAATAAAATAAAATAAAATAAAATAAAATAAAATAAAATAAAATAAAATAAAATAAAATAAAATAAAATAAAATAAAATAAAATAAAATACAATATAATAAAGTAAAATAAAATAAAATAATTTAATTAAAATAAAATAAAATAAAATATACTAAAATAAAATAAAATAAAATAAAAAAAATAAAATAAAATAAAATAAAATAAAATAAAATAAAATAAAATAAAATAAAATAAAATAAAATAAAATAAAATAAAATAAAATAAAATAAAATAAAATAAAATAAAATAAAATAAAATAAAATAAAATAAAATAAAATAAAATAAAATAAAATAAAATAAAATAAAATAAAATAAAATAAAATAAAATAAAGTAATATAAAAAAGGATAATTCAATAAAATTAAATAATTAGAAGGAAAAAATATAAAAAACGAATTAAGATAAAATAAAATTAAACTAAATTAAATAACTTTTGATTTAATAAAACTTATAAATATATATATATACATATAGGTATAGCCGCTGAAGCGATTTTCGATCGAGCATCTCTTCTAATTTGTGGTTTGCGTCTTAATTTTTTCCAACACATACCATAGAGGAGCCTACAGTTCATTCTTAGCCGCCTCCACACGGTCCATGGATTTTTATGAAAAGTTTTAATTTCCAAGTCAGAAATACACCCGGAGGGCTTGACATTGCTTTCTGAGGGGAGACCACAATTATAAAAAATTGACTTTAGATGTTGGTGTAATCAGGGCCCCTACTACGTATTGCGATTCTAAAGCAAAAAACGATCAGAACTGATAATAGCACTATCTAACACCTGCGCATTCGCTTTCGCAACGTACTTTTAAAATGTGGTAGCACTATATTCGAAGTTTACATAAATTACGCGAGAAGTGTCAAAATATATAAACAATTTAAAATTTTAAACAAAAGTCGGTTAAAGTTTCAAAATCTATGCGAAAATTATTTAAAAATGGATTTGGTGGCGTTGTGGTTTGACGATGAAAACAAAGTTAAAAATTAGCTAATACATTTAAGGAATCAGTCGCGTGTTTTTTACAGTTTTATTCAAAACTTCAGCTCAATAAAGAAGCATTTTATATGTTTTGAATCAAATACGGGCAGATTTTCAATTGGGATTTGCACAGCAGACGGTGTCGAAATATTTATGAGGAGTTTGCAGTTTTTAATTGCTTTATTTTGGTATGTGCGCTCTTTGATTTATTTTCCCTAAAAAAATGCTTTTTATAAAAAAAGATGCCGTTCCGAATGCTAGTTTCTTGTCGAATGATATTTGCTATTTTCGTAAAGAATTCACTGTCGCATTCGCGTTAGGTAGTACCGTGAATTTGGCAGCATTCGAATTGAAATGCTCTTATAGAATTACGTAGAAGCATTTATTCGAATTCGAACATTTTTTCTTTCGAATCGCAATTCGTAGTAGGGGCCCGGGACTCAAACTCTGTCTTTCAGAAAGATACTAGGCAGTGGTAACCACTCGGCTTTTGCGTCTATCTTCGTTGTTGCTTAAATGCATTAGTATTCTCCAATGTAAATCTATAATTCCTCATACAGTGTTTGCATGCCACTTTTTCCGGTGCGAAAATTATTTATAGGTAAAATATGTACATTTAAGTACGTATAAATATTTGCTTAAGGTTATCAACAAATTTTTGCCGCACAGCAATATTATAGAAAAATAGCTTTTAAGGATATTTTATTGCTTTTACATTCATCCAAATATTTGTTTTATTGCCGTAGTTGTTGCTTTATGCGCCGGCTGTTGCTACTTAATTTTGCGTGCCTATAAATTATTTGCTGAGACCATGAAACCGCGACAGCCAACATTCCACAAACAAGATACAAGTATAATGTTTTGTTTGCACTTTGTTCTTATCCGAATTTGAGTGTTTTATTACAGACCAGTTGTATGCAATGAGTTGAGTGTTCTTTATAGCTGTTTATAGAATATATAGAATATTATCCTGAATATATATTCTGTTGCGAAATTTCTATAAAGCGATGGCATATCTGGCATAAAGCACTGTTTACACAGTCATTTGCTAATTTAGAGAGTTTCAACAATTAAAGCTCTATTTAAACTAATTTCCTGCAGATAGTACATACAACTCTGTGAAGTGTTTGAAATTAAAATATTCAAATATTTTACCAGTGAAAATAGCACGTCAAATGAATTGTGCTTTAAATCAAATAGGAAAAATTCAGAACACGAAAATTTAAATTTCCACAAACTTTGAAATTAGTATGCTAAATGAAAATCTACAACACACACATGAATTTTACTTTGAGCTGCATTTATCAACGAAATCTCTTCAAATGAATTGTGCCTACACATAACCATAAAAATCAACTGCTGCAGCGACAATATTTTACACCGAAAAACTTGTTGTTCCAGAAATTCAGAGAAATGTATATATGTATGGACATAGATAAATTTGAAGTCCTTGGTTTTATGTACGTATATATACATATGTATAGCAGTATAGCATTGTGGCCAACGTTAAACCACAGAAGGCACAAGCCTGTGTTATCTATTTTGGTATTTTAGACTATCGTTCACATATCTCAACATTTGCGTCCAATGGCCATTGAAGGTGAGTCGAATGTTGGCTGGCTGTGTGTGCAACATGTTTTGATTTAATTTTTTGAGTTTGTACGCTTTATCACCCAGTGGAAAAGACTTTTCTACATATTTTATTTGAGGAAACTATATTTTCCAGACCTTGCTTCCTCTGAATACCGGATTTTTCGACGGCTAAAAAATTATTTGGTGGGTCACCGGTTCGGGTTTTTAAAGAAATCGAAAATTGGCTCAATGATTGGATCGAGGACAGAGAGGACTAATTTTTGGTGAAATAGCATTCGACATTAAACAATGTATTTTTAATTTTTTTTAATTTTTTTTTTTGAACACAAAACGGCGGACCGAATTAATTTGTACACCCAATATAAAATAAAAAAATCGGTCAAAGGGTCTTATGTAATAAAATTACGAGGTAAGATCCATAAATGTATAATTTTGGAAACTAACTAACAGCCTCGCTTTCTGCCATTCGGAAGGCCAGGGTTTGAGTCCTGGTTCGATCAACATCTAATAATTTATTTTTCTAATTGCGGTCGTCCCTCAGCAGGGAATCTCAAGCCTTCAAGCTCCTCATAAAAATCCATCTGTCGCTCGGAGGCGGTTGATATGAATTGTAGGTCCCTCCATTTTTTGGAAAAACATGAAGAGCAAGTCACATATTGGAGGAGCAGCTCGGCCAAAAATCGATTCAGGGCATACAAAGCGACAGAGAGATGAAAAAATATATTCTTAACTCGAATTTTTTAAAATGTTTTCTTTGAAGGATTTTTCTAGTGTTTGTAAGAATGCTAAAATCAAATAGAGTTTAAGGCTCGAATATATCAGTTTAGCCAACTTTTCCATTAATAAAACTACTCCTGTTTCGCTCTCAGTGTGACCAGTTTCGAAATTACAAATCTACTGCTCTTCTCAACTATCTTAGCCCACATACAATTACTTACCGACATTTGTTGCTTTTGTTGTAGTAATTGTTGTAACTGTTGCTGCTTAAGTTGATCCTGATTTTGTTGTTGCTGTGCGAGACTATTGCGTGCCGGATTATATTGAGCGGCAATATGTGCGGCTGCGGTTAATGCCTCAGCTGTTGGCTGTTGTGGATGTTGCGGCCGTGGTTGGTGTGGTGCTGGTGGCGGGGGTGCATAAACTGGATTTGGCGCGGATTGTGCTTGAGTCGCAGTTTTTAATTTCGTAGCGAATATGCTGTGGCGAAGATAAGCGCAAAAAAAGCAATAAATAAATTGTTTGTAAGGAATTGTAAGTTTAAATCGTATTTTTTTTTTTCAAACAAAATCCCGAGGCGCAAAATGTCTGCAAGCAAATATAGGATAGATGTAAGTGTGAGCATGAGCTGGGGAGAAGTGTAAATACATTTAATGCTGGGTGGAGCTTACGTATTAGTGGTGTTACTTAAGATGATGGGGAAGGAGTGGCGATGGAGAAGGAGGTGGAAAAGTAATTTAGTAAATTTCGGATTAGATACGAACAGAAATGTTGGTATTTGTCCTGTTTAGTCGGATTAGTAAGTTTTTTTTTGTTTTTGAATTTTCTGTATTTTTTTTTATTATTTTACACGCCAAATTGATTTAGGAGGCTTAAAGGTGAATAGATAGATGATCTAAGCTACTTTATTGAGTAAAGATTTGAAATATTAAGAAAAAGCGGTTGACAGCTTACAACTGGTTCTGGTATTAGCTACTTAAACTTCTCGTCAAACTGTTAAGCGATTGGAGAAAGTTTATGAAAAATAAAGTCTACATCATGAAATACTTTTTTTTTAATTCAAAGATAACTAATCAATAATAATAATAGTGAAGCTTCAAGAGTCAAATATGTAAAGTTAATTTGCTTGTGGGTCGGAGGTTGATGTTGAGTACATGAGTTTTTAAAGGTTTGCTTTTATATATGGGAATCAGGCTTCCTCAACTACTTCGACCTAGTGAGGCCATGTCTCCCAAAGTGGGCAGGAATGAGTTTCCTTACAGAATTCTCTATCGAGATGTCTGCACTGAGTACAGATGACCAGTGTGGTAAGTAGCTTTTGTTACTCTTTTGTCGCAGTGACAGCAGTGAGTTTCCTTCCAAAGAACTGGAGTTGTGGAAGTGTTCTTCATCGAGAAGTCTGCACTGAGGACAGATGAACAATGTGAGAAGTGGCTTTGGCTACTCTTTTGTCGCAGTGACAGCAGTGAGTTTCCTTCCAAAGAACTGGAGTTGTGGAAGTGTTCTTCATCGAGAAGTCTGCACTGAGGACAGATGAACAATGTGAGAAGTGATTCTGGGTACTCTTTTGTCGCAAAAGACATCGTTGGGAATTTCGAAGCAGAAGCCTGAAATTTAGTAGCGAGATATTTACCGCTCTGTATGAATGGCTACATATTGTTGGATCTAGAGTCTACTGATCATGGCTCAATGAGCCAGAGAGCGATATAGGGTTTTGTCAGCGATATTCATTCGACTGCTTCACTTAAAATAAAGTGAGGTCGAGGTCACTTGGTTTATATAGCTTCCTTAATTCTGAAGACAACAACAAATTTGGGCCTGTGATATGCTCTAAGAGCCCTGAAGAGCAGTATGTTGCATTTGGACAACCAAAAAGTGTCCAAATTTTTAATTGTGACTCTCGATTCTAGACGTTTCTTCAAAATAATTAAATCTAAATCTCTTCTCTGGATTATGTCAGAACCAGTTTTTATTTTTTATTAATACTTTTCTTCTGATGCTATAGTTTTGAAGAAAAATTAACGCATTCTAAATCCATTTTCATCTTTTCTTCATTTTCTACTCTCTCTCTACTTGCAAAATACGGAATCGGATTCACCTTTGCTGTTTGGAATTATTTTCACCATTGATAAATGGATTAAAACTATGACTAGTGGCGTGTGGTTTTTGAAGGTTATGTGTTTGTTGTTGTTTTTGTTGTGTTTTCAGTTTTTGTTGTACTAGCTGTTGTTGCTGTTGCAATTGCATTTTTTGTTGCTGTACAAGTGATGGCGGTCGTTGTTGTTGTGTAGGTGTTTGTTGTGACTGATGTTGCTGTGTTGTCGGCCGATACCTTTGTTGTGATTGTTGTTGCTGTTGTTTAAGCAGCTGTTGTTGTTGTTGTTGTTGTTGGGAAATTGTCGGCTGTGTTGTGCCCAAACCCCAAACAAGTATCTCATTGGCATCATTATGGGCATTTGGTTTAAAATAATTAGAAGAGTTTTCATCAACTTGTGCAACTCGATTTATCTCACCAACATAACTGCAATAAGCACATGCAAAGAAACATGAAAAGAAGAAAACAAAAAGAACAAAGAGGTAGTGTTGTGTATTGCAGGATGTGGTTATGTGTCGGAGCAGTATTGTTATTAAGACATATGTATGTATGTAAATGGTGGCACATATATATGGTACACACAAATTAAATATAAAAATATTTTTTTTTAAATTTATTTTCACAAAATATACACAGACACACATACATTTATTAAAGACAAAATATACATTTTTTAATAATTAAATAATAATACAATTTAAAATTAAAAAAAATTAAAAAAAATGTATTATATGTATTTGCCAAGGGTAGTTCGTACACATTGGAACGTGAGGTTTTCTCGAATTTCATAAAACTGCTAACTTGTGTAATGGAGCGAAGTCTTGGTTCTGAGTATGCAATTACAATCGCAGAACCATACTTAATTCCAACTCTTGCGTCCTGGAAACTTCTGCAAGATGCGATAACCAAGCTATGTGGGTTTTGGCTAAAAGAAACAAAGTTTCAGTAGAGCCAGTCAAACATTTACGGTTTAAAAGTTCACTGAAGTCTTGTTGCAACGTCTTTTGAACAGAGGTGCCGCTGCGAACGATCGTCGGTATTGAAACAAGCAGCTCGCTGTACATATATGTAGCCTAATTATGTTTCGCCGGGTTTGGAATCAATTATGCTAAAAACAATCCAAATCAAAACTAAGTTGGCCACATCATGTTTTCTGCATTGACGAAAATATTCCAATTTTAAAAGTATTTCATGTAGTACCCATGGGACAAAGCAGAGGAAGAGGAAGTCTCTCCTCCGTTGGAAAGATCAGTTGAAGAAGGACTTCAAATGCGATGTCTGCACTGTTGTTTCATTTCTTTCAGTGCCAATAAACGAAATATTTTGTACTGTACTACCAGATTTAAAGGTCTTTACTATCTCGGGACCTAAGGAACCCAACCCAAAACTAAATTGACTATTTTGTGTTTCGTGGAAGACCTATGCCTAGTACGTATATAACTGGTGCTTTGTAACCGGCCGAACTCCTCCCCCAATTCATGGATAGCCGCTCGAATTCTGCAACTGATGCAGCAAAACCGGCATGCAAGTCATAAGAAGATAGCGGAGGTTACACACACGGTAATTCGGCTGGCTACTCAAAGAAGTTCGAGTTTTGGCTGTCACATGAATTAACGCAAAAAATTTGATTGAGCAAACTACCACCAGCGAAACTCTTCGAAAAAAATGTAGCCTTTCTGCGGTGACCCTACAGGGGCTATGAAAGACGGGAATATAAAATGTAGAAATTATGGTTAAAGACCGATTAGAATGGATTAGAATGGAACTGTAGATTGTGCTCAGCTTAGAACAAACTCTACAAAAAGGTGTCCAGAATTGATTGAATAGAAAAGGTTTTGTGTTTCGTAAAGACAACCTCAGACCACACACATATGTATATCTATGATGACCACGGAAAAATTTGACGGCGTGTGGTGGGGAAGTTTTGATGCACCCATCATATAGCCCAAGCCCTCCCCACATATATTCCGAACCCATCATCATCTGGCTACCATTTGTTTTGGTCTCTGCAAAACTCCACTAAAAATATTTCTCTAAGTTCTTCGTAGATAAACCAAAGTCATAGATAATCAATATACACTTGATGAAAACTGATTTTGAGTAAGGAAAAATTGTTTTCGAAAATATACAAAAAAAAGTGTAGACTCGTTTTTTTTTATTAATATTTTTAGGCTCGAGACAAGGTTAGGTTAGGTTGAAGTGGCTGCCGGGCATCCTATTTAGCGGTCATACGTTAGTCAAACTAATGTGTGGCAACTTTGCATCCTCTATTTCGGTCAACTCTCCAAAGGTTGTCAACCCTAGGAACTTCAACATACTCCTCCAAAGTGTCGGTTATGCGGAAAGGATGTGCTTAAGGTCTCAGGTCTACAGAAGTCATTTGATGGTACAACCAGTCTCTCTGCGTCCCTACTTAAAGAATATCTACTGTAAGAAGACCCATAAAATTCTTACATTTTAAAGAGATTTAGCTCTCTTGACCTTTTCTTGTTCTTAGTCAGCCACATTTGTCTAGTGACATTGCAGCAATTGAGACTATTCCATTTTAAATTCGCAGCTACGGTGAAATATACTGCTTTGATGAGCTTGCAAGTGGAGAGCGGCATGCCTACACTCTACCATGATGGCGAAAGTATAAGGGAAAAGTTCCCTTCCTTGCAAGCTCGTCCCATACTACCCATACTAAGTTCGAAGAGAATTACTTGGCCAAGGGGGGTTGTAATTTGTACCGTCTTTGGTTTTATTACGATATATTTCAGAGTTTGTAGTGCTGCCAGGCTATCGGAGAAAATATAAATACATCGAGAGTACCATTTGAGCTAAGCAGTTGATAGCCTCCCCTATTCCACATGTTCCATACCATACTGTATAATTGAACTTTTTATAAATTATTACTTTGTAGTCACAGAAATGATTTCCGCTTACATATTTATATTTCACATGACACTAACATACTTATTTATAATTTACATATTTAAAATACATTCACATATTAATAATACATATATGAAATCAGCTGCTCAAATTTCTTTTTCTCATTTCTTCTACTCACTCTGAACCCAAACCCGGGCCTGAATTCTCCCAATTGCCCTCATTATGCTCCAGCGAATAAGGACCATAGGATTCATGTATTGGTGCGCCATGTAAATACGTAGAGGGATGACCTTTTGGTGGATGCGTATAAATGATTTCTGGTATTGAATGATGTTCGGGCGCGTGCCAAGCGGGAACGACCTGAGGAATAGAAATTTTTAAAGTAAATAAAAATAATATGAATTAGAAAAGCAGAAAAAAATATATCTGAGTACACATATGAGTGTACCATACATACTCGTATGTATGTATGTGATATTGAATTGTGTAAAAATACATATATATAATTAAAAGTTTTTCATTTGAAGCATTTCTTTGCTGCTCTTAGTGCACGTGTACATTGTCGGCATGCAAATCACGATGACAACAACTTTTTTTTAACTAAATTTAATAAGTATTTTAAAGTGAATATTTACTGTTACAGCAGAGAATTTGCTGCTGAATATTGCTTTTCATTTTTTCATCAAAAATCACAGAAGTCTATTTATTTCCAAGAATGTACTCATCATAGCTGAAAATACGCATGTGGTGGGAGAGCATGTTTATGAGAAAGCCGAAACTGGTAGTTAGCCAAATGTGAATTCTTTGTAAAATAATTTTGTACTCTTAAGTCATCTCAATCTCATTTTCAATTTATAAAAAGTTTAAAAAGCTGTCAGTTACATATGAACAAATGTACATTTCATACAACTTGAGCTTTGTAGGAAATTTTCATTACTAAACCGTCGTGGGATAAACCTCCTTAATAACGCATATAAGGTACTGACGAGCGTATTGTGTGAAAGACTAAAGCCCACCGTCAACAAACTGATTCGACCTTTTCAATCGACCAACATGTGCTAAATCTTGGAAAAGACCCGTGGAAAGAGATTCGACACACACCACCTCTTTCTTCGTCGATTTTAAAGCAGCCTTCGACATTAACATAGTTCCGCGAATCAAGGGACAGGGGCAGCGCTGGCTAGGTTATATGAATACTCCAGCTTTGAAAGTTTTCGATGCAGTACCCGCCGGTGGAAGCAGAGTAAGAGAAGGTCCTCCACTCCGTAGGAAACAGCAAAAAGATGAAACGAATGGCGCAATGTTGTTAACTCGGTCTACGCCAGTAAAGTAAGTAAGTAAGTAATACCATCTTTGGTGGTAAAATGATTTGTGTTAATAGAAGCGAAATTGAGTGAATTCTTAGCCCTGTAGTTCCTTTCTTTTGAAATGTGTAAAAGGGTAACGCAGAAATCAACAATTTAATTTTCCTTCTTCGAATTACTATATCCCAAGTATAAGAAGGCAAAAACAGCCCAACTTTGCAAGTATTTAATGCAATACCTATTGAGTGAATGAAAGGAAGAGGAAGACCTCCACTCTGTTGAAAAGACCAGGTGGAGAAGGTCTCCAAGTGGGGTGCCTTCGCTCTTGTTACATTACTGTACTACCAGTTTCAATCAAGATCTTTACTACCTCGGAATCTAGGAAACCGAAGACGGAAGCTTTTTTTTTTCGAAATAAAACAAAGCTTTTAATTGCTTAACAAGCTTTTACGTCAAGCTTTGGCAGATGAAATACAGTGTTGAAACTTCCATGCTAAAAGCTGTCTCTCTTTGTAGTTTCCTAGATTTATTAGCTGTTCTCATTACTAACTGATTTTTTCTTCTCGAATTACGGATCACACGACAATTTGGTTTACCGTCACTCAAAATGAGGGCAGTTAAAAGTCTCTTAAGTCTCTTAATTCTCAGAATTGACCTTTTTGGCAGCTGTTACTTGATTTATGATACATTGAGTTTGGTTTACAAACTTACTCCGGAACAGTCGTTCGCAAATCTGGCAAATTTATTGCCAAAATAATGGCTCAGTTGGCGCGACTCTCACGCGCTGCATTCAACATTCGAGCGATATAATCGTCCAACAGAGTCGGTGAATCGGTTTTGCACCACGCTTGCCCTAGTGGATAGTGCGCATCCTCAGAGAAGCCAAACAGTGCGACCAAAGACGATATTGCTGCTGTGAAACAGAGTATAGAAGAAGTCCCGAATGAGTCCATCCTCCATCACGTGGACGATGTGAGCTGTGCCCTTCCACTTTATGGAAGATATTTGCGGAAGGCTTTTGGTTTGCGTTCTTACGAAATCCAACCGAAGCCGAACGAGCTGTGCCAGGAAATATTTGGTCTTGTCTTCACTCACTACTAGACCCACTCGCTTCCCTATCTAGTCTAGAGAGAGTAGAAGTTACGGTGCCTAATATTATCAGACACGCTTTCTTTATTTATGGGCGTGTGAGAACAGACGGAGCTACATTGAATTACCTTTAGAAATTGACATCATTTCCTTTTGCTAAAAGCGTCTTCACTGCTTCAGTGCTTGGTATGTTTTCGGAAGTTTTTTGTACAAAAGCCCTTTAATGCCTACTCATTTCACATTAACAGTTAGACAAAGCTGATCTCGTAGTCCTAAAGTATTCATACCAGACGGCTATTTTTAGAAAGCTCCTTTTACGTTGCAGCTTAAGGAGCTTAAACAACTGTCGATAAATGTATGTAGTTATATACTTAATAAGTGGTAAATTTTCACCTTTACTTGTCAATTACATAACTTTCACATACTAAGTAATAAATACATATATAGATAGTAGAATAAATTTGTTTATATGTGTGACTTAATACGAGTAGTAAGGCAATATTGACGTTCATATGCACACACTCATTCGTATATGCCTACATCTATCAAATCCTAATATATCGCATTATTAAAATGTGCATGTTTGAATATACTTACATACATATATACAACTGCGTACGTATTTACGTCTGTACATATTCAATCTAAAAGCTTTCATTGACATTTGAATAAAACCCAAGGCCAAGTACTTAAGATTTTCCTAGATTTGATAGCTGTCAGGAGAATGTTATTTTTTAAGTCATCTTTTTATACACGTATTATACTCGCATTGAGGTTATTCGTGTGACGTCAGAACAGCTATAGGAAAATATATGTACAGTTCTATAAAAGTACGAGGCATATCCAGAAAGTAAGGTAGTGTAACCAGACTTCTCTCTTTTGAAACTTGTTCGAAAACAGTACTCTGAGCACTGCCGACGCAATAGCAAGTTTCGTGAACAAGTGCGAAGTACGCAGTGTCGTTTGGAAGGGAAAACCTCCGTTTGAGAAGCCAAAAAAAAAAAATGCAGATGGCGATTCAGAACGAAAGAAGAAGCACACTGGCAAAAAGAGTCTAGATCACACAGGGTCAACGCCACGAAGGGACTGCTCGCCTCACTTAAATGGGATATCCTGAAGCATCCAGCGCATTCTCTTTACCTCGCTGAAGTTTCACATGGGTGAAAAAAAGGTTTTCAACCCACGAGGAGGTAAACGAGGAGATGGGGAACTTTGTGAAGGGATTGGCAGGAAATTATTTCAAGGAAGGCATCAAAAAATTGATAACCCGCTTCATGACCCGTATAGAGAGGAATGGCGACTATGCCTATAAAAATTCATTACACCTGTTTTCCGGATATGCCTCGTATGTAACAAATTGAAGAAGCTGCAACAGGCAAGCTGCGCAATTCACAATAACTAAGGAAATCATACCTGCGCTAAATTTATGGAGAAACACGCAAGAGGATGATTATGCTTATGCTTACATATTATGTAGTAAATACGATTATATTTACATGTAAACACAGTTTAGCTGCGCCTTGGCACAATTCTATACCATTTCACAAATATTAGGTATAGTAAAAAGAAATCCATTATTTTTGCATGAAATTGGAAGCTGCAATTTTTTCCTTTCGTATCCAGCTTTATTAAAATGGTTCCAAACAGTATCAGGACCATAAACGCTATTCACATGTTCAGCCGCCTGGTTTGCGTTTTCGCCCTTATCGAAGAATAACTGTAAAATATAGCGTATTTTCTCTTTGCTGGTGTCCATCTTTGACTCACGCTCAAACAATACTGAATCAACCAATAACAAAACTGTTAGAAAAGCTTTTTTAGTACGAAATTTCTAATGCCATCTATGGTCATAAGCTTTTAACAAACTAGTTAGTTACATACTAGTATTTTTCAAGCTAGTTACCTATTGGCTCCTTTGTCATCAGTTGCATACTTATTATCTTTTTTCTAATTACGTGCCTATTACTTTTTATAATACTTCATAAAAGTTATTTAATTTAATTTTGTCAACACTACACCCATTTCTCCATTGACGTAGAAGCCTTCACACGCTCGTGAGCAATTATACGCCAACGCCTGAGTTTCATTATTCATTTCAATTCTTCACATTTTCCCTTTTCATTGATTTTGTGCCTACTCACCGTGTGATGATGGTTGATTAGATGATGATGATGGTGATATTTAGTCGAATGATATGTTTGTTGATAGTACGAGCATAGCTTGAAGAGATGCGATAGCGCTGGGAAGAGGAAGAGCAGGAATTTGAGCAGCAACTTTTTGGCGGCGCCAACGCCAATCACCAACGGCAACAACCAGAACAATTTGATTTTGATGATTTTTATAATGAGCACGAGCGCCAAAAATGATAGCAATAATTTACTGCGTAGAAATTTCTCTGGAAATGAAATATTTTGTCACATGAAGTTATTTATAATTAGTTTCGAGTTATTTGTAATTTGTGTTTGAAGAAAATGCCTAGAATGAATTGAATTTAAATGATAATGTAATATAAGTATACTCGTATATATGTGTGTGTACTTCTATGTCAGTTTAATATTAAATCACAATAATCACAAAATTGATTTATGGATTGTTTGGAAATTTGTTGGGAAAAAGAAAAAAAATTAAAATAGAAATTGAAAATCAATATACGATTGAGTTTGGGAATAAATGTATGTACATAAAAGTGGATGCACAAAGATATCTATGTCGCTTATAGACTCCGAAACTACTCAAACGATTTTGTTAAAATTTTCAGGATAGCTTCATAGAAACCCGGGAAGTGTCCCTTTGATGTTTGGATATTTTTGAAAAAGTTGCCACCAATAACAAAAAATGCGAAGAGGTCTTGCTTGAAGTTTAGTACATATGTACGTAGCTTTTTGCCTAAATTTGCGTAAGTGAACACTCTTCCTTCTGGGGAAGGGACCTGGGCCTGATCTATACCAAAAAATTGATTTACTTAAATTCTGGGACATTACTAGAAACCGGACCAGGGATCAATCTATCTATCTGCCTTATTTAAGATCTTTCTTCGGGAAAATGGACTTCGAAATGGATCTTCTATTTCCATGAAATTTCACGAAGTAAACGAGATACCGGTTTCATTGAGACACAAATGGTTCCGATTCGACTTATTGATTTTTTTAAGGAGATATAGATCCACAAATTCCAGAAGTGGACGAGTGAGCAAGTTCGATTTCCTTGAAATATAGCACATAAGTAGGGTTTTGCCTAGATTAACATATTGCGTACTTTATTGCAATGAATGTGATCATATACCAACAGTTCGGCAAAAATATACTTGATTCTGTTAAAAATATAGATTGAATCGTTTGGTATGTAAGTAACAACTCTGTAACATACATTGCAAAGCCAAGCTCCTGATGTTTTCCAACAAAACAAAGGGATCTACATTTTATACTAAGCAGCCTTCGAATGGTGGATGAAATTTTATGAGGAGCATTTATGCCAGAAATACACTCGGAGGGCTGGACATTTACTGCCGAGGGGCGACTGAAAATCGAAAAATTAATTTTGATAGTTGGTCGAACCAGTCATCTAACCCTGGCCTCCCGAAAGGTAGTACGCAATGTTAACCACTCGTCTATTGCTGGTCAAAAAATGCAAGTGGTACCCTTCCGGTGGAGTCCTTAAGTTTATGCGGCTGACCTGGAATATCATTTAAAATATAATTAATTGGTAGCTACAACAACATTGGTTCAGTTTTGTAGTAAAATATTCAGATGCAAATACTATTTTTACTATTTAATCGTGAGATATTTTAACCAGATAACAAATTTGTAAGAAAAAATAAAATTTGTCAAGACTCTTCTTAAAGGATGTTCTCCAGTGACGTCACATGAAGAGGGTCATTCGGTACATCAATTATCCATTAAAAAAAAGGGGATAGTTACTGAAATTCAGAAAAATGTAGTTGCATCTGGGTGCGCGACTTTGCTAAGATATGCCTGATTGTAGGCAAAGTTGTTCGAATGTTTGGCATTTATAGCAAAAAAATGTTCCCTACCTTTAGGCAGAAGTAAAATTAAATTCATTATTAAAATTATTAAATCAAATTTAAAAAACTCCCAACAGACATTTTCTTTTGCAATTTTTATATTAAGAACTATATGTTTTATCTATTCTTAATATGAAAGCTAATTGCTTCGCGCTATTTTAAAAATCTTGGTTACGTATTTAAAGTTTTCAATGAAATAATTGCAGAATTTGTTTTTGTAGGAATCAGTAAATAGTGTGGTTTAAATTCATTCTGAAGTTTTAAATAAAAACAAAAAGGAGGGGTAGTCTTTTAACATAAATATATCCTAGCCTAGTCTATTAAAATATATTTTATTAGTTCAAATTATTTTCCAGCAATATTCCCCTTTTAAATTTCCTTCTCAATAATTTGATATTAATTATTTTGCATGGTTTTGTACTACTTACGTATTTTTTTCATTATAATTTTGCCAGCCAAACGTGCTTCCACCTCCTGTTTCGGTATCAATTCCAACTTTGCAATAATGCCGTTGCCTTCGAATGATCGTGGTGAAATACGAAATGTTGCACCATCAAACATCACTTCTGGTAACTTAATTTCCACATCGTGTGTCATGGCAAATTTCACACTTTTTCCATATAGCGCATTGGTGACCTCTTCAATGGGAGTTTCGGTTGTTGCGTCATTTGTGTCTCTTGCTATACAGAAAAATGAAAAAGAAAATAAAAAACTTTAAATAAAAATATAAATACAACTTCTTATTAAACTGTACATAACTATATAGGTATATGTATTAGAGCAAGAGACAATTGCAACCAGACATACGTTATTTTAGTTAGTGGTTCATAGTAGTGTAGTTGGCAGAAAAAAGAGGCCCAATGATGCAAAACAGTACTTCAAATACATTATAGTATAAAGCTCAGGTTTTTGATATATTATTTAGAACAGCAGACTCGGCCGAAACTTAGTTGTTTCTTCCTGTATTTTGTCCAATTTTCATTGGACAATAATAAAAACGTGAAACGAACATATCTACGCACGATCTCTGCTTTTATCCAAATTACTCCAATTTTTATCAAGATGTAGGAAATTCCTCTCCCGTAAAAATAGCAAACAAAAATAATTAAAATATAAATAGTTTTTTTTTTTTATTTTTTAGTAAAAAGTAGTCCATTATTTTTGCAATAGATGGCTTTAGTGGTCTGTAGCTCGCGTTCTAAATGCGCGCTTGGTTTACGCTAGATGGCATTAGAAAGATGATATTTTGTACTAAAAGAGATGATGGAAGGATTATTGATCACTTAACTCAGTAGTGATTGAGAGCATGTCGAAAATGGACACGATCATAGAGAAAATAGTTTATCTTGTAAAATTTGTTTTCGATAAACACTAGTCAGGCAGCTGAAAATGTGAATAGTGTTTATGATGCTGATACTATAACAATAAATCATACACAATTTCGGTTTCGTCGATTTCGTTCCGGTAATTTTTATGTAAAGTATGCTGTATGGCGTGGAAGGCTAACTGTCGAAAATCTCGATAAAATAAGGGAAATCGCCTGAGTATGAAGATCATGTGAGCACTGTTTCGATTGCCCAGGAGCTAAGCATTGCTTAAAAACGATCAAAGACGATTGCGTTAACGAGAAAGTACTTCATGGACCGAGTTTCCAACTACGAATCATCGCTGAATCGTAAAAAGATCGGCCCATTACTGAAGCAATTGGTGACTGATGAAGATAAGTGGATCACTTACAGCATTGTCAAAGGAAAATGGTCGCGATCGAAGAGCAGCGAGCCGACACAAACGCTCTCCAATCAAGGATTGACGGCCATGAATCATTTACTATTAGCACCCACTGAAGTGGAATAGTAAAAAGGCATGAGAAGGTGATTTGGAGCAATGTTCGGCCCCTGGTGGCTGTAACGGTCAAAAACTACCCGGAAACGCTGAAATGAGAGAATTCAATCCACACGTCGTATTCTTTATACCTTGCTCCGACAACTGGATTTTTCGACGGATGAAAAAGAATTTCGGGGTCGTAGGTTTGGGTCGTTTGAAGAAATCGACTCAATGATTGGATGAATTTTTAAGAAATAGTATTAGAAAATTGCCAGTGAGTTGGGAAATTGTAATCGGTTCGAATGGTTAAAACTTTGAATGATGTATTTTTTATTTATTTATTTTTTTCAATAACAACAGTTAAAAAAAAGAAAGAAAATTAATTTGTACACCCAATATCAAATATTCAGTACAAGGTTTGTGGTTTACGAAACGGTTAAATTTACTCTTGAGGAATGTTGGGAAACAGGCGATTAGACTTTGTAGGATTTTTTGTTTTTGTGAGAAGCCTTTTATGACAAGAGATTCATGACTTGAAACACGAAAATGTGTTGAAAAATTGTGTCGAAAGACAGAACAAGATTTCATGATTAACCGTATTGTTGAGGTATTTCAACAAAGGCAAAATCAATGAAAAATATTTATCCGTCTTTTTGTGACCCACCCGTTACAATACGTATATATGCAAATGCCTTTAAATGTAAATAGGTATTGCTAGAACCGAGACCTGCTTTCGTGAAAAATCATTAGCAATTTGCCTTTCTCCACTTATAAATATTTTCAATTATCAACGCACACTTTGACATGTTCCGACTGAAATCGAAAGTCGTATACAATACTATATTTTCAACACTTCCTTTTCTCTATCTCCACTGATAATTGAGTGCTTTCAAATATTTGCGCTCTTAGTTGAAAGTACTAAAATGTGTTTATGCGCGAGCAAACCTTTCTTTTTTCAACTGTTTATCCACTCTTCTTCTTGAGTATTTAGTATTTGTATTTATTTTAGGCAGCAGCAATTAACAGAGCCGACTAATGACTAACAACAACAACAACAACAGCAAAGGGCATTCAGTTTGTTGGACAAATCGACTTGTAGTTTCAGGCGTTTCAGCTACAAAAATTCGATTTACTAGCGGTGCTGGAAGTTTCAAATACAAAAGAGTTCATTTTAGCTTTAGGGCGAGAATTCATGATTTTTTTGTTGTTGCTTGTATTTTTTTTGTGGTGATTGTAGTTTTCATTTGCACTTGAAAATGTAATTCGTGGCAGTAAACAAAGAGGGTGAACGCAGCAAGAGGATTGAAGTGAGTAACTTTGGGTATAGTTAAGTGTGTACGAGTATGTATGTTGGTCGTACGTGTAATTGGCGAATGGGAGCTGTGCGGCAGTTGGCGAAAAGTAAGAGCAAAAGTTGAAAAGTTTTCAGGCCATTTACGACTGACGTCAATAAAATGCTACAGAATTCAGGAAGCCAAATGAGTTTTGTCTGTAAACAAAAGAGTATGTACATATTTACTATATTTAAGTGTAAAAGTAAAGAATTAAATTTATAATGGATTTAAGGCAGAAGAAATTAATAGATTTTAATTGAAATTTGTAAAACTAAGAAAAAAGAGTTGATTAAGATTTTGAATTGGTGTATTGGTGTTGTTGTATTAAATTTAATATTTGAACTTTGCTCCCAATTTTTGGTGTAAAGATTAATGTCGATAATATTTAATTAAATCTAAATGCAGCAGCCACAAAAGGTAAAATTAAAAATTTTTTCACAATTGAAAGTGGAAATTATTGGCCAATTATTGCTCCGGTAAATTTTGACAGCTGGGGTGAGAAAAATATGCTGATACATTTACATTTTCAACTGACCGTGAACCAATCATTGAGCTATACTTCGATTTCTTCAAAAAACCCAAACTGGTGACCCCTAAATCATTTTGCATCCGTCGAAAAAGCCAGTAGTCGGAAAAAGTAAGGTCTAGAAAATATGGCGGGCGGGTTAAGATTTTCCATTTTAGCGTTTCCAAGTAGTCATGCGCTGAACATTGTCATGTTGCAAAATCATTTTATCATGCCTTTCGGCCTGTTTTGGTCGTTTCTCAAGCAAATCACGGCTCAAACGTATTGGTTGTAGGCGATAACGTTTCGCATCAATGGTTTCGCTTGGTTAGCACGAATTCTGATTCAATATAGCCTCCAATCTCCACAATTATTGGATTGGCCAGGGCGCTCTTTGTCTTTAAAGCTAAAATTATTGTTTTGGAAGCGTCGAAACAACTCCCTGCATGACTTATCGGTCGTCGCAGATTCACCATAAACTTCCATAAGCATTCGATGGGCTTCTGCTGCAATTTTCTTTCAATTAAAGTGGAAAATTGAAACATCCCGCAAATGGTTTTTATTTAACACAAATCTTGGCATTTTCGAAGAGGCAAAAAATTATGGTTTGCTAGAAACCGCTAGATGCTGGCGTATACTAATTATTGCTGACACATGCGAAACCTTTAAATATATAAAAAATATGTAGGTAAACACTTTCTAAATCGGGCACATCTTGTAGGCGAAGCCATCTTTTGAGAAGTGACCGAAGAACGAACGAAGTAAAAACTCAGCACAGATTTAGACAGATGCAATAAGTGATGGTGGCAATCCAAAAGTACGACGCATATTTAATTTTCATGAACTACGTTCCTCTATTGCGCAAATTGTGACTAGAGAACAAGTTTTAACTCATGACCGAAGCTTTTCTATACACTGAAGTTCAGTTAGTTATCTAAAAAAGATGTTTTGTAATCCAAAATTTTATTTCTTTCTTATTATCCAATCAAATTCTTTTAATTCCCCGATCAATCCACCAAATCTGTGAACACTATAAAATCACTTTCGTTTTCATCTAAAATTTATGATGAACACATTTTATTTGTTATTATAATTTATGCTAATAGTATTATGCTGTGTGGTTTTGTTGTAAATGCATTAATAATAATATCATCAAGTGCACTCACATTAAAGTACCCTGTAGGAAAATCCGTAATAACATTTTCAAGTGTTCGGTACATAGTGAATTATATTAGGTCTAGTAAAAAGTAATCTATTACTTTTGCAATAGGTAGCTTTAGTGATCTGTATCTCGCATTCCTTGAGTGCAAATAGATTACGCTAGATGGCGTTAGAAAGATGATATTTTGTACTAAAAAGGCAATGGGAGAAATGTTGATCGCTTAGTTCAGTAGTGTTTGAGCGCATGTCAAAGATGGAAATAAGCAATATTCTACAAATTTTCAAGCAATATTTTTCAAAACAAGATTAATTTTTTTTCTCTATTGAACCAGTTCAGGCATTTCCTGCCGGGGCCATTGTTATAACACTCAAGCACATTCGAACGCTAAGCGTGAATGTGAAGCGAATACTTTTACGTGCTGATCGACGTTGATCTTCTTCGCATCTTTCTTCTATCGCTTTATTTCAACGCATTATTTGTTATTCATAAAAATACTTTTTTTTATTTAACACATTTCTTTTTAGTTTCTTTATTTTTCGCTTTTTTCTTCTTCTTTATTTCGTCTTTAGCATCTGCTTTGAATCAGCGATCTGTTATCTGTTACCCGATTTGTTGTTGTTGTAACTGTGTGTATGCTTCTTAACAAAAATTCACTTTTGCTGGAAAAACTTTCACTAATCAGCGTATGAAAGTAAGTGAGTTTGTACATACATACATGCATACGTGTATGTGTGTATATACATACTTACTATAGATGTGTATATGTCGATAGAAGTTATTTATTTATATATGCAAATTTATGCGACTTTTATGCCGATCGGTTTGCTTGGTCAGTTCGTAACCGAAATTTATGTGAAAATTCCAAGTGAGCCAATAACACAGTGGTTGTGTGTGTGTGAGTGTGTGTGCGTTGAATCATATACTTTCATATGCTTGCAGAAATATACAGGTATATACATACCATACATATGTTATATGCGTAAAAATAAACAGTTTGCTTGACACACGGACGCAGCGTAGCTACTCTCTGATTTGGTTGCTCTTTTTTCTTTTTATTTTCATGTTTATTACTTTTCGTTTTTATTTTGTTTATGTTGTATAGCTAAAACTTTCATTAAACACTTTACTGCAAAATGATTTCATTTAAACTCATTTTGAAGTAGTTTGTTTTTTGATGTTGTCATCTGATCTGGAATATTACATAATAGCTAAATAAGTACTGTTTTGAGTTTCGACGTAACAATTAATAGAGTGGTTAAATGTACAAGATAATTCATGTAATTAAGTTTCTTTCATTTAATTATTTATTTACTTCATCTACTCTTGCAGTCATGCACGGGTATTTATTTATTATGCAAATAGAAAATAACTCTTTTGAACATTGGAAACATACATACATATATGGTATACATAAATGACTTTTAGTATTTTGCAGCGTAAATGACATAGTTATTACTTTTTGTATTACATAATACAATTACCGATGTGATAACAGGTAAAAAATAATAAAATATGCCGTAATTGCACTTCCGGTGGAGAAAAATTAATTTATAATCAACTCTTTTGTCCTCGGTTGAGACTATAACTCAAGATTTTGTTCGAGCAATACGAGTTTTTTAGGCGCTCTTGAGCATTTTGAATAAAAAAAAATTTACTTTATAATTTTATTTATGCAAAGTGTAAAACTAAGTGATAAACTAAAGAAATTTTGACAAACAAAATTGAAATTTGACAATTTTCAAACTGTCATTTGAGCAGTTCAGCAACGAACGATTATCGAGTGAATAACAATTAAGTTTATCACCGAAAAATTTTCTATTATAAAATGAATAGTAAATTCAAGAGAGTTAGGAAGAATTTTAGTGGCACCTAGGAGGCTTGCCAACTGTCAGAATTTTTTTTAATTGAAAGATGAATTAAATGTTAAAATATTGATTTTAAATTGACGCGAATCAACTTTGTTAGTCTTGCAGTAAACAATTTAATTAATTTTTTTTTATTTTAAATTTTTAAGTTAAGCAAATTGACATTGTTTATGCGTGCAACCCTGCTTAGTACTAAAAACTACCACCGGGAAATGTCACTGGCATACGAACGGAAAAAAATTACTATTCACTTTGCGGGATATTTCCAGATGGTATGAGTTGTTGCCGGTTTAAAGACCTCTTTCTGACTTTACCTATCTTCCGTTCAGCGTCATCCTTGGTAAGTGAGCTCTGGTTTAGACATTTTTATTTCTCTTTTGAACATTTTTATATAATATATATTTGATATTTTACGAATAAAAATTAATTTAGTACCAAATTCACTGGCTTGATGAATGAGCGCTTCGCTAGGCAAATAGAAGTAGAAATTCCCTTTTCAGTTAAATACGGGCAACTTCCATGGCCGTCAATGGAGTTCAGTTAGAACAGACAAAGTTTTAAAGGCTGGGTACCAAAGGATACAAATTTAGATGAGAGTTATCTCACTCACTTTTGCAATAAAATGTAGAAGCATTCTCAATAGAAATGCAGCAGACTGTGATCTGGACACCCGCAAGTAGCAAGAGAGATTTAGTCAACGCTAGACGGCAAAACGTCAAGAAATTTATTACTTCTGGACAAATACTAATGTAATAATAATATGCCATTGTTTAATGGGAGCTCAAGGACAAATAATGGGTTGTTCCCCAAGAGACTTTTGCCATAGCTACAGGGAAGGGAGCAGAAGAGGGAGAATCTGTCGAATACTACCTCGAGAAACCATGTGTAGGTAGAGTGTGCACCGTGCACCGTAGAGTGTGCACCGAAGACGCTACTGCTGAAGTGGAGCAGAGTTTCGAAGAAGACACGAATGAGCCTATCGGTCATTGCGCGTTACAATTGAAACATTTAAGCGCGTCGCACGTTTCACAAGAAAATTTTGTTCAGCTATGAAGCTTTGTATGAACGCATTTGGAGTGATGGTAATCCAGAAGCCATTGTTGAAACGCCACTACAACCTCAAAGAGTCACTCCTTGGTGTGGTCTATGAACAAAGGAAAGCCGGTCATAATGCCACAGTCAACGGGGAACACTATACAGCCATTACTAAAGACTTTTTCGTATTTGAATTGGGTGATGTTGATGTGTACGACTTTTGGTTCCAAAAAGACGACGCAACATGCGACCCAGGCAACGATACAATCATTTTATTGAAGGAAACTTTGGGTGTGTGCTTTACCTTACGGCATGAGCTTGTGGCAAAGCTTCTAAGATTGTGCGATTTAACACCACTGGACTATTATATGTGGGGTTATGTGGAGTTACGGCTATACTATTTTAATTACCTCGCTGCATTAATCATAACACACATTAAAAATCTCACAATTTTATCAGACGTTCTAAATAATTCGCACATTTGAGGAGATAGAATCCCAACAGTGGGCCAAGTGTTCGAAGAGCTTATGTGCCACAAGCCGGCAACCTGATCAACTCAACTCATATTCTCTATATTATACGCATAAAACTGTTTGTGTTATTAAAACTTGATAACGCTTAGACCAATTCGAATACTCAGTTTAATTTTGGTTGAGCAGGCTGATCTCAAAAAGATTCCACACAAGTATATGAAAAATAAGCAAATGCCTCCAATGCCAATGCTAATTGGCATCTATCAACTCTTTCGTATTGGCAAACATATGCGATCCAATCAGATCCGATCAGACTTGCAAGCCTTCGCCCATCTAATAGATATCAGCCTCTAGAGCAGCTCTGGTACATAAAAGATTTAAGACAATGCTTTTAGGATAGATTCACAACGATGATTTACCATAATTACTCTGAAATACTTTAATTCAAGCCCGTAATTACGCCGCAGGTTTTCCTGAATCTACGTCGCAATAGCCCATCGATCCACACTTGGAATATGAATTTCGGGCTTTCGACACAAGTCAATCAACTTTTTCATCGTTTTCAGTACAAAAGATTGTAGATTCATCGACGTAAAATCCTTAGGAAATATTTGCGAGCTTTTCAGACTTTAGAAATGACACTATGCTGCCTTACCTTCAATGTACCCTAATTTTACTCAGCTTACGAAGACAGTTGTAAGCAACCCTCCGAACTGCTGATAGGTTTTTATGAAAACTTCTATTTCATGTCAGCATATCACTAGGAAGGGATGCCATTCTCTACAAAAACCAACGAAAATTTAGGATGTTTCTCTGGCCAGAAATTGAAACCGTCACCCTCTGCAAGGTACGCAATGCTAACGACTCAGCTAGTGCGGCTGCCAATACTTATTGATCCAAATATTTAATTAAATAAGCAATATCGGTTAAGGGATACTTGCCGGGTCAGCTGTGTGTAACTATAACATACCATAAGTAGTAAGCGCATCCATAGCCATGTGTAGAAAGAAATATAGGGAAATATGAAAAACAAAATATATCTCACCTTTTGACGCACGTCCTTCATCGTCGTGTGGTATCTCGTTGCTAAGCAAATTTTCCTCCTCCCCAGACGGTGACATAGTTACTGACCCACCCTCCTCCGCCGAACCATCGACACTACTATCCTTAGCTGCTGCTGCCTCCGTCGGCTCATGTTTCATGTCCGCATAGTCCACTTGATTGCGATAGAATTTCAAGCGCTGCGTTATATTTACGTCATGTGCATCGAGTGCGCCACTCAGGTAAGTGAAGACATTTTTCTGGAAGCAACTAAAGCTTGGTTGCAAATAGCAATCACGTATAATATCATCCCACAATTCATTGCCGGTGGAGAAACGACGCGCGAAACGCATGAAAATCGAATCGCCGCCATTATTACCGCGACCAGCATTGTTGTAGTTGTTAGCATCACCGTCCGTGTGACTTTTATTACTCCATTCATAGCTGCGAGTTGTGGTCACATCAAATTCTTGCCAATTCGATGTGTTAATTGCCGCTTCTCTGGTCAACGTCGTCTTCTCCACCGCAGGGTTGCTAAGCTTCTCGTTGGAGGCGTCCAGTGTGTGGTTGTTGAGACTAGTACTCGCTTGCATTGGCGTTGTACTTTCGTACAAGTCGGCCATTTTAGTTGGCGTCACATATTCAAGCGATAGCAGGATGATAATGATGAGCAGCGCCATTGGACGCAGTGTCGTGGACAAGTGATAGCTACGCGACAACAAACGCAGCGAAGCTTGCTGTGTGTCTGACTCTGACGTAGTTGATGTTTGGCTTTGGTTTGTTGTGTTAAGTGCTCGCGTTGGCCTACTGTGCCGATTTCGTACGCAATATTTGTGGTTATTCGCAGCATCAGCCGCGGCGGTTGTGTGACTATTTTTGCTGCTGTCATTGTTGTTGCTATTCTTCTCGCTTCGCTTGTTGCTTTGGCTGTTGTTGTTGTTGTTGTTGTTGTTGTTGTTGTTATTGTTTGCCATGTTGGTGCTGTCTTGCGGTTGTTCCATCCAATTTGGCAATATGATTGATTTATTGTATGTGCTTTTTGTTGTTGTTGCTGCTGGTGTCTTGTCCTCTTTTGGTTTGGTAGTTCTCACCATCGTTGCTGCTGCCGCGTAACCTTCTTCTGGGGGGCTTGGAGATTTTTTCTCGCGTTGCTGTTGTTGTGAATGCGTCCACTTTGACAGTTGTTTGTGGTCTTTCTGCATTACTTTTTGCCCTGTTTTTCTGTTTTTTCTTCGTATATGATATTCACTTTATTATATAGAAATTCTCGGCATTTACGTTTTGGATTTTTAGAATTTCTCAGTTCAGTCAGTATTTAAAGTCTGGCTTAAATGTTACATTTAACTACTTTCTACTTCGTTCATCATATTCACTTCAGTTGTAATCACTTTTTTCACTAGTATCCGGTTGAGCTTGTTCTTTAGGGTAACTGAGATGGAAAGAATTAAATTAGATTATAGCAGTGTGATTGATGCGGATGCTCTTTTAATGGATGGATGTGAAATTTCACTGAGTACTACTCAACGAGCCAATAGAGGTTGGTACAGCTTTGTGGCTTGTGGCGGGTTTATTAAGATATTATAAATATTTTTAATCAATAACAACAAGCGCATATTACTTTGTTGCAGCTGATAACTATTCAAGCGACTACTTGTTCTGCTTGTACGTTTTTCTTAAAGCTTTATGGATAATGGAACCGAATATTTTCAGCGTCAATAAAATTCAAAATCGGTCTGGATTGTCGCAGATTTCGTCTGGAAATACCATAAGTAAATAGAATACACAATCTCCCTTGAACCCCTGTAAAATAGATGTGTAGGCGAACTACAAGGCGGACAAATTGGTTGGAAAAGTGGAGTCCTTGAAAACAAAAAAAAAAAAACATTCTCCCCACGCCACATGCAAAATGCTACCTAAAGAATTCACACACAGAGTTTAAAATTATCGGAAAAGGTTGTGTGACTCATACTCTCTGAAAAATTGGGGCCTTTCGCAGGTACTTTGGATCCTGATGAGATATTGCCTTTTGGTACAGCTTGCAAAAAGTCATTTATTAGAGAACGCTGAGAAGCTCCAGAAATAACGATGTGTATAAGACGAATTTCCGGCTGTTAAATGACTGCTCTCCTCTCAGCAGGCGTGACTTCCACATATTGGAATCGCTTATATGGAAAGCATTTACCATGTGCCAGAAGTTAGATTAAACCACCTACTGAAATTGATGAGGGAGTTTAAATGGCCGCGAAAGGAGCCAAAGCGGCAAAGTTATTCTCATGGTATCTCAATGGGTATGGGCCTGAGTGTGTCAAGGCACCTAATTCGGAAATGGCTTCTACTGAACTACTTTTTATGGATTATATATTGTACTCAGAGCAAGGATTGTCGTTTAAATTATATTCCTTTACAAAAAAATGAAAGCTTATAATTATTATTAAAGGAGAGAGAGAGAGAGACTTCGTCGTCGAGTACTGGTGTTCATCCTGGGTGGATGAATGTCTCGCTACAATTTGAATCGAAGCGAAATTTTTCCCATATCCCTGATATACACTCACGTCACGACGAAAGGGAAGAAAAATGTTACCAAGAATGACTTTTTCGAGCGCCAGGAGCGTACTCGAGAACACTCCAAGCGCCACGATGTGAAATTGTGCTTAGTGTCTTTAACGTCACGGTGAATTTATTCTAGGCATAACCATCGGAAAATGCAACCTCAATGACGAAATATCTACAAACGTCCTGAGGCTGGTCAATTTTGTCAAGGACCGAAATACGGTTGTCTGTGGTACTAGATTCCAGCACAAGACAACTCACCAAGCTACTTCACTGACTCCAGTTTGTGTTGTGATAGACGAAGAACATGTCACTAGGGAAGCGCGTACGTTCCGAGGACCTAACATCAACTCGGACCACTACCTTGTAGCAGCAAGTATTCACATCAGGTATATGCAGCAAAGAACGCAAGGATGGTTCGAAGTCGAAAAATTGCAATCACAACTGACAACTGGACGGTTTTCTACTCGGCTTGCACTGCTGCTCTCTGAGAAACTCATTAGCAACTCAGTATGAGGGAAGTGAATACGAAGAGCTAGGGAAAATCGTCAAAAAGCATGATGCTCGAAAATTATTGAATTTACGGACGAAATACTCCTCCAGCCTCCTGAATGACAATCAAAGGATAACACCAGGAGATGGCGAGCCCGACTCCCTAATCGATGACGATCGAATAAATGTTTCATTGCTCAACTCTGACGACGTTCGAATAAAGAATTGATAAGCTGCATGCATCAGTTTCTTTGCAAAACATGGTCGAATGAAAGCATTCCCGACGATTGGAACTAAAGACTCCTGTGAATGACGTACTCGGAGTTAAATCACCACCCTGCATGTAGAGAGTCACCGCACGACACCAACCACCTCTTTACATGCCCCCTGAAATCGACGCATCTAACCCCTCTCTCCCTCTGGTTAGAGCCCGTCAAAACAGCTCTTTTCCTGGACCTCCCGTTAGATGGCTTCGGTGACTTAGATTAATTAGCTTGTCCTTAAGTGGGGATAGTTAACCGCTATAACAACAACATTGGAACCTAAGTGTGCTCTGCACAATCCACAAAAAAGGCGCTCTCGCAGTCTGTACCGTGGGATAAGCGCCCTTAATACCGCATATAAGCTACTATCGAGCGTTTTGTGTAAAAGACTTCTCTAATTTATTGCTGGGGAAAATTATGCGAGCCCTTCAGCTGACTGGGGAAGGTACAATCTTTTAAAAGAGTATACGACTGCTGGCCTACGCTGACATTATTGGCCTCAACAATCGTGCCTGAGTTCTGCTTTCTCCAGACGTGGTAAGGAAGCGAAGGATATGGGTCTGATAGTGAACGAGTGCAAGACTAAATAGCTCCTGTCATCAAACAACGGCTCCCACGTCACTGTTAACAGTCAGACCTATAAAATCGTACTTTGGAAGGATAGGACCGCAATTAGGTTGTTTTCATAATTTTGGATATTCTTCTGGGCAGAAATCGAATTTTCTACATAGTAATAGACACTGCCAATCACTTGGCTAATGCGGCCTGCCATGAATATATGGATTTCAGTACGAAGAGCTGCAAGTAAAGTCTGAAAATACGAATGGTACAAAAATTTGGCAAATTCTATCTTCAAATTAGCAGCAAGCAGTCACGCATCAAACTTGAATCCCATTAAAAAGGAATCTCATTTACCATATAAGTGAAAATTATCATGTAAGCTCATAATTCTTAGCTCTTAAATAAGGCTTAATCTATCTGTGATACATTTAAATAAGTTTTCTGAACGGGTTATATTCAAGCTCGTTACTTAAGTCTTTTGTTTCAAGCTTGCATTGCTGTAGTTTATATAATTTGTGGTATGCGTCTTAATGTTTTTCTAACAAGTGAAGAGACCTACAGTTCATACTAAGCCTTCTCTGAAAGACAGATGGATTTTTAAGAGATTTTTAATTCATTTATTTCGAAAAGCACTCGAAGGGCTTGACATTCCCTGTCGAGGAGTGACCGTAATTAGAAAAATTAATTTTATATAATTTTTTTAAATTAAATTTAAATTATATGATTTTTTCTTTTAATAAAATTGTATTGTTATAGCCTAAATATGGTATATAATGGCAAAGTGATCACATTCATGTATGTATATATACATATTAGGAGAAAATTATTCTAACAGTAGCACACATAAATATTTCTCATGAACTGTTCGGCAATCTATGTTACACACAAAATGGAATTCATAAAACACTTCAATTCTTTTCCTCTTCTTTAATTGCTACAAAGCACAACAGTTTGGCGTAGAAAATCAGAAGTATTTGGAACCAATTACACGCTTCAGTTTTGCGAACAAAAGTCCATTCACCGATTGTGGGTGAGTATGTCAAATTGTCACCTTGATTTTATTTATTCAACAATTTCACTAAAATGCCCACCAGTTGAGCTATGAATTGTAAGCTTTGTACATATGTACTTATGTATGTATATGGGTAAATTAATTGCCAACTTTTTTCGCGATTTGTTGATATTTTTTGCTGTTTGCGTACACTTTTCCTTTGCCACTTAATTCAATAGACCGTTCAATTAACACTTTTGGCTAGCCGCTTGGCACTTTTTACTTTCTTTTGGAGCTTGCACTTTTACAAAAAAAAAAAAAAAACAAAAAAACTAACTACTTTTGAACGACATAACTACAATTATTTAGCACATTTATTGAGTTGTTGGCGAAACCAAATACTTCTAGCTGAACTTGAAAGGCACAAAGGCAATATAAAAAAAAAAATAAGAATTGAAAAGCAATAACGAGAAAGCAATAATTTCAAGCACTTGCTATCTACTGTTGAAGCTCTAATATGGTGGGCGCCTTTTTTTTGAAATTATTTAATTAGGCTGTTTTTTTTATGGGTTTTCCTTGTTTGTTGTTATTATTTTTGTGTGCTTCGCTGATTTTTGTCACCTTTTCTTCGTCAGTTTTGACTTTCACAATTTAACACTTCTTCGTTTTACACATTAACAAGCTGCACGCGTTTTGCTTGAATTTTGTTTGTAGATTGTTTTTTTTAATACACACATTGCGTTTTCAAATTCACTACAATAATATTCATGAGCATAGTAGTCGGCTTTTGCGGAGCGTTGGCGTGTGCATACACATGCGGTGTCATCTGGCAACTGAACGCGTTGAGATCATGGCGCGCATATTTCTGCTTTGCTGTAAGCTTGTATGCTATGTGGCCTAAAAGCTATAACCAGTCGCGCAACAACAACACAAGAATGAATGCAACTTCATTGAAGTTAACGATGATGTTGTATGAAGTAGCGGCGTTTGAAAACCAGTTATTGTTGTTGCTGTTGATATTTTCATCTAGTGTTAATTGTAAGTTTTGTTGACGCATCAGCTGCAATGAAGCTGTAAGTACGTGTATTTGTTGTTGTCAGTGACACAATGAGTAGTTGTCACAATTGCAATTCAGTTTGCCTACTTGCTGCATGGCTTACCGCTTTCAAAGCGCAAACACTCTTTTCAATACAAACACTCTCTGATCTTCTTCATTCTCTCTTTTGCTCAGCAAGCGCTCTTAAAACACCATTACGTTTACTACTAGCACCGCACGTTACGTGACGAAAATGGCATTAGTCGCGCGTTGTTTTGACTTTTTCACATTACATTTTGCCCCCTCTCAACTGTGGGCTATTCGCTTAAACCTTACAGCAACAGCTGTTTACTTCGGCTTTTGCTTCGTAGAACGTTAACACCTGATTTGTTTCGGCGCTTTGTTGCTCGTTTGGCGCATTCCGCCGCCGCGGCCAACTAAAGTACACTCACTACACCGGTATATACAGGTTAAGTTGGTCGCTCTTGTCACAAATGGCGAGCGGCTAACGGCTTTTTGTATATGCATTAAAAAAAAGAGTTTAAACAATTAGACACACGAGTAGACCTGTGTATCGATTTCTGTTTACCACTTTTATATTGATTCTTTTCTACGACATTTGGTGTCGCACTCATTTAATGCTACTTGATTGAATTGTGCAATCAGGCGTTTAAGCAGTGAAGATCAATCAAATTATCGGTCAGTAAGGTTAACACCTGAGCCGTTCTACTCTACTTCATAAATAATATACCTATGATATTTAAAGAAAGAAAACAGACTAATAGAATAATTACACAATTGTCTGAAAATAACATATTAAAATATTAAGTTACTAAGCCCGCTTTTTTTACAGAAATTTCATTTTCAAACCAGTAAATGTCCTCCTTTTAGACTAGGCCATCCAGCTAGGCTAATGTAAAGTGCGGGAAAATTGTAATGTTCGTTTTAACATAAATAAAATGTAGTTCGAAATAATAATATTCTTAACAGTTTCAGTCTAGTCGAGTCGTGTTAAATCGTCTGCTAGTAACATATTAACATATAAAGCCATTAATCCTGCTTTTTTACAGAAATTTCATTTTCAAAGCAGTAAATGTCCTCCTTTTAGACTAGGACATCCAGCTGGGCTAATGTAAAGTGGTGAAAAATTTTAATGTTCACTTTAACATAAATAAAATGTAGTTCAAAATAATAATATGCTTAACAGTTTCAGTCTACTCCAGTCGTGTTAATAACAGCTATAATATTTTTACCTTTGCCACTTTTGACAATCATTACTGCTCGAATAAAATAAAATAATATAAAATAAAAGGAAATAAAGAAAAATAAAATAAAACGGAAGAAAATAAAATAAAATAAAATAATATAAATCAAAATAAAATAAAATGAAATAATATAATATAAAATAAAATAAAATAAAATAAAATAAAATAAAATAAAATAAAATAAAATAAAATAAAATAAAATAAAATTAAATAAAATAAAATAAAATAAAATAAAATAAAATAAAATAAAATAAAATAAAATAAAATAAAATAAAATAAAATAAAATAAAATAAAATAAAATAAAATAAAATAAAATAAAATAAAATAAAATAAAATAAAATAAAATAAAATAAAATAAAATAAAATAAAACAAAATAAAATAAAATAAAATAAAATAAAATAAAATAAAATAAAATAAAATAAAATAAAATAAAATAAAATAAAATAAAATAAAATATAATATAATATAATAAAATGAAATAAAATAAAATAAAATAAAATAAAATAAAATAAAATAAAATAAAATAAAATAAAATAAAATAAAATAAAATAAAATAAAATAAAATAAAATAAAATAAAATAAAATAAAATAAAATAAAATAAAATAAAATAAAATTAAAAAAAAAAAATAAATAAAATAAAATAAAATAAAATAAAATAAAATAAAATAAAATAAAATAAAATAAAATAAAATAAAATAAAATAAAACAAAATAAAATGAAATAAAATAAAATAAAATAAAATAAAATAAAATAAAATAAAATAAAATAAAATAAAATAAAATAAAATAAAATAAAATAAAATAAAATAAAATAAAATAAAATAAAATAAAATAAAATAAAATAAAATAAAATAAAATAAAATAAAATAAAATAAAATAAAATAAAATAAAATAAAATAAAATAAAATAAAATAAAATAAAATAAAATAAAATAAAATAAAAAAAATAAATTAAAATAAAATAAAATAAAATAAAATAAAATAAAATAAAATAAAATAAAATAAAATAAAATAAAATAAAATAAAATAAAATAAAATAAAATAAAACAAAATAAAATAAAATAAAATAAAATAAAATAAAATAAAACAAAATAAAATGAAATAAAATAAAATAAAATAAAATAAAATAAAATAAAATAAAATAAAATAAAATAAAATAAAATAAAATAAAATAAAATAAAATAAAACAAAATAAAATAAAATAAAATAAAATAAAATAAAATAAAACAAAATAAAATGAAATAAAATAAAATAAAATAAAATAAAATAAAATAAAATAAAATAAAATAAAATAAAATAAAATAAAATAAAATAAAATAAAATAAAATAAAATAAAATAAAATAAAATAAAATAAAATAAAATAAAATAAAATAAAATAAAATAAAATAAAATAAAATAAAATAAAATAAAATAAAATAAAATAAAATAAAATAAAATAAAATAAAATAAAATAAAATAAAATAAAATAAAATAAAATAAAATAAAATAAAATAAAATAAAATAAAATAAAATAAAATAAAATAAAATAAAATAAAATAAAATAAAATAAAATAAAATAAAATAAAATAAAATAAAATAAAATAAAATAAAATAAAATAAAATAAAATAAAATAAAATAAAATAAAATAAAATAAAATAAAATAAAATAAAATAAAATAAAATAAAAAAAATAAATTAAAATAAAATAAAATAAAATAAAGTCAAAAAAAGGTAAAATAAAGTAAAATAAAATAAAATAAAATAAAATAAAAAAAAAAATAATAAAAAAAAAATTAAAAATAAAATTAATTAAACTAGACTAACGTAAAATAAAATAAGTTAAAAGTAATAAATAAAAAGAAAAAAATAATGAAAAAGTACAATATAAAAAAATAAATGAAAGAGTAAAATGAAAATAATATAAAATTTTAACTCTGAAGAATATAGAAAAATCATAAAACTGTCTCCGTGGTCATGAAAATATGAAACTGCATTTGCGGCCATGTGAAATGAGGCCAACAGGCAGCTGCTGACAGCCGATTAAACTGGAGTAACCTGTTGGTAGCGCAAATTTGAAGCACTAGACACTGCAGATGCACCAAAGCTTAAACAAAATTAAGCTAAGAAATATACCTATGTACATATGTGTAATGTATATATATTTTTGCAAAAATGTATGTTTGTCTTTAGTTTTCCGCTTAAATTAGGTAATACGAAGTAAAAGTTTACAGGAAATCCAAAATAAATATAATTTTTTTATACGAAAGTGGAATATAGAACTATATTTGAAGCCAAAATGTACTTCAATAACTTCAATTTGTTTGTTTTGTTTTCCCAATCACCAAACTTATTTACAAAAAATATTAGTTTCGGAAGTTCAATATTATATTCATCATTTAACACATACCTATTCATTAATTTGGCTGTCAAATTAGTTATATAAATTGATTTCTAATAAGGTCTGAAGATGAGTAATTTATACGAAAATGATTTATCAACTTATTTCCTGTGCAAATTGACGTTTTGAGAATATAAATACAAGTGGCGCTTATAAATATATACCCGTGTCTACCAGTATATTTATGTGGGTGAATAGTACTGTAATTGTGTTTGTTGTAACGTTGTCTACTTACTATGTTGCAGCCGAGAAACCGTTACACTATCAAGCTGTCATGCAACGTCGCCAAGAAGTCGACAAAAGAAAGATATATTGGATATCAACAACAACGTCAATACTAAAGCAATATTGGCCACACACAGGCAGCAGTAAAGACAGAGAGAGGTTGAGAGAGAGTGGTTGAGAGGATGTAAGGGATGTGTGGGCAAATACTTGTTTATTTTTTGTATATGAAATAAAAAAGGAAAGAAAATTGCGTTTCTTTGAAAATGAGCTGTGTGAAAAGCAAATAAATTTGCCAAATAAATAAACAGAACAAAGTGAAATTCTTATAATATCGTAGTTACTGCGACAGGTGTCCTCAACACGCACATAGGAAGCTGTGGAAAGAACACGCGTCATTTTTTATAGGACTTTAGCAAATATAATTTTACGTTTAAAAACGTTTATTTACTTGCTCTAAAAATTTATTTGCAAATAGTGGAAAATCAAACTTTTGCAATAAATTAGTTATATTTGATTTGTTTGGAACTAAAAAATAGTAAGTTTAAGTAAACCATTTTGATCGTCGGGGAGGACTTTACTTTTCAATTGCCTACTCAGTCCAAAGTTGCACCTGTTGGCAAGAGTGATTTTGCGTTGAATTTCCAGGTAGATATTGTTGTTGGCGTTGCTGCTGGTTACTAGATAGATGAAATTGTTTATGGCTTTAAAGTTATAACTGTAAGGAGCTACATGGGTGTCAAGATAGCAGGTACTTCATCTTCATCTCGTCCTCCCTCATTCACTACCAGACCCATTCGCTTCGCTTCCTTATCCATTTTGGAGAAAGCAGAACTAATAGCGCAATTGTTGAGGCTGATAATGCCGCACATTGTTCATATTATTTTTTGTGAAAGAGAGTTATGTTCGGTTAGGTTGAAATGGGGGCCTTTGCCCCCTGAATTCTGAACACTCTCATATTACTTGCTCCATTGTTTCTACACCTTCCTTATATTTCCTGCATTTGTTGTCCTCAATCAGACCCAAATTAAAAGTATGCCAAAAGGGAACCAGCCTGGAATCCGGTCTCTTGACCGATAGTAAGAACTTTGTAAGTTTAGCGTCATAAGTTTGCGAGTCTGCAGCCTTCGGCGGGTTCCCAGAATCTATTAGCTTGACGAAGTAAGGTTACTTTTTGTGTTTGCTTTACTTTTTTGAATGGTTTTTTTATTAAGTTATTACATCCTCATTGGGCAGTTCGTCAGATGTCTATTGGCTTTAACACAAGTATGGCCTGGCACCCAGTATATGTAAACTCGTATTTTTTAGCGCCTCTTTACCGAATGCTACCACAGCCGACTTCTTGCTTGACTGTCCACATAAATGTGCATTCCTTCCTTTGAAAACCAACATCCTACAGAAGTTCTGCCCCAATTTTTATTGTGAAAATGGGACTTTTTATAGACTTGAATTTAAGTTTAGATGAGCTGCTTATCCCTATTTGTAAATCTCTAACTAAACTCACAAAAGCCTTTACATTGCAAACAGATTAATCCGTTATTCTCCTGGAGATATAAAGATTCATCTACTCGTCTTCGCCAAAAGGGGACAAATGGTGCTTTTACCTTTTTCAAACCCCGCCTGGTGCTTCAATTGTTATTTTGAGTTCTAGATTAATCAACTTTTTCTTCTGCAGGGAGATTATTAAAAATTGGGACCCTTTGAGCGAATAAGAGCCCCATTCTCAGTGATATTAGGCAGGCTCTACTTATATTGGCTTTATCAGTGGTCCACTAATATTCTGTTGATCCTCTACCCTTGCACCTGCTTTTAAGGACTTATACAATTGTTCCAAATATGGATTTCAGACCACTTACTCTGACAAACCTTCAGCAGAAGAGTCACGGGATGACCAAGTTGTTTTCCGATATTGTCCATCACAGCAGGTTTTAACTGATGCTCAGTGGTTGGCGTTAAATTGAAGGATTCATAGCCACATGCAAAATATCGAGGACCTTTCATATGTTTGACGAAAAGATCTTCATATTGCAATAGGTTAAGATTGGTTGTGGTGGTTACGGATCTATCGTATCGAACTTACTTAGGCCTGACTAAGATCCATTGTTATGCTACAAAAACTTGACCATCAGGCTTCATTATTGAGTCATTTTGGTTCTCTAATGAACCTCATTGGATCCATGACTTTGATAACGGCTACGTTTGATAGACCATCCAGCAACAGTGTTCCGAAACATAGCCCTGCAGCATCTTCTATAGGGAGCCTCTAGCTTGCAATAAGGTATCAAGCAAAATTCTTACCGTCATCCACCCATAGCGCTAATCCACTCGGAGGGCTTGAAATTTCCTGCCAACGGGTGACCGTAATTAGAAAACTTAATTTCCTATAGTTTTGGTTGTTGGTCGAACCAGGACTCGAACTCTGTGCTTTAGAACGGCAGTACGCAATGCTAACCACTCGGCTAATGCCGTCGCCAACTTTTAATAAAAGTGTTAAAAATGAAATTATCTTTTTTGCTTCTTTGATTTACTTCACCATAACACTTTGTTTTGTAAAATAAAAAAACAACAACAACAACTCATTTCCAATACTCCTAACGTTTTCACTCTTACACTCTCTCCCAGTCATATCAAGTCTTCGTCTCAAGCATTCCTAACCGTAACCTGCTATTCAACACTTTAATTGCGATAAATAACATTATTCTTTTGTTCTACACACTTTTTTCCCATTATTCTTAACATAGTCGGCATTCAGGTTTTTATTACATAACTAAATGCTACTAATTGCCTTTTAACACTCAGAGGCCATTTGCCTCAAATACAGCTATACTTTCTTGGCTGCCTTATTACGGGTGTAATTATTATATAATTCTTTAGTTTTATTTCTTTTTCAACCGGTCAGTTGGCCCACTCATAGTGAGTGTATATAAATATGTATTTGTAAATGGTTTCCTATTTATGTAACACATAAATATCGAGCGACTTCTTAGCGGAAACTTATTTTAATTTCTCCTCAACAACTTGTCATTCTTATTTTCTTTTTTAAATTCATTTCAATATGTATTTTTTTTGTTTAGTCATATTGCCTTGCTTATTGGATAACAAGCTGTGACTGCTGGCTGTCTGGTGGTCAGTGCTGATATGTTGGACAGTTGTAATATTTTCATGCATGGCTTACTGTTTGATAGACATGTAGCGCGGCTTATCCATTGCATTAGTGTGTAAGCGTTTTCTTATGCAATTTTCATTAGGAAAATAATCTGAGAACTGCTTCAAAGATTGTAATGAAATTTATTCTACTTAAAAGGTAAGAAAAAATATGCTTCACAGTAACGCTTGATGGTTGATCTACAGATTTGATGCTCTTTCACCTCTCACTATCAATCCTGCTTTCCGTTCATGTGGTGTCACTGTATACTTCGCTCTCTGAATCACAGATTAAGTAAGTGGAGTTGACCTATTTTTTTTGCGTGAACCTTTCGGTACATGGACTTTGTGGCATTCTGTTACTTGTGGTGAGAGGTGACACTCGGCAGAAATGGGGTTTAAAGGCATGTTACGGGTGCCTCCGTACTATTAAAACCCTGGCAGGCTTCGCAGTACGTTCCGATCTCGTCATCATTGTGTTGATGTTGATGTTGTTAACCCAAGGTCATCCTTCTCCAAACAGAGTAATGCCGGTGGGAAAACCGTAAATACGGGCGTTTTGGCGGGGTTCTGCTCTATCTATTTATCCAAGATCGAAAGCGCGTAGACCCCATTAAACGCTGGCATGGTCCCAGGGTAGGGACAGCGATGGTATTTACGAGCCACCACCTTGCAGATAAAGAGACCGAGCAGGGTAAACATGCTGAAAATCTTAAATCCATACAGGCGGGATCCCTACAGAAACGAACGGAAATCTCGTCTATAAGACAAAGCGCGGTGGAGGAACAACATTCTCTATCGAAAAAGCCAGGCTCTGTATAGAGCTTTGCGGAGGTGGCGAATTTCGATCGGGATTCTAGACAAAGGAAACGAATCAATGCCAAGGGATCAGTAGAGGTCGGCGAAGGCAGTCTTGGCGGACTATAATTTATAGGTCCCATAAAAGATTTGTTGAAAGCACCTATCAACAAAGCATCTAAGCGCATGCAATTTGGTTTCCACACTCTTATCTGAAAATAAACATTTCCAACAAAAATCATTGAAATCGAAAGACTATGTGATGTAGTAGCCAACATCCAACCGATTTGTTAAGTGGAGAGGTTTTGGATCTAAATCTAAATTTGGTATTATAAACACATATATTTGAAGAAACATTGCCCCCAAAAATCATTGAAATCGGAAAACATCATCATATAGCCTCCTACAACTAATTTTTCAGATATAAGACTTAATATTTAATCCTAAATGAATTAACATAAAGTTGATATGGCCATGAGAGGTATAAAGACAGCGATTCTTTCTTATTTTCTCAAACCCTGAAATTATAATTCGTCATGATTGAGTAGTAATTGTTAAAGCCGATCTGAAGATCTTAAGTTCCATCATTCTTAAGAGCACGAACTACTTACATTCAGTCAAAAAAAGTATCGTGAATTGGAAATGAGAGGATTGTAAAACATCTTTTTATAGCTATGTTGCCATAACTCTCCTCTACACCTCTACTGACGTTGAATTAACTTTGGCATGACGTCTTCAAACTTTGCCGAAACCGACGATGCAATGTAAAATTCAATCGAAAATCAAGGTAATGTAGGCTATTGCTTTGTTCATTGCGGTGTTGTGCTCTCAGAGATTTCTTGCCAGGAGATCGGACGGTCAAATAAGTAATATAATCTGAGCGTTGAAAAAGTGCAGATTTAATAAAAGAAAACAAATTGATTTTACACCACAATAACGTGCTATATAATCTCTCAAAGCTATGTGGTCAAATGTGCACAAATTCCATATTCAGGACACCGGACGACTTTTTAACCTTTCCCATACTAAAATTATCTCATTGAGGCAAAAATTTTCTGTCGGTTAATCGACAACATTGAGCTTTATAAACAAACCAAACGACAGATCGCGCTACGATTTCGACTAGACGTCAGTCTAGAGATCAATTGAAGTTGACACTAGCAATAAAAATAATTTTCTCTGGTATTTGCGATGTCTTTGAAGCAAATGCAACAATCTGTAACATAAATTATAATTTAAAGATATTAAGTAAACATATGTATGTTAATAATAAATGTGATCATTTCTGCGAAAAGTATGTTCACATGTTGACATAGTAAAAGACAAGAGGCAGTGAAAATGATGTTGAGTGAAAATAATTTACATAACAGCAATAAAAAGTGACTGTCGTTACATTATCACACTGGAAATGAATGTCAAATAAATAATTCAAATTCGTGCTGACGACATTTAATTATAACACATTTTATAAGTGAAACAATACAATGTACATACAATCATACAAACATACATATGAGTTTGATATGTGTGCTACAGCCATACTTTTAAGTGGTAATGAGTATCATGAGCATCAATGGCAAAGCAGCGGAGAGAAAAGACAAGAAAGTCCTTAATCAGGCTGTCAGCGAAATAAACAAGGGAAAGCCAAGTTTAGCTTTCAAATTTAATTTTTAATTATATATACATACGTGTATGTATGTATATAGGGTTATGTATATGAATATGTAACAAAGGTCACAATAAGTTTTAATTTGAAACGCAACAATACAAGAATGTTTCAAAGTCAAGCCGGCAGTTGGAGTACTTGTCTTATGGCGTGCAAATATGGTACATACATAGGTATGTATATACATGTGTATGCATGTACTCGTACATGCAACATCACACGCTTTGTGGCAGTACGCATTTTTTATTGCTTTTATTCGCATGTTAAAATTATTTTAACTTTTCTTTGTCTGGTGAGTTCATTAAAATTTTACAAACACACGCACAAACACATGTAAATAATTTATATTTATTTTTAATTTGACATTTCTTTAAGGGTTTATTATGTTACATCTTTTTTTTGTCTTTATCTCATTGTCAGCTTTAATGATTATCGCTGCATGTTGCATAAAAGCGTACATAATTGTAAAAACAATTTGTTTTACTACATACATAAATATGTACGTATGTGCAGCAGAAATGAATTTTTTTAAATTATATATGAGCCATATATATTTATGTATGTATATACATTAGTACGAAGATTGTCTTTTATATTTCGTGATTAGAGAACACAAACAAATATTACTCATCGAAAATCGCTTTATTCCCTTTTAAAATATTCTTTATTAAGATCTATACGCTTTTGCATGCGTTTGAACCAATTGCCGGAGCACTTTTGCCACTTTGATTGAGGTGTCTCCAAAGCAAGCGGTCTGAGCTCAGCAACCGCCTTTTCAGGTGTCGTAAAACCTTGACCTCTTAGTTTATGTTTACGGTACGGCAGTAAAGAGAAGTTATTTCGGTGCCAAGTCAGAACTATACGTTATATGACTCGTCAAACCTATGTTTTGAATGTTCAAAAGTGCACTTGTTTCAGTCGATGTGTGAGAGCTCACATTGTCATGGTGAAGAGTGATCCGTCTTCGGCGGTTGGGTTTCCTGATTTCTGGAAGCAACTGATTTTGGACAACCTTCACGAAATTCGTATTGGTATGATCTACGATTTCGATTGAATTCACCATACCATCGATAAACGAATGCTCCTCGGTGGAGCTTCATCGCCAAAAATGGAATTAAGTTCATCAAACTACTGTTGCTGAGTTAATGCATGGCGAGAGATTTAAAAAATAATGGCGTGATTTAATTTCATTTTTTGGCGGAGTATTTTAAGCTACTGTAAGCATCAAAAATAAATTTCATTGGAGCATGTTTCTACATGACGGCTCCCAACCCCAGCGCACAACCTCGCTGGCGAGTTAGTTTAAAGTATTTACACATTTATATAGCGAGCCGCTTGCTTCAAGACCGACGGCCGTTCGCAGCCGCATCTCTGGTGAACAGACGCTGCAATCCGACTTCAGCGGACCTTTAAACCAAATAAGTCGGAGTGGCTCCACTGAAGCTTCCTCTCTTTTAGCCGTGACCCAGGGCTCCACACAGGTTGGTTACCGCATCTTGCACAAGGGTTGCTCACGTTTCCAGGGTGCGCGGCGAGGACGCAAGAGTAGGAATTGAGTAAAGCCCCGAGACTATAACTGCATGCCCAGAAGCTTGATTACATCCCATTACACGACTGGACCGGAGCAGACTCTTGTAGGACCCAAAGAGGTGATATAGTGACGGATGCCCAAAGTATATTGAATTTATGGATGGAACTCTTCTATAGTCTGCTGAATGGCAGTAAAAATGAAACACCCAGAGAGGGCGAACAAGGAATCCCAACCGATGATGATGGGAAAAACGTTCTACGGCCGACCTTGACGAGGTTCGAATCGCTCGCTTGAAGAACAACAAACGGCGAAGAGCTGACAAGCGGCAGGCATCAGCTTCTTTGAAAAAAGAAAACTGTTGGCAGTCAGAACTTTGAAGTCGTAGATGACTTCGTCTATCTTGGAGCCAGTATTAACACCAACAACAATGTACTGTGGACTGAGCAGGCAATTGAAAAGTAAAGTACTCTTTTCACGAACGAAAACCAAACTTTACACGGCTAATCTATTGGAAAAACCAGATTGAGAAGGACCTGGCTGAACTTGGTATCTCCAATTGGCGCAATGTTATAAATTCGGCTATAATTGCCTAAGCGGTGTCTATGACAGTGAAGAGGAAGAAACATCAAAAATATCAAACTTTACGATAAAGTTGTCAGTTTTCAGATTGCAACACTAGGCTTGCCAAATTCCGAAATACCTATAAAGGTAAATGTCGTAAATAAGACTTGAAAATAGGTATATTACTCCATCTCAATCGTTTTGGGATTTCAATGTAGCCATTTTTTTAACGATAGGTCAAAACTGCGAATCATATCTTCCCACGTAGCCGACCAGGCAAATATTTGGAAATTCTACAAAAAGGTGCGTGGACTTACAGAAGGTTCCAAAACAGGACGAAATGGGTTTATGGTGGGCACACTTTTTTTAACTGCTTATTTGCAGTGAAAGTGATAGCGGTGACGATTAAATAGATTTGCGTTAACTGGATCATGACTATAAAGTTCTAAAATATCCTACGTATGAATAATAACAACGAACTAATCATCTCATCAATGACAGCTTTTTTCTCGATTATGGTCGTACCAAAGGCTGCCTGACGATTTAATGCTTAATTCAATTCTTAATGAAATGGTTTCTACAATCCGCTCGAATATTGCGAGATTTATTGAATATATAAGGTTCTGTTTAATTAAACCAGCCGTCAACGAACCAAGCGAATCTTATTTGCCATCGGCCCGAAATTCATTGAGCGTCTCGGCACACTCTTGAGAGAAACAACTGATTTCGAAAACACGAAAAGAAGCTCCCTCTATAGTGCTAATGTTTGATATTGGTGTGGCCGAAAATCTTATTATTATAATTACAGTCAGAGGCTTTATGGTTGCAGAAGCGATTTTCGGCCGGGCTGCTGCGGAAATTCGACCGAGCTCCTTCTCCAATTTTTGATGTGCCTCCGAACAGATATTTTTGAGGAGCTTTAATTTTCAGGCCAGTAATACACTCGGAGGGCTTGAAATACCCTGCCGAAATGTGATCGCGAGTAAATTATAAATGCATAACTTGCAGTGGTGTATCTTTTCTAGGCATTCGGTATAAAACAAAATTAATTTTTATTTAGTGACTTTTTCGTATTTAGCTTCCCGCCATTGTTTTCGGTATCTTGGCCATGAATCGCCTCTATCTTTCAGTCTAGACTGAGAAAAGCAAAAGCTGGCCTCACTTACTGTATAGTATACAATTTGCGCTAAATCGGAATCGGCTATGGAATCGCTTGTAGAAAGAATAATACCAATCAGAAGAGGAAGAAAAGTAGATTAATAAGAGGAATAGATAAAAACAAAATCTGAAGGAAAAAAGAATGAAAGGCCGAGAAGAAGTAGTCCCAAAATTCACATAATTTAACGAGCAATAATATTTACTCGGGTAGAAACGAAAGGTATTAAGTTTAAGAAAGTAAATAAAAAATTACGTTCGGACGATTCAGCGTCTTTTGAAAACACACGTTAAAAAGTAGAAGTGGAAAAACTATTTAATCTCCCATGAAATGAGTAATCTGTGATTTTTTCAGTTTTTCACTTAATATTTACCATAAATGTTTTTTGGGGTGAGTAGATCAATGTAGACTTGCGTGTGCAGCAAAATTTAAGCGTTGAAATCGATATTTCTTTCCACGAAACACCAAAATAACCACAAGTCCACAAACTCTCCAATTAATTTAATTTCAACACTGAATGTCAATGATTTTTATTATAATTTTTTTTTTCGAAGCATTTCACCGTTGCAACCGTTGCATGCTTATGCACAGCGAATGGAAAAACACACTTGCAGTGGTGTGTAGATTTTTTGCCAATTTTTATTTAATTATCCTGAGCGGATAAATAGCAGTATGTAATAACAAAAACAAACGAAAAATTATAACGTTGCTATTTGCAGTCGATTATCGTTAGGCAATAAAAAAAAGTATTTTTAATATGCTTCGACGAACAATCAAATTGCTCTATGCGGCAGGTTGATGTTGTTAATATATATGTACATACATACATACACATGTATGTAGGTGCGAACGAAATGTGAGGAGTGGCCAGAAGAAGAAGTTCAGATATAGCGTGCGCTGCTGCTGTCAATGACCAGCTAGAAAAAATGCGAAACACATGAAAAATACTGAAAAAGATACAACAATAAGCTGCTTATAAGCATCGCACGTAAACCCATTCACAGTTTTCACTTTCTTCTCAGTCATGCATTTGGCCGAATGGAATGCAGCAGTTTTTTGTTGTGAATAAATATTTAATTTCCAGATGAATTATTTTGTCAAATGAAAAAAAAAAAAATTTTATTTTGTGAATATTTATTTTTTATGAGTGTTTGACATGAATATGCCAGGATTTTCCATTTCGCTTACCACACCCCTTGCATATCGATTGAATCATGTCATGACATTTTTCACAATTTCAACGAATATACACAATTACCGCAATAGCCGAGTGGTTATTATTGCGTACTGACATTCGAAAGGCTTGGGTTCATATCCCAGTGCCAGCAACATCCAAAAGTTATGGAAAATTAATTTAAATAAAAAATTAAGCTAAATTTTCTAATTGCGGTCGCCCCTCGGCAGGGAATGTCCACCCCACCGAGTGTATTTTTAATATGAAATAAAAAAATCTACACTGTTCTTCGTTTATAATGGTTTATTGCATTATGAATTCTTGGTCTATTTGACAGCCAAAAATGGCATTGATTGTTCATCGCTAACCCAAACATCAAATATGGGAAGTGCTTCGGAGATCGGAAGAAGCGCTGGTACTATTACATAGTTTTTAATGCTGCAACTACCCATTTTACATAGCTAACGTCCATAACAGTCGACTGGAAAAGCGATGTATGTACATACACGAGCTATCGACGCTGCGAACGGCGGCGAAATGTTGACAGCTGCCAGTGTGTTTGCATACTTTTAAACAAATTTATAATTTTTTTAAAATATGCATTATATATATGATAATAAATAAGTAATTACGAATTTACTTTTCTTATCTTTTGAAAAAACCGCCGGTGAAAGCAAATGAAATGAAGGAAGACCTCCATTCAGTTGGATGTGGAGAGCAGCCTGGTTATACAAACTAATTTTTGGTATCTGACTTAGGGTTCCATACCCTTTAGCCTGTTAAGGGTGACTGTCAGTTATTTACGAACCTTTCTGGGTTTTGTTTTTGCTTTGTTTGGTATTCGAGCAGGCCGCACCTCGACACCACTAAAGGAAAATCAAAAGATATTTTGCTGCTAAGCTTTCCAATTATTAAGTTCTACTAACTCTCATGTATAGACAAGTCCAGCTAGTAAACAAGCTACTCGCAAACAGTTTTATGTTGAGTTCATTTGTTATTAGCAAGGAATTTATAGCAGCAACGGAATGGGTTAAGTGCAATGTACAGAAAGCTTTTGAGCATCCATATCGCTTATGGAATTACCGTTTCCATTTACAATGCAAAGTTTGTATTTTTTTTCTAAGAAATTTTTTATTTGCCTACAATTTGCTGGACACATATTTACTTATGCTTATTTTGCACTTTTCTTATATTTACACTTTCATTCCGAATTGCGTTTTATTGCGTTAAGCTTTTAGCATGTAACATGTGTCTCCTATACGCACCGGTTTTACCTATGTGGTTTTATTGGATTTTTTCTTACATGGAAAACGCTTTACGGTATTTACATACATACATATATACATACATGCATATATACATAGAGTTAATATTTTTTGTTAAAGCACAGATTGAATGCTTATTGACTCGGACACTTATTGTTTTGTTCTTGTGTGGAAAACATAGCGATTTCCTACTTTTCTTCTTCAGCTTCATGAAAAGTGCTTCACTAATTGAACATCAATTAATTTTTGTTCTTGTTTGCACTTTCACTTGAACTACGCATAAATATTTTCCTTTTACTTACTTTTACTGTTTACTTCTATTAGAATCGAGTGCTTTTCGTTAAGTTTAGTATTGCTTAGGTGTTGTTAAGTGCTTTTTTTAAAGCGAATTGAAAGAAATAAATGTATGCAAACTACTTTTATTTACTGAAAAGTGAATAAAAAAAATATACATAAAAAATTTATAAATTCAATTTTGTAAAAGAAAATTGACGAAAAACTTGAAAATATATTATTAAAAATTTAAAAGCTTTTATCAAAATCTTTTATATGATTTCAAATTTGAAGCCCACCTGTTTTATGTATGATAGAGACAAAGGTGGGATCAATGGTTTAAGAGCCTAAATTAATTTTTCGAATTCTAAACCGTACAAAGAGCCGATTATATACATATGTTATTGGTCTCTAGATTATTGAAGTTAACATTAAGGTGGACGAACTTGCCCAATTGGGATATGTCGTAATGGAAGATAAAGAAAAGCCTAGAGAGAGAAGCTACTGATAGTGTTTGTTGGATGGGCTGTTTGGTGAATGTTTCTTTAGACGTGTGACTTTTAATGAGGCAATACTTTTTTGTAAGTGTCTGACAGCTGTTATTTGATTTATGCTCGGTTAGGTTTGCCATTTAATAACAAATATACTCACTCCAGAGCAACGTTTGCAAATCGTGCAAATTTATTAAAAACATAAAGGTTTCGCACCACTTTTATTCTAGTGGACCGAAGACGCCAGAGATACTGTGAAGCAGAATATCTAACAAGACCCGAATGAGTCCAATTCGTGCAAGATTGAAGCCGAACGACAATAGGCCCAAAATGAAATGGCCACCGAGGCCAATTTTCACAAGAAAATTTGCTTCAGCGATGACGCTCAATTTTGGTCGAATGGGTACGTTAATAAACGAAATGGCTACATTTGGAGCGGTGATAATGCACCAACCATTATTTTGACGCCCTGACACTCTTCAAAAGTCACTGTTTTTCGGTGTGCTCTGTGGGCAGAGGGAATCATTAGTCCATACTACTTCAATAAATGAGGCCGGCCATAATGTTACAGTCCGGGAAATGCTAGCGAGCCGTTTTTAATATCATTTTAGTGCCTGAATTGGAGGATTCTGATGTGAACGACTTTTCTAACAAAACAGTGTTACATGCCATACGGCCAGGGAAACAATCAATTTATTGAAGGAAAGTTTTAGTGGGTGTATTATTTCGTGTGGTGGACATACAAACTCGTTCGCTTTAATACCGCTGGATTATTTCTTTTTATGGGGTTATGGGAAGTCGCTTGCCCACGCAGTTAAATCTAAGGCTAGTGACGCCTTGGAAGTGAATAGACGGGGCGTTATTGCCTCATGATTTTTTCTTGGGAACAACATCTTCAAAAAAACCACCCTTCATTATTTTCAAGTAAGGTATTCGTCAGTAGAATCGGTGCAACGATCAGCATATAGCGTAATATCGAAGAACTTTTTTGATAAAAATTCACGGCAAATAGTTTGGGCTTATTATTCCCGACCTGCTATCTTCAATAGGCGCCAAACAGCGAAAAGAAAAATTAAATGACACAATGTTATAAATTTGGCTATCTCTGGTAAGGTAGTTCATAAGCTCCTACTACCACACAGTCTATTCCATTTTGTTTCATACATTCTTTGTTGGGTGGCACATTTGAAGCTACACCGAGCTTGGCGCTTTGTGCCATGTGAAAAAATATCTCTTTAATATACCTGAACGTCTGCTCTTGAGGTATTTGAAGATCATATCCAGCTTGTATGGGTCATTGTGACTCTTTTCTGGTAAAGTCCAAAAAGGAGATGGATATAAGTGTTACATTACTATAGTATTTTAACGGTGAATTCCAGTTTTGGTGTACGACACTGGTAACATAAGTCTACCACGAAGCTGAACTGAGTTTTCTGCCTTATGGAGCCAATTACAGATACCACGTAAAGCTAGTTCCTTTTCAACCTTTTGTATATGACTTAATAGAGAATTTCCTTTTCGTCTCCTTTCAAAGCCGGAACGTTGTCGCCCATACGGATGACATGGCATAGCCACCGTAGTCGGTGTATCTTTATTCGTTGAATTATGTCAAAGGCTATCTCGTACAGCTCATCGTTTCATCGCAACACCATTCCTTCAAAAATTCTAAACGCCGGCTCATAAAATGTCGTTATTGTCCACGTTTCTGCGTCATATAATAGGACGGGAATAATGAGCGACTTACAGAGTTTGGTTTTTGTTTGTCAGGAGAAGACTTTACTTGTCAACTGCCTACTCAGCTCTTGTCTTCCTACCAATGAGTTGCCTACAAACTTCCATAGGTGCCGGGTAATATCGAAATCGTTAAGGACTGCAAAGCAAAGAATCGTTTGGACGAAGTAACATTTTCGTTTCACTATTATCAGCGGCTGGCGGCCGCGGTAGCCGAGTGGTTAGCATTGCGTACTGCCATACGGAAGGCTCGGGTTCATATCCCGGTGCCACCAACATCCAAAAAAGAAAAAATTATGGAAAATTAATTTATTTAAAAAATTAAGTAAAATTTTCTAATTGCGGTCGCCTCTCGGCAGGGAATGTTCACCCCTCCGAGTGTATTTCTGACATGAAATAAAGGTTCCTCGTAAAAAAATCATCAGCCGTTCGGAGGCGGCTTAGTATAAACTGTAGTTCCCTCCATTTGTTGGAAAAACATCAAGATGGAAAAGCTAAAAAAATTATATATACATATACATATATATATTATCGGACAAAAACTAATAGTGGCGATTTTTTCTGTGATTGCAGGGGGTCCGAATGGATTCGATGCACTGTGATAATTGGGGAGAGCTCTGCTTGAGCGTTACTCGATAGGCTTTGAAGCGTTATCGTTTAGTCCATGCATATAACATTTTCATCATATTTTTTGTGAAGCTGATAAAGCTAATTTTTGGGTCTTATAGTTTTATATACTTAAAGAATGATCAGGAACTTTTTTCATATGACATCAGAATGTATTTGAGTGGAAAAGAAGAAAAGTCATGCCTTTGGGTTTAAGAAATAGTTTATTATATAAAAACATGAAGTAACCATAGAAGTAACATATCTTTTGGTTACACGTAAAGTAAAAGAAATATCAAAACATTTTAAAGAAGAAGTTAAGTAAACGCAAATATATTATATGCATATATAATATTATAATAAGCATTAGCATGAGATGTTTAATAGAGATTTTGTGTATTAGAGCGCGGTAAGATACAAATCTAGAAGCTTAAAAAATAAAAAAATAAAAAACAAAATTCAACATTATCAAGCACATGTAAATTATAGAAGAGCACTTATTAATATGCGCACACTAACTACGCCGGTGCGCATGCGCTAATTGCGGCAAGCAGAAAATGGGTGAGAAACAAAAAGAAAAAAAAAAAGAAAAAAAAGGAAATAAACTAAAGAAAAAAATATGATACTAAGCCCAATGTGAAAAGCAAAAACTTAAAAACATGCCAATGATAAGTACATATGTATTTGGTAATGGTAATTAAAAGAAGGTCGTAGACAGTTTTTAGCGATGCTTTCATTCATTTTTTATTTACTTCGTTTAGCAATTATTTTAATTTCTATTTGCATTGCATTTTTTTTTATAGTTTCGCTTTCGAAGGCTGCTGTAAAATGCTTCTGGCATTTTTAGTATAAAATAAAATAAAGTATTTTTTTGTCAAATTTCACTTTTGCACAAGTTGACTTTGCAAAAAAGTGCATAAGAGAATGCTGCATACCGGTTTTTGGCATGCAACACACATTTATACATTTCCTGTGTGATATACTAAATGACCTGGACTGCCTGTTGCAGTCACTTTTACAATAACAACCAACTTTTTAAATTGTATTATATGCTTGAAATATGTGTATGTGTATGTGTCTCTATAAAAATTATGCACGCACATGTATTAAAAAAAGGAAATGAAAAAAAAATTAAAAATAATTAAAAAAAATTAAAATACTGACTACCATAATTGGCTCTGAGGAGGGAGAAATTGACTAAAGCACCAGTAAAAATTCGTTGCAAGATGATATTGACCGTCAGTCAGAGCAGCATAATTAGGTCAGCTGCTTTTGAACTGTTTGACTGCTTAAATTTCACACTTTCACTGACTTGTTTCTGCAGTTCTTTTTATTTATTTATTTTTTTAGTACTAAGTATTTTTTTAATTTTATTTTACTTTTTTTAATCTCAAGATTATTGCAACAATTTTGTTCAATTCTGTGCAGCTAATTGGTAAAGTTAAATTCAAAATATTCTATTTATAGAAGTTTAATTTATTTTTAACTTATTTAAACGAAAGTTCTTGCTCTTCAAAAATCATACAAAACTTTTCACTCTTCACATGCTACTTCGCACATTCACTTGCACATTAATTATCTTTTATTACCTTTTCAGGCACTCGATCCGACAGCTTAACTGTCATAATTCTGCAAATTGCTTCTAATACTCGGCTTGTAAGCCAGCTTAACATTCACCGATAGTTTGAAAATATTAAACAACTTTAATTAACACTTTTCACATTATTTTTTGTATTGCTTTTCACTTATTACGCTGCCAATTCGCTACGGACACTTAAAATAATTGCTGCTCAATTTCTCAATAAATGGTCGAATAAAGAAAAGTCTCGGTATAAAAAACTTTTCCAAAAAAGAAAAAAAAAACAAAAATATAGTAATGAAATAAAATGTAAAAGAAATAGAAATTTTCAAAAATAAATATAATTAAAAAAATTTATTTTCCCCACTTATTTTTTCAAAAATTCTTTAAACTCGCTTGCTTCGCGTTCGCGTTGCTTTTTTGCCAGTAACTGCTTGACTGACAACATTTCGCTTGCAACACGTCAGTTTTGTTTCGAATTGAGAATTTTTGTTTTGGTCTGCAGTTTATTTGTTGCTTTATGGTAGTTGGAGTTTACTCTGAATGCTCCAGCTGTTAATTGTTGTTCTTGTTTTATGTGCAGCATGGGTGTTTGTAAAAGTTGGCAAAGAAGCTGCCATGAGACTAACATATTTAGGTATGTATAGTATTTATATGTATGTATATATGAGAACACTTACAAAGATCCAATCTCTTGAGTTGGATTTGGATACTTTATGGCTTGGCAATAATTTTGAGAGATTTTCAATGAGAGCGGGTGATACATATATTTATATATTTCTATTGTTTTGCAATAGTATCTTTGCTCTCTGGCAACTAAGTATTTATAACGGTTTTGCCAAACTGGTTGATGGATGCTTTAGTTTATCTCTAGTTTTCTTGCTTATTTATCTAATGATAGTTGAGTTTGATAATGTTTGCGAGTCTTATTTGTTGGAATGAAAGAGGGAGGAACGTGGTCTTTATATTATAAATGTAGCATACTTATTTAAATTGTTGTTGCTGTTGTTGTAGTAGCGCCTTGCTTAACCCCGCTTAGGGCAGGCTTTGTCAATCTAAGTCGCCGAGGTCATCTAAAGGGAGGTCCAGGAAACGTGCTGTTGCGACGGGATTGGACCAAAGGCAGAGGACGGTTAGATGAGTCGGTTTAAGGGGGCATATGAAGAGGTGGTTAGTGTCGTGCGGAGACTCTCCACATACGTTGGGTATGCTGGGGTCGAGTCTGGATAAGTAGGAGTTTAACCGGGTCACGCAGGTCTCTCGAAGCAGCTCAAGCTCGTTGTCTGCAATTGGTGGTGCTTTTACTCCGAGTACGCCATTCACGGGAAGGGAGTCTAAGAAGGTGTTGACTGACTCCTGGTGAATGGCGTTCAGTGCTTTTCGGTACGCCATCCTGTCCAGCGGTTATTGTACGTATTGCTGGATGGTGCTCTTCATATCAAGTACTCCCTTTCTGATGTGCCCAGAGGGAAGTTCAGCTTCAATAAGGTGCCTACTGAGGTGCTCTCTGCGGTAAAATCCCAGTAGGAACTGCTTGCACAGCAAAGCATTGTGCTCCTTAACTCGTAGCATAGATGCTTCGCTGTGCAAGTGATGCTCCGGCGACATCAGGAGGTTTCCTGTCACAGTCCTAAGGGCGGTGTTCTGACAGGCCTGTAACTTCTTCAACTGCGTCTCGTTCGTCCCCGGCGCCCAGATCGGCGCGGCATATTTTATTTAAATTGTAATCGTATGTAGTATATATGTAAATCTTTCGTGCTTTTGCTCGTCAATAAAATTTTTTCTAGGAAGCTGGGCCGACTTTGATGAAATTTCCTGTGCGTGCGGAAGTAAATTTGAGAATCATTCTAAGAAGCGGTACAGAGACGAGCCTATTGGAAAAAATGTTTTTTCTTCTTCTTTACTGGCGTAGGCACAGTAAACAGCGGACCAGTCTCTTCTTTTTTTCGCTGTTTGGGCGCCAATTGAAGATACCAAGTGCTGCCAGGTCTTTCTAAACCGTAGTGGACGTCCTTCTCTTCCTCTTCTTAAAAAGCTGGATTGTTCTCTCTCATGAATTAGTCATTCGCTTAACTATGTCAATGTCGCCGTATATCTCGTTTAGCTCATCGCACCATTGGCTGCGGTACCAATGTACAAACGCCATAAACTTGAAGAGGAGTTTTATCTTTTTTCTATCGCAGAAGGCTTTGTCCTGAATGACTGACGGATCCGCCCACAGCATAAACAACTGATCGTTGAGACCTACTTGGAGGGTGTGTATTCTGCGTATGATGCATACTCCCGATAAGGAACGATTTTTCGGGAAGTGGCCCTGGGAGCGATCTATACGAAAAATCGAGTTTATTTTTAAATCGTTTGATTTACACGAAATTTGGTACAGAGGTAACTCTTGCCGGAATTGATATGGGGTATATTTTTACTTTCGAGAAGTGGATCCGGTACTGATCTATTCGAAAAAAATCGAATTCATTATTAAGTCGTTTGAATTGAAATTTGGTACACAGAAGTGATAAGCTTAATACTTTTTCTTCCGGGATGTGGATTCGATGGCTCAGTTTTACTTATATGTGTAGATCTGTTCGGAAAAATTGTATTTATAGTTCGTTTTGCTTGATATCTGGAATATAAATAGCTCTTTGCCTATATTAGTATGTGGAAGACTTTTCTTACTTTTTTATATAATTTAAACCGATGTCCTCCTCCGCTTTGGGGTTTTGGTCTTGATGTTTTTTCCAAGAAATGGAAGGACCTATAGTTTATACTAAGCCGCCTCCGAACGACTGATGGGCTTTTGATGAGGAGCCTTTATTTCATGTCAGAAATACACTTGGAGAGGTTGACGTTCCCTGTCGAGGGGTGACCGCAATTAGAAAATTTAACTTAATATTTAAAATTTTTGAATAGTAATTAGTAGTCAGTTGTTGATAACTGAAAAGGTTAGTCACGATGTTTTTCACCTTCGATTTTTGACATATTTTATTTTTTAGACCATGATGCAAAAAGAAGGTAGAGTAAGAAGAGGAATGCTGCAGGAAAAGAAAGAGAAAATGGGTAGAATCTAAATTTTTGAGGTTTATTTGATATAAAAAAAATTAGTTATTTTACTTTCGTCATCGTTTCTTTGATATTACAATATAATCGGCATTAAGGTATTTTTTTAAAATAAATCTTCTAATGTTGAATATTTTTGAAATCTTCTGATGTTTTGATATTGATATTGACTTTACGGTGAATTTTATGTAAAAAGATTTCGAAGAAAAGAATTTTCAAGTTATTTTCAAAAGTTCTTGGATTCGTTTTTATTATGCAATTTTCTTTAACAGTTGTTTATTTATTCGTTACATAATTTTTGTTTTGCCATTTAAGCTGGCCCCAAAGCTCGCGGCTTCATTAAATATGTATTATGAGCTAAAGACTAAAGTAAAGTCCCATGCTCATGTGTTGGTAAAAGTTGTGAGCCTGTAGTCAAAAAGAAACCAAAAAACTACCATTCGTATCGAGGTATAATTGCACTCTGCTTATAAAAGTTATAAGGCAAAGAATTTTGGTTTAATCCTTCCTTAAGTTTGGTTTAAAAGTAAATTTAGTAAATTCAATTTTTAAATGTTTTGTCGATTATTTATTCACCAAAAAAAAAAAAATAGCGAAAAACTGAAAAATATCTTTATATTAAAAGAAATTAATATTTTTAAGCATTCTACAGTCAAAATATGGTTTGTTCTTGTATTTTAAAGTAATAACTTATTTGATTCTAAAAATTTCGATTATTTTCAATGAGTATTTGACTATTTGAAAATTTGATTCTTTTAAAAACACCAAAAATAAAACATACCGATTTTATAGACACAAAATTAATTTACTTTCGATTTCGTTGTTAATCATTTATAAGTATTTCGTTTGTTAATCATTTATAAAATTACTTACTTTTTACTTTTTGATATTTAATTTGCCCGCCCCCTACGATAATACAGCGTAATATAGCGTTTTTAGATTGCCATCGTTTGTTTAATATCTTCTTAGTCAAGCTAACTATGTATGCAATTACTTTGTTTATGTTTACTCAACATAATTAAAGAGCTCCTAAAAGCATGCTACAACATTCTTGCCCTGATAGTACCCACTCACCATAAACGATAGTAGCGCAAATGCTTACTAACAGTGAGTAATATAATTTATGGTCTAGGAGCAAAGTAAAATCTTTGAAATTTTCTAATTGTTATAGTTTGTAGAGGATGAATGTATTTTTGTTAAGAGTTGACTTTTATAGGAAAATAATACGGAAAGTTTTTAAAGGATATCTTAGGTTTATTTTTTTTTAACCTGTAATTATTTAAACCTAAAAATTTAAGAAGGGCTTATTATTATTAAAAATATTTTAATTAAATTGAGGGTAATGAGTTCTAGTTGGCGAGACAAGGTCCAAAATCCATTTTTTTTACGATGATTCAGTGTGCATTTTCTTACAGTTATTTAGCAGAATTTCTTCTCAAGTTAGCGTATTGAAGCAAAACCTCTAAGAAAGGACAAATTGTCACCTATACAGCCCACTACTATAAGCTTAGAAGTAGCGACTATTTCTGGCAATGCTCTTTCGATTTTGTTTAAAAGTAATTAAAAACGTTTTATATTGTATAAATACATATATCATATGTACAAATTCTTTGTAGTAAAACTAAGAAATTGCAATAAATACTTTACTATCGTTTATTTAAAATTTCAATAAATTAATATCATAAATTAACTTATAACTAAGACTACATAAATAGGCAAATAAATATTGTTTTAATAACCTCATAATGCATTCATCTCCTATTTTCTTCGCAACTTAAATCTCTCAATGCATTGCTTTAGGCAAGACCAAATTTAAACTTCGCCCATAACCACCATAACCACTACCACTATGACCGCCGCTCATCATATGCCCACCACCACCACCGCCGCCTCCACTGCTGCTATGTCCTTCATCATACGAGTGCGAGTGACTTGACGTATAAACGGGTTTCGAGACGATTTCGTATGTTGTCGATTTACCACCACCGCCCGATGCCAGACTCTTCAAACCCAACACACTAGACAAGGTCAAGGCCATTAATGCCGTCATGAGTGCCTTGCCTGCCATTAGTGCCACAGCACCCATACCCAAAGCCATGAGTGTGCCTAAATAATTTGAAGGGAAAAACATATAATAAAAATCCATTTTAAATTGTAAATACTTTTGTATCAACCTTTCATCATGAGCGCAGCCGCAATGAGCGCCTCCATGCCGCCTTTTTTGCCAAATTTTCCCTTACGTCCCGTTTCTACCGCCGAGTCTGCTTCCGTCATTGTTTCGCTGTCGATCAATTTGAAACGTAGGTAATGTGTTTGTAGAAAATTACTCATTTTATTTAAAATGTAGCCATTCAATCGTGAGTTGGGATCGTTGGGATAACTGCGAGCAACATCTGTGGTGTATCAAAAAATAAAAATAAAAATATAAAATAAAAATATAGAATGAACATATTTAAAAGTTAAATAATTAATATAAAAATATAAAGTAAGTACTTGATAACTAAAAAATAAAGGAGAAAATAAGTAATACCAAAGTAATTTTCCCGATAGCTGCAGTGAGCTTTCGATGAACCGAAAAAAGGCAAGCGATGACAAGGAAGAGACAAAGTATAATCTCAGATATTAGTTTAAATGTAGCTTATAGAAATATGGGCTATATTTCACATGAGAAAATTATCTATTGATTGATACATAGGATCTCTGTACCTTCTACAGCTAAACGGTATTAATCTGTGTCTAGATCTTGTTGTTACATGCATTTGATATATGTAAACACGAGTATAAGAGGAAAATAAAGAGAAATTCAGTAATGGATAAAAGAGGAAGAGATTGGGCTGAAACACCAGTCTTAATTGAAAGTAGAAAATTGCAAAATAGTTGATATAAAAAGAAGCCATTCGACAAATTTAACCAAAAAAGTCAAATGTTAGATTTCACTATTCCTTGTATCACTGAGTGAGAGAGAACAAAATGGATGAACTCTGAGGGTGAGGGTGAGGGTACGTTAGACGCTAGAGTTTTTTGTTATCAATTCTTGACTAATAAATCTTAGGTAGATACAATTTTTATACAAAAAAAAAAACACTAATCTTTATGTATGTAGACTTTGAACAGAAAATAACAATATATCCGAGAATATTTAACACATTTTCATAAATATTCTACAGTCGTTCGGAAGCCCAGGCGAAGAAGGAAATTTCGGTCGACTTCTGGCTGGCTTGTTTATCACAACAGAAGTTGTATGTTAAAGTCAATGATGCCTAAGTATTATATAAAATTTACGATCAAAATATTATATAAAAAACTTAACTATATCTTATGGTTTCCATAAAACTATAATAAAAATAAAAATTAATAATTGATTTAACAAAAAAAAAAAAAAAATGAAAGTAATTAAAGGATATAGAACGAAGAGTTTAGTGCATTGACCCTTAAAGGCTGTCAAGCTCATTATTTCAGAAAATCTTGGCACTAATAAAAAATGTTTGCAAGATCAAAAAAAAAGTTCCTTTCTTAGGATTGCCTAGTTCTGTGTAATAAAAGTATTTTTTTCAGAAAAAATGAAGAGCTACATCGGCTCAAAAGAAAAAAGTGAGGTTACGTTAAACATTCTCGCAATTGGAATTTTAAAGTATTTTGCGGTCCTGACACAATTTCGCGTTTACAATTTTCTCTGTGGACTCGGATTGACATCCCACAATTCATGCTCAGATCGTTCAAACTAAAAGGGAATTTCCATTTCCTGTTTGTGAATTATCAAAACGATAAACGATATGTTCGTTACAGAATAAAAGAGTGTAATAAAAGATCAGTGTGAGCGAAAAGAGTGTGTGTAAAACAGAGATGATATTAAAATTTCATGGGAATGGGAGCACGGCTTTATATTTTTCGCATTCCTCAATAACTTAGCCATGGAGTATCGTAAATTTTCAAAAACGGTATCACTTATGGGAAAAAAATTTACTTCTCTTAAGAATTGACAAAATATGAAATTTGTTCGAATGTTAAAACATTGAAAACAAGAAACAACATAAGAAAAAATCTTATAACAACAATTGAACCACAAAAAGTAAAAAAAAAAAGAATTTGTTTTTAATATTAATCATAAAATGCTGGAAGTTATAATTATTACCTAGAACGTATCCGGAATTTAGATCAATCACTTTACAAGGTCTTGAGAAAAATATCGTTTCTTCATACTTTTCCAAAAACGGTAATAAATAGAGATCTTAATAAGCAGTATCGATATTTCTTATTAAGGGATCGATACATCTGTAGGGTCAACCCACCATACTTATCGTACTATGGTCTTTAATGAGTGAAATAAAAGCAATATTAGGACATTTAGTTTTGACTAGAAATGGTTAGATTTAAATTATTAAACTTTACAAAAAAAAAACCAACAAAAATAGTAATAATAATAAAAGTAAGACCGAAAAACCAGGCCAAAGGAAGAGAGTAAAATTTTCGAATTTGAAATTTTTTTTAAATTGTAAAACCAACAAAATAATAAATAACTATTTCCTTACATGATTTTAAAAAAATTATGTTAAACAATTTTAACTTTTTATAAAATGTGTCTAAGATTTTTTCGAATATTTTTGAAAATACTTAGTGTTTTAATTGTATACACTTTAACACTCAACTGAAAGAGATACTCACCTGCCATTAAATCATTGCTCTTCACTTCCGTTGCATTAAAATTTCGCACCACACTAATGCCAGGCACCACCACCAACTCATCCCTTTCTGCCAAACGTTCCATAATTTTCACAAATTCAATTTTCAAACACATCCAACTCAACTGCGTTCGACACTCCTCAAAGGCGCGCCGTATAGAGTCACGCTTATTGCCACCGGCGCTACTACTACCACTATTACTAGCAGCGGTGTTTGCAGAATCTGTTGGCGGCGTAGATTGTGAGGCTGGCGGCGCATTTATGCTATTCTCACTGATATTATCCTCATAAGCAGGCACTGTGCCGGCATCGGCGAATTTAAATAGTAAAATAATCAAACACAAATAGAAAAGATATTCGAATGTCCTTTGTGGCAACATGGCAATTGGTGATTAAGTATGATTATCCTTTTGTCTGGACTTGTAGTTACGACTGTTGCTATTGCTGCTGCACCGTCCGTTTGTTGTATGCCACACTATCACTAACCACCGACTGTTGGTCGACATTAGAGTGATCTCAATTTTATACGATAATAAAAGCAATTCAAAAGTTGCCAATGAAAATGTTGTTAACAAAATTAAAGGCAAATAAGCTGTGGCAAATAAAACAACAACATTTGTAGCGGCAGCAGTAAAAAATTAAGATAGCAACGGCAAGTGGAGTCTGTTGTTTTGTTTTTGTTTGGCTCCCTTTCACTGTGGCAGCATAGCGGAACTGCAGCAAAAGAAAGGAATTATGGGAGAGAGGGCGAAGACCAAGGCATATGCACTTATAGGAGGGGTGAGTAGCTGGGCTTCGCACTCAAAAATACTTTTCGTTTATATGCAAGAGCGTAATTACATCTTAATAAAATTTTTATTTAACCATCAAAATTTGTGCTCTCAATCTTCACTACAAACACTCTCTCTCTCCACGCATTTAGCTAGCACTAAGAACCACTCTAATGACTCGCGCTAGCTGTGGCGACTGTGTGAAAAAGAAATGGAAAACTCTCAAAAACAATTAAAAATCATTAGCCAAAGTAGTGACAGTAGCACAAATTCCAAAACTCAGTGAAGCAGTGCAACTCAACACACACACACACATACATACACATATACCATTGGGTGGTCAGCCCGAAACCACAAGACCCAAGCGAATACGAGTACTAATCAAACTGGTGTAGAGCTGGACTTAAAAGTGATATCTTGAAAACGAAAGCTTTACTGCTAGACCTGTGATCAGGTAGAAGGGGAATAGGCGAAATCTGGCTTGTAACAACGCCCCACTGGCACTTTCCCTTGGTATATACCCAGCAGAAACGAATTCACACATACAAATTAGAGAAAAAATTGCAAAGTAAAACCATAACCGAGCGTAATAAATATAGGAAAATATAAAAATTAGCAGTTATAGCAATAAAGAACATATAAGAAAGAGCTAAGGTCGTTTGGTTGAATATCAGTTTGCCAAATAGTACAGAGTACACCTTTCAGAATGTGTATTACATAATTAAATCTTATGTAATCAGGGCGAACGCGTTTGTATTCTGCTAGAAATAATTTGGTTACTGACACAGTTGCGGTTGTAATTGGTCGTTTCTTGAAACAGCTTAGAACACCAATTTCGTAATCCTATCGATAAGTTAGGTTAGGTTGAACTGGTTGACCCATTGGGTCTTACATAAACTGCAACACTGCTACACTCTTTATTGTGTCCCTAGTGTGAAGAAAATTGTTGTTCTTTTCGCACATTGAAGTAGTCGTTTCGGCTCCTTTGGCCATTGTTCGCGAAATAGTTGGCAACGTATTGCCAGGAGAATCTTTCCGAAGGGCGCTACAGCAAATACTGACTGAAAGCAGATCATCCATATTGTAGTCGGAAGAGATCTAGCTAAAACAGGACTTTATAGTTGGGTGTTCGTTGCTCCTCGATAGTACAGTGTCCAAAGAGGAAGTATTACCATGATAGGGGGTACAAAAAGCGCTGGATCAAGTATTATGCGTACTGTGGCGAGGATCAGCTTGACTGAGGTGGCTTCAATATCCCAATATTCAACGGAGCTTAGGTGTACCCGACATCCTTGGTAATTCGGTAGATTTCCTTACTTGCGTAGCGGGGAAATCACAAATAAACGAGAGAAGTCCAATTTCTCTTCTAATAAGCCAAGCTTCTAACTAATGGTTCCAAAAAAAAATAATAATAATAATTATAGCGTATTCAATGAGCTCTAAAATGAACAGCATGAAGACAGGAGCTGAGCTCGGTTTGGACGCTAAGGATAACACCAGCACTGAGGTTGAAGCTTAGCCTAGCACCAAGAAAGCAACAACATCTGGTCCAGCCGAAACCAAGCCAAGTGACCAAAGTCTGGCGACTAGGTAGAAAGGTATTTCAACTTGTTCAGAAGGTCGCAATTGCAAACGCCAACCAATGAGGAGCTTACACAAAAGCGGTGCTGCTTATTTTCAAGTTCGAACCGTCAGAATAAGCGTAAAAAAGACAAAGGCCAGATGAAAGGTCAAAATTGATGAAGCAAAATAAATCCTTTCCTGAGGTGACCCCCAATCGAATCTACAGCATTATCATTGGCGTACAGGATGCGTGTTATCCTGAGGGGAAAAACTCTCAGAGCCCAATGGAAATGAGTAGAAGCCGACAAACGCTGGCGCTGGAAACGCTACTCTTAGTGTATTATATACTCGTATATCTCTATCTTTCTCGTCGAACTCTTTCTGAAGGTTTGGACTGATTCTGATGAAATGTTTATCTTGTGTTCTAGTGGATTCCTAAATTATTTGAATTATTTTTTGAAATTTTTTATTTTTAGAAAGTGGGTCAGATACTGATCTATTTGCTTCAATAGAACTGTTCAATAAATGTTAGATAAACGTGCAGTGAGTAGTGAAAACTAACTCTATCTCTATCTGTTTACTGTTCAAATCACTCCCAACAGAGCACTCAGATTCAATTCACAAAAGTCTATGTGAATGTGGAAGTCGGAGCATGAATTATATGATTTCAATCCGAATTTACAGTGAATTTCGTGAATATGAATATGGGAGCACGGCTTAATATCTCAATTGAACAAAATACAAAAAACCACAACAACATGTGGTCTAGTTTTCTAGTATATATAATATAGTACATATGTATGTATATGCATAGTTGTATTTATTATATTTATTATTTTAGTTCAATTAGTTACAAGAACAAAACAAATATATGTTAAGCAGTAAGCTTTGCTGGGTATAAAAAAAACGGGTAATTAGCAGCAAAACTATAAATCTCCTCTAAATTTGACCACAACAACAAAAAAAACAATAATGAAAGAGTAAAACAATTAAATGTAAACGGCGACATTGACACTGAGAAAGCATGACACACACTTTGTACCGCTATGCTTTATATTGTATGTGTAAATACAAGGTGGCCGCAATAGCTGAGTGGTTAGCAGTGCGTAATATAATGCGTTAGGTACTCCGTTCAAGGTCTGGCTCGGGGAAAGTCCAAAATTATTGAAAACTAGTTTCAATTTAAAAAGTTATGTTTACTTTTTCTATTTGGGGTCCCCCCTCAACAGGAAATATCAACCCCTCTCAGAGTATATCTAAATGAAATACCCATTAGATCTGTTCGGTTAGCTGATGGGCAGCAATAATTACTGAATTTTTACTTAACCACATTCGATGAGGCAAAGAGCCAGTAAAATTTCCTCTGAGGAAGAACAATTTTGATATTTTGCTAATTTCGCTGGTTAATTCTTATTGAAATTTCTCAGCGAGTAAAGCGTATTTAATAATTTATGTGTTTTATTTGACTAAAATGACTAAAATGATAAGACAAAGCTTACGAAGGAAGAATGCACCACAAAACTATTGTCCTTTTCTTATATTATTCTACATGTCATCCATTAATTGGAAGCATAGAAATTATGGTCAGACTTTCCACTTTTGTCTATGAGATTAGTGACTTTCTGAATATGTCTGCGTGGGTTACTTTACATAGTATTTGTTGTAGTGTACAGTTAAATGAAATAATCGCCAATAATACAGGCACAGTGGTAGTTTTATAGAGTGTTAGTGATAATTTTTGAATATTTTTTTAATTAATTATTTTATTTTATAAATATTACATTACTTAATGTTTTGACTTCACTTCAGAATAATTAAAAAAAGAATAAAAAAAATATATGTTTATAATTCTAAAAGTTATCACTCTTTGTGCTGATCCAGTTCAAAAAAGTGATCGTGGTGATCGCTATAAATCATTGAAAATTGACAAAAATTAAATTTTTTTTGATGGATAACCTAGTGACAACCTCAACAAATATTGTTTTCAGATTTTCGGGCAAAAACCAAAAGCTAATTGTTAATAGAAATCGAATTAAAGAAATCATTCGGTGAAGCACTGATCACTCCTAACCTCGCTCCTCCTAAAGTTTTTTGCTTTTGATTGAAATGGCAAATGTTATTATCATTAATATACAAATGTATAAATATCGGAGCATATTTTATTCAGCATATTCAGGTAAATTGGAAAATTTTATTATGAATGAGATTTTTAGACTTTATTATATATAATACATACCAAGAAGAAATGTTTAATTTATACTTTTGACTTTGTAAAATGTATTAACAAGAGGCTTAAATAATATTTTTTATTATTGTTTTGTTTTAAATTAGAATTTTTTTTTGTACCCTAGTTTCATATGCTTTGTAATCAAAACTTTAATTGTATTAAATTTTACAGTTTTTTGACCACTGTAAAGTATCGTTACTGTACTGAATACTCTCATCTGTAACAACTGAAAGTGAAGAATCATTAGCAGTAAATTAAAATCAATGCGAAGACAGAGAATGTCAACAGAAATTGTGTAAATCGCCGTCAACGAATCGCTGATTGAAGTGCCCACTCTTAATTTACTTTTATTAAATTGTCTTCAACAGCCGATTGCCACCCTCATTTGCCTTGAGGCCGCTTGGTAGTGGCGCTCCACACCGTTATTGCGGACATTTATAGTATAGTTAGCTTTAAATCTTCACTTTTATTTTCCGCATTTCATTCCAGCGCTCTATGTTCAAGTTCAACTAACCGTGATTTTTAGTGACGTATTTACCTACACATATACATTTATACGTATGTACGTCGACTTTCATGTGAATTGCTTTTTTTCCTTTTAATTAATGTAGAAATTTTTTTTGTAACGTTAGCTAATTACAATGTCACAGTTGTAAAAAGAAAAGTAAGAAGTATACGCAGGCAATTAAGCTCATGCAAAAACAAAAAACAAAAAAAAAAAAAACAAATTAAAAAAATAAGGAAAAAACGAAAAAAGAAGTGAATTTGCTGTTGTAGCTCTGAAAACGTACAGAAAGTAAAGTGAAAAACTTTAAAAATATTTTCATTTGCATGTATTCAATTGTAGTTTGCTATGCTATTGACTGATGATTTCTCCTGTACTAACAGATTGAGCTCAAATTCTGGCAAATAATACAGTTGCAACTAAATTCTTATGTAATATTTGATTACTTAGTTAATTCTGAATTTTGTTTTGCTTTTGTTAATTATGGGTGATAATTGATGTCAATTTAGTAATTCAAAACTTTTGTTTTTTAATTAAATTTTTTTTATTTTTTTATTTTATTGAAAAAAATTATTTGCAAACAAAGGGTGTTTTTTTGAAACATTTGGTTTTTAAGATAAATAAAACACGTACCAATTTTCCACCACTTTTTGCAGCAATTGGGGCCGTAAGTCAGCAGCAACTCGCCGAATATTCTCTTTCAAGGCATCAATGGTGTGGGGCTTATTTGTATAGACAAGCGATTTCCCATGAAGGCCACAGAGCGAGATAATGAACTCACCAAAGATTTCCTACAATAAATTTATTGTTTCGTTGGCTGCATGATATGTAGCGCAGTCTTGTTAGAAGTAAAGATCGTCCACATCAACATCACCCAATTATGGCACGAAAATGTTATCAATCATGACTCTTTAGCGTTACCCATTGACTGTAACATTATGGCCGGCTTCAGTTTAGAAGAAATACGGTCTAATATTTCCCAACTGTCAATAGAGAACTTCAAACAGTAACTATTTGAGGATGCATCGGGTTCCGCGGCCAGTTCGTAGTCGTCCTGTTCTGTGAATGTACAACGCGCGCAATGGTCGTTCGACTTAAATTCTTGAACGAGTTGATTTGGATTTGGAAGCATGCAAATCAAATATTTCTGCAAAACCTATCATGAAGTGGATGGGCACAGCTACAATTGTTACGCCCCATGGCAGATGGTCGTATTCGGTTCTTTTTTGAGACTCTGCTTCACAGCAGCAGTAGCGTCTTCGGTGCGCACTATACGGTTCTATCTGCGCATGCTCTCAGCATAATCTAGTAGAGTAAATGTGGTGTGAAACCAATCCAGGGTTGCTGGAATTACTGACCCTACTGCTGGGCGATTACGTTGACCGAATATTGGACACAGCGCACGATTGGTCACTTCAACTAAACCATTATTTTATTAATACATACCTACATATATACGATTTGAAAACGTTGTTCCGTAGTAAGTCTGTTTATTATAAAATGGCAAACAAAACTGAGTTTAAATCAAGTAACAGCTATTAAAAAGACAAGTTTCGAGAAAAGGGTTGCATCATTGAAAACCATATGTGGAAAAAGCACGCTTTATGATCAATAGAAATTTTAATAGGCACAAATTTCGCTGTGAATTCATATTGAAATCATATAGCTCATGCTCCGACTTTCAAATCCACATAAATTTTTGTGAATTGGGATCAAAGTGCGCCAAAGTGTCTATTCTTGTATCATACACTGAAAGTTTTTCTAACAATTTTTCTGGTTTCAAGCATCTTTGAATTAGTTATTTATTGAAGTATTCATATTTTTAACGATTTTCTGTGGAAACCTCGAAAAATTTCATATTTCCTCACTGAAACGGATATTTCAACAACAGCTAATCGTAAACCAAACCGATGAACAATATAAATACCTACATATGTGTGACAGAATAAAAGAGTGTATCAAAAAAAAAATAGTGTGAGTGCAAAGAGTGTGTAGAAAAAAGAGATGGCATTTATCAGTTTTTAAGTATCGGAAAATGAGAGCTAATTTTTGAATTCACATTGTGGAATCGATATATGAAAATAGGAGCATGGCTGTATAATAAATAAAGGGACATTTTAAAAACAAGTGAAATTATTTCTTGTGAACTTTGCTCTCAACGTAGCAACTATTTTATTTTAAAAGTGAACAAAAGAGATAAGACTAAAAAAGTAAAGAAAAAAAAACCACAGTATCAAAAGGTGCTAATAGCAACAAATCAAGCTACCAAAATTTTGAATAATGTCTGGGAAACAAGCGATACGAATACAAACATGTGTATGTGTATGTGCCTATAGGCATATACAGTATATATGTATATGCATAAGTGATCGAAGAAAGCATGAAAATCAATAATTGAGGTTTATACAATATAATTAACTACAGTGTGCACAAGTAGATTGTCAGTAAAAGTATGGTGAAAATGGTATTAAAAGTATGGAAGAAATGTTTTATATGTAGAATTTAATAATTTTTTTTTTTTATTTAATTTATAGCTAAAATATTGGAGATATCTCTATGTAAAATTTTAATTAGATTTCATATTTTTACACGAAATATGATTCCCTGATTTCCAAATAATTTACAAGAAAATATATTAAATATTAAAAGCAAAGACACAAAATTACTTTTATAACGAATGAATTGTTGAGTTATGAATCAAATGGTCAATTAGTAATGAATTTTTGGCGTTGTGCTGAAAAATATAGAATAATATGAGATATTGTCGAAGTATCTTAAAAAGATTGGAAAAGAAAATTTTATTTCTTTTTTTTGGTTAATTGGTTTAATTTTTGGTTTAGCTACGTATTCGTATTCATATCCAGACTCAACGTAGTCTGCGACTTTTAAAATTACTGCCTTGATTCACGCTATAAATAAAATTCCAAGAAAAAGTCCGTTGTGTTCGATCTCAATGCTTGTCTTTTGAGGGCGTCCCGGCTGTAAAAAAACAGCAAATCTCATTTGCAGACAAAGAGATTTGCCTAGAATTACCTGATATTCTAAACAGGATATTGATAATCTATGTTCGAAAGTAAACTGGCTTTTCGTCTTAACGACATCTACACATTCAAACAGCAAAACTATCGGTTAACCTTTTTACCAGCTGAACGAAGGAGTACCCGATCGCACTTGATATGCAAATCAATGACGCAAAAATTCCGACAATAAATAATTCAAAGTTGCTGGATGCCACATTTGATAGCTTGACCTCCTTCACTCCGCAAACTACAGCAATCGCCACTAAAGTACAAACTTCTCAAAGCGTTAGCCGGCAGCACCTGGGGTAAAGACATTATTCGCAACATACAACACAGTTGGCCGAATTTGAACGCCGGGGAAGAAGCTACAAGGATGTCAGAACACTTCCCATGGGACAGGAAATCTCTTAATGTCACTGACGTATCACACACTCTGCCAAATACATATACTCCAAGTTAAAGAGAAAAATGTTATGCTATGTAAGCAATATCAGCTGGAATGCATCCGGATCATCGTAATAGACACTACCAAAATAACTACGCTCATAATAAAATTCGATTTTGTGAACTATTACAACTCTCTCCCACTAAGAGAAGCATACAACCACAAGCAATCGAGGACATCCAAAAAATTATAAGTAAATATTGTATATAGTACTTAAAGCAGCAGCCACAGCAGCCGAGTGGTTAGCACTGCGTACTACCATTCTGAAGATCAGGGTTCGAGTCCGGGTTCGACCAACATCCAAACTTATAGAAAACACATTTTTCTCGGTAGGGTATGTCAAGCTCTCTGAATGTATTTCTGGCATGAACATCAAAAACTGCTCATAAAAATCCATCCGCCTTTTGGAAGCGGCTTAAAATAAACCGCAGGTCTTTTCATTTGTTGGAAAAACATCAAGATGCACACCACTAGATCAATACTATCCAATTCCGGCCATAAAAAAATCATTATTGATAGCTCAATCCAGTTATTTTCAAAAAAGTAAGGTCTAATGACACCACCTATTGCCTATTGCCATAGCCATCGGTGTGGAAATGGGCTTCATCAGCCAAGATGATTTTTCGATGAAATTTTTATAGCGAATCTGAATAATTTCAATGCGTTGTTGAAGCGTGTATCGTTCCATTTTTATTACTGGCGTCAAACTTCTGTCAAAAGTTCCAAAATGACAACTTCAAAAGCGACATCTACCGGAATAGCTGGCTACCTCTTATTGGAAAACCCTTTATATATGTAAATATAAAACTTTTATAATTTTATTGAATTATTTTTTATTCAATTGCATTTGCTTGCGCTTATATTTTTATTTGTCATAAATATACATACATAAATATGTATGAATTAAATCAATGAAATTAATTAATTGAATCCCATCGACTATTTTGGAATGTGCGTTTGAAGTAAATATGTATTATATAAAAATGATATTTTAATTGTTTAAATGTGGGATGTGGGTGGCTTGTGCCTTCAACTTACAACAAATATTTCAAACAACAAAAACTGTGCGCTGCAATAATTGCCGTTGCTTGCTGCACACTTATATATACATATGTAGGTATTTGCGAAAAAATTATTACTGAAACCTGAGCTCAACTTATTTTATAGCAATTAATTTCGCATAAAAATAATTGTACATAATCATAACTGTAAATTAATTACCGCTTAATGAGTTAAGTTATTAAAAAAACAATATTTAATATTTCAGCTTTGCCTGACTGCAAAATGCTTTTGACGATTAATTGACTGCTTGTGTGGTGACAGAGTTTTCCCCTTCTTCTTCGGTCTTTTACACGTTTGCAAAATAAATAAATAAAAATATTTATATGTATTTTTTTATGAAATAAATATTATTCGATTTTCTTTATTATTTTGATTTTTTTTTGAATTTTTTTTTTAGTTTTGCTTTTTTGCATTTTTGCATTTTTGCATTTGCTACTTGCTTTTTGATTTCATTTTTATTATTTTGTATTTGGTATCGCATAGTTTTCACTAACTAAAAACTAAATACTCGACTATAAATAAATATTTATAATATACAGTAGTTTTTGTTTTTAAATAAATTAACTAAAATTTAGTCATTCTCATGTTGATCAGCGGAAAATTAGTGAAGAAACCGATCAACTTTCAATAAATAGTTAAAGAATTGGCTGGTAGAGCAGGAGAGGAATAGTAAAGCGTGGTGAGGAGTTATTTAGTAAAGCTAGCTAAAATTAGTCTAGCGGCGGGTATGTGCCGTAATCGTTTCGTGCTTGTCATTTTGTCGTTCTTCTTCTTTTTTGCTGTTGTAGACATTTAGAAGGGTTGAGCCAAACCATATTGATTGTAGGCCAAATCAGAGGCAGCAGCTTGACCGTTGCGGTTCCAATCGGAGTGCACGATCTCAGCGTTCAATGGGCTGCCGGTGATGTAAGCGGTGGTGATGTGTTCCTTCTTCTTGCCCAACAAGTCCTTGAAGAAAGTGGCGCCTGAGGAAAGAAGGAGAGACAAAAATTATTGCAAATGAAAAAATAACTCATATAACTAGAAAAAAGTAGTAATTTTTTTTTAGGTAGCGCTACGCACCAGCAAGGATCAGAGCCAAAATGGAGACGGCCAAACTCTTGAGCGAGATGAATTTAATGATGCTGAAAGCAATCTTGCAGAGTACGGCCTTCTTCAGCTTCAAGATCAGGAGCAGAGGCAAGAGCATCTTCTTCATTTTCTTGCTGCGGGATTCTGTTGGTGCAAAAGAAAGGAAAATACCATTTTTTAGTTTGCTAAAAAAATCAATGAAAAACTTAAATTAAAACATTATACGGTAGGGAATAAAAACTTTCTCAGTTAAAATAAATGCTTGCAAGTTAATGGATCAAAGTACCTAAAGTGGTAAGTTGCGTGCGCCCGCAAGTATGCAAAAATTTAATAGTAAAACTTTTGCAAAGTGGTGCGTGGGACAGAGCTGCCAGCTTAATATATAATATTATTGATGGATTTTTTAACACCAAAAAGGTATTTTTGTAAGACATCTGAGATGTTTTTCTATATCTCTTATATTATACAATATACGTGACGTGACGGCTCTAAATAAGCGTTGGATTTATGAAGAAATATGAAGAAAAAAAATTAGTCTGTTTCTTAGTTACGAACATAAATTTGAGGGGCAACATTGATTATAGTTCATAATTGAATAATATAATTCCAAATCATATCACCATCTTTTGAGCTCTTGCAACATTATTAATTTTCAATTCAAATTTACACGTATGTAGCATGCAATTTTTCTCGGCTAGAAATTGTCGTACCACTGCTTGTCCAAAATTTCCTCAGATAATTGTAAGGTTTCTAGAATAACGAGTTTCTTGAAAAAAAAGCTCTTAAATTCCACTTTTTGCCACTCAAACCACTGATTGAAACTGAAAAATAATTAAGTTTTCTTTGCACTTAGTAAGCCACACATGATACGCCACATTCGCACGCAATAAAATCTGTGACAAATGGCAACCTTGGCCTCTGCTAATGCTATCAGCATTATATGTGAGTGCATGTGAGTGCGCTAGAAAATGCGGTTGGCGCAAAACATCCTAAAAGTATGCAAAACAAACACATTGACGTCAACACTTAATGCATGCAACAACAACACAAGGCAATAAACAACTTGAGCCACAAGAAAGTTGTTAAATGCGACGGCAGCATGAAGTGGTTGTATGTGGCTTACACATACAATACGCAAAAGAGTAAAAAGTGCAATAGTTTGGTGAGAGAGGCGATGACTTTCAACATTATTAGCAGCTAATTCCGAAACAAGTTTACTCGCCATCATTTCTGCTGCTTTATCGACTACTCCACGCAGTTGTTGATGTTTATTATTGTTGTTGAGGCGAGAACACCGTAATATGTGTTGGCGCGCGCTGGCAGTGTTGAAAGGTGCAAAGTGTGCGTGGAAAGATAAGAGTTTGCGGAGCAAAGTTTCAAACAAACTTTAAGCATTTAAAGCTACTTCAAGTTGGGCTTAAAGCTGTAGTTGACGTTAGTTAAGGCTTCGCTATAGTTTCAACTTTAGAATGAGCTACTTTGAAATTAGCGGAAATGCGTATTAGCGGTAGTTTGTTGCCATGCAACGAAAAGCAGATATGATTAGTCAAACAATACATTTTCTGATATACAATTTGTTTGAAATCACTTTTTCGTAAATTATTTGTATCACAATTTTCAAAATTTCAATTTACTACATATAAATATTTTCGTGAATTAGTCTTTCTATTTTGATGATATTTTTTATAAAAATAAATTAAAAATATTAAAAGAATTAGTTTTAAAAAATTGTTTGAAATTTTAGATAATACGTTTATATATGTTTCCAACTATGTGTAAGCTTTAATAAATAATAATAATAAAAAATAACTAAATAAATAACTAAAATTTTCAAATCACTCTTCATAGAAAAGGTGTAAATAATTACAAATTTTTTTTATTAAAGTATTTTAAATAGCAATAGGTGTTGCTTAAGGAATTGTGTTGCATTTTTAACTATATTAATGACAATCGGCCGAAAATCGCTTCAGCGCTTACGAAGAGCCACATAAAAAAATATTATGATATTTATTTTAAATTATTATAATATAACTGAAATTATTCAATTGAACTTTTGAAAATGAAATTAAAACTGTCGAAAATGCTTAAAGTTTTTGTATACATTTTTATTCTAAGTGTAATTAGAAATAAACTTTTAGGTATTTAAGGAACTTTCAAATTTTTTGTTTCAGCGAAATACGTCTAAAATACTAAGTCTTTTAATTTTGCTTATTTAAGAAAAGATGTAACTTTCATTACAATTTTTTCAGCAAATGCAAACTTTTAAACTATTAAATATTCAAGGCAATAAGCCAACTCCTGCCCAAGCGCCTGAAAGCACACTACAACTTTCTATAAAGCGCAGGTTAGGACAATTGCTTTTATATAAGAGATATGTATATGTACATACAAACAAAAACATATATACATATATAATGCATACAAACATGCATAGCGAAGGATAGTAAAGCAAAAATACCCAACAATTTATGCGTGCTGCGTCAACAAAAGCAAATCCTTGGAGTCAAACAAACACTCTTTTCGCTTTCTTTTGGCTTAAAAGTAAGCAAATGAGTTTGGAAAATGTACCAAAAGGCAAAAGTTACCAATTTCGCCACATAAGGAAACTATTGTTCTAACTTAAACGAAATTCTAATGAACTTACGGATGAGCTGAGCGGTTGGTATGTATATTTGGTATGTGTGAAAGCGGCATAACTAAGTTTATAAATCTCCTTTGGTTAGCCGCAAAGGACACACACGCACAGGCACACGACTGCACAAGGAAATTGTTTAGACAAAAGTTAAATACATGAGGGATAAATATGTAGTTTTGTGGATGTATTTAACAGCAGTATTTATGTAAACTTCATATATACATTGTGTTGTGCAAAGGAAAAGTCAATGAAGTTGAGAGGCTCTCAGCAAAGGATACATACTATAGTACTTAGGTAGTTGTTGTGCTTTATCTTTAGTAGTTTAATGCTTAAAGAGTGGCCAAAAAGTACTGAGTATGATTTTCTAAATTTACTACACTTTAGTGCTTAACGAATTATGGTAAGCAAAGAAAGCTATTTTTGCAGCTAAAATCTCGGGAAAGTCAGGGAAGACATTGCAGTTAATATTTAGCCACACTTTCACAAATATTTTGTAATTTTCACAAGGATAACTGGGTACATCTTAGTAATTTTCAGCAATTCTAGAAAACTCGTTTTTCGTCTTACAATTGTATATACCTTCATACAGTAGATTGATATGCTTTGAGTCTCGAAAGGCTGGAGAAAATGCAAAACTACAAGTAACTTTGATACAAAGTAGCCAAGTAGAGAGTGTAGTCGCACTAAAAAAGGTGCTAAGACATACATACATATATAAAGCTATATTTTTTTTTGTATATACACTATATAACGGTATTGCTCAGCTAGAATATTACAGAGTTCTTTGTGCCCAATTGCAAGAAAGAGGAAAAAGACAAAAAGAAATAGGTAAGCATATTGCTACAAGTCCATATATATACATATATGTATGTACGTATATACCTGCAGGTGAATGCCTTTTGGTGTGCAGATATATACATACAAACAAGGTTCAATAATAGTCAACACGGATTGCAATTGCCAAGTTGCAGACAGAAAGTATAGTCTCCAGGTAGCAATTGCTTTTAATACATATGTACGCATATGTGCATGTACATATGTACATATGGTATGTGTATGTTGTGTTCATGTATGGCATGCGTTCTATTTTTGCACACATATATTACTTATATATTATATGTATGTAGTCGTATGTATGTATGTATGTGCACTGAGATAGAATTTTACTTCGTTTATAGTTATGTATATATACATATCTATGTATGTACATATGTACGTCTGTATGATTGACATGTATGGCAATGCAGTAATTGTATGTACATACATATCTATGTCCATCATGCATATTGTAAGAGTATAAGGTCGTAATTACCGTTACAATTATTACTCAATTTAGGTGGTGTCAAAGTTCACAACACACATATTACATTTCATACAGAGAAGTTGATGAAAATGGTGTCATCACATTTATGGTGAATGTACTTATTTCCATTGAAATTGTGTGGCGTTGTTGTTGCTGTTGCCCAGTCTGGTAGGCGACATTTATAGCGGTTTATGGTATTGCTATTGATTTATGTATATATGTATGTATGTATGTCGTGGCAAATTAGGCGACGTGCAACCGCGTTCTTCTTTATGGGGTGTAAAGTGCTGAAGCTAGTAAAAAGTGCAACAGTATTCAGTGCTTGTGTTTGTATGGGGAGCTTTTAGTTGATACTTTTGAAGGACTTTAAAAGTTTGACAACAATGTTGCAAGTTGTGTTTTTAAGGAGGAAAACATACATAATAAATTGAGGTTGAAGATGGTATGATAAATTTGTGAAATTTTAGTAGGGAGTACATTTAAATAAATATTTTCATTAAAAAAAAACATAAAATAAAAATAAAAAAATATTAAATATCAAAAATTTAGAAAAGTCAAAATTAAAAAAAAAAATTAAGTAAAATGAAAGTTTTCTAAATATAATTTACCTTAAAAAAAATATAAAAAATTTTAAATTCAGTTATTAAGAAATTAAACACATAAGGCGCGATAAAATAGTTATATAATTTTTGAGTTAAATTTTGTGTAATATATATAAAAAAACATTCTGAGTCTATAATTATTTTTAAAGTAAAAAATTCATTTGTAAGTAAAAATATTTCTTTTTAAGTAAAAAATGCTGTCTTTTAAATTTACAGAATTCGAAAGTTTTGTTTTTTGAAATTAGAAAAAAAAAATGATTACACAAATTTTTAGTCCGAAATAAATATGTATATACGCATAAGTATGCATTTTAACTTAAAAATAGTGTTAATAAAAAAGTTCTATCACATAAATAATTAAAATATTATTTGTTGATTTGAAAAGTTTTTTTCTTTAGCGATTGCTAGAGCTAAGTTGAAAATATCTTTTAAGAAATAAATTTTTTACATTAAAAAATTGTATCCTTTTTTAAATTATTATTAAGGTAAAAATATGAAATTTTTTTTAAATAAATAAAAATTATAATTATGCATTTTAGCTTAACTAAAAATTTCAGTAAAAAAATTCTTTCATAAAAATTAATAAAAATATATATTTTTTATATTTTTTTATTATAGAGATTATATGAGAATTATAGTGATTAGTGTTTGACAGATTAAAGCAAAAATAAAATTTTCTTTCAGAAATTAAAATTTTTTTAAGTAGAAAATCGGGGAAGAGGTGAAAACATTACATTTTTTAAATTTTTTGTTTTCAAGCACAAATAAAGTTTGATAAAATTTGATTCAAATATAAAAAGCAATTTATTAATTAATTGAGAGTCGACAAATTTGATTTCTTAATATGAAAGTTTGCGCCAGATTTGTTAAATGTGCTAGAATGAGAGTTGAAACCAAGACGCAAACAAAGCAAAGGCTTGTGAAATTCAAAATTCTAGTAATGGCTTATAAAGATAATTAATTTTAAGTTTTTTTGAATTAAAAAAAATTATTATTATTAGTTTCGTTTTCTTACTAAATGAATTTTTCACCATATCAATTTCTATAAGCATTAATTACTTTTAAAAATATCAATGAAGAACCTAAACTGATTATTTATTTTGTTTTATAATTTTTAAATTTCTTTGTTGCTTGTGTTATCAAATTGTTATTGTTATTTTGGTTAAATTGCTAGTATTCTAATTTTTTTTTAATTTTTGTATTATTAGTTTTTTGAATATATTAATAACTTTTATTTTTCTTACCCTCCATGGCACGACCGGCATATTCATTTTCGGCTTCCTCATCCTCATCACCAGGCAGACCGAAGTTCAATTCGTGTGTAGCGAAATAACGTTCGACACGCTCCTCAACCGATTCAACACCGTTAACGGATGCGCCGAATGAGCGACCAGTTTCCGTACGTTCCACACGTAGACCACCGAAGAGTGGCACTGAATCGGCACTGTCGATTCTATTGATCAAACCAATCACATCCTTTTCGCTATTATCCAATTGTTGTTGTGATGGTAAAGCGACGGCGCTGCAGACGAAGGAGGCGATGAGTACGGCACAAACGAATTTCGAACACATTTTTGTTGTTTGTTTGATTTTTTGTTTTGAAGATTTTGCTGTTTTAAAACACACAAATATATTTTTTATTAGTAAATTAATTAATTAATTGAGTCGTTTTTGATTATATTTTTTTAATGTGGTTTGATCACACACAGAGCACACACCGTTTGAAGGTTGAAATTGTTTTGTGATTGATTAAGTGCCAAGCACGAGTATTTATACGAGGTGAATCTATACGACAATGGATTGGTATAAAAATCGAATTGAATTGCAGCGAATTGTAAATGAAATGTCTGTATGTTTGTTTGTGTGAGTTTATTGAGCAGTGTCGCAGTGGCGCAGTGTCGCCATGGCCTTAGCCATGCGTTGTAAAGCCGAAAAAGTTCCAGTATACACTTTTTCCAATTCCTATTTTGTCTACTAGAAATCGGAAAGTAAGTAAGTATGTATTGTTGATAAGAAAAAGAAATATATATTTATGCAAACGCCAAAGTGCGCAATACCAATGAACACAGCAACACGTACTCGCATACAAACTTATGCGACAGTAGTTGAAGGCACGCAGGCAGGTAGGTAGGCAGGCAGGCGAGTGGGGGCTATGCGGTGTGTTGTTAAAGCGTCAGGTACGCAACGTTTGCATTACAAATAAGAAAAATTCAAATTGTCACTAATGCTGAAGCCGCCCGCTGCCCTCACCCACCACCAGCGCTAGCACTAACTGGCGATTTTTGGACACCGAATCCGTTGCTTGCCTTTGATTACTTTCGACACACATTTTCGAAGTGTGTAAAATTTTTGCTAAGAGCAACAACAGTTTTTTTTGTATTTAATAAGCCTCAAAAAGGTTAGCATAACTACCAACGAGTGCCAAATTCAGTGTCTGTCTTGACTTCATTTCCTTTCTTTGGCTGTAGTTGTTCCTACACCTGCCACCCAAACGAAAGGGAAGTCATCGCCTCACACACAGCCGTGCCAGTGGCGTGCCAACAACAGCAAATTAGAAAGAAAACGAAAAAATAAAATTAACATAAAATTATATTTTAGTTGCAAATGTCCTATATCAGTGAAATTGTTGTTACATTTTATTGACATTAATATGCGTCACGTATGCCTCGATGAATATGTGTCACACGCATAATCACACATACACACTCGTAAACACATATATACACATATATATAGTACGCAGCCATAAGCGCTTGTACGTGATTTTATTCAATTATGATTGCTGACCGCTCGACGTTGGTCGGCCAAACCTCAGTTCGCCTAAGGAGTGTACCCCGAGCAGCGGTTGGTAGTGTGTTCCAAATTCTTTATCATAAATTTTGTCACCCACACACACACACACACACACACATGCCTGTGATCACTCAACAAATTGCATTAACTTCTTCATTTGTCGCTAAGAAAGTCAGCAGTTTATTAATATTTTGCCGGTGTGCCTTAATAGCAGTTTTATTGTGTGTATGCATATATGTACATACATGTATATATGTATGTAGGTATGTTTAGTGAGGCAAAAATTCTTCTATTATTCGTGGTTAAACGGTATTTCCAACTATCAGTATTTCGTCAGTCAAAAACAAGAAAGTACATGGCATAGCAGCTCCCAGCACTTGTCCAGTTCTGGCCATATACACACGCAGACCATTTCAGGTAATTGACATTCTATTTCTGTATTTGGTTTTATGTGATTTTACGTCTTCTCCACTTGTCTCTCTCAATTACCTGGATTATTTTCCACATACCGTTCGATTCGAAAATCGTTGCTTTCGATTTCAATGAAATTTCTTTTTCCTTTCGGCATTTCGATTCTTGTTTATTTACTTAGTTTTGTTTGAAATTACTGTCGAAATGTAGGCTGGTTTATTTGTACTCGAGAGTGCTTATGGTTTCCTCTGCTATGGTATAATCTTTATTAAGCATTTAAGATAATATCTTTTACACTAATACACACTGTTTTTGTCACACAAACTTTTTGATGATTTTTGTTTTTGTGTTTCTTTTGCTTGTGTACCCTCATTAAACATACGGGTTCTCCAATAAGAGGTATTATTTTGATTTTGATATTGAAAGAAAAAGGCATTTTTTCAGATAAAATGATCGGATGTTTATTTCAATGTAAATTAGTAATGGACTGGATCCTTTTTATGAAATATTCCATTAGCAAATCGCAAAGTGGTGCTGTATGACCTTATAAGCTTCACAAATTCCATCTATGAGGTCTTGAACCGACGCTGGCCTGTTGGCGTAGACCTTATCTCTCACATGGCTCCAAAGGAACAAGTCGCAAGGTGTTAAATAACAAGATATTGGTGGCCAATTCCGATCACCTCTTCCAGAGATAATATGGCCCGAAAACTTTTCTCTTAAAAGATCGATGATTTCGTTACTTGTAGGGTACGCAGCGCCGTCTTGTTGAAAGAAAACATCAATACCATCCAGTTCCGGCCATAAAAAATCATTAATAATCTTTCGCTAACGCAATCCATTCCCCGTAACTGTTGCTCCAGCTTCATTTTCGAAAAAGTAATGTTGAGGATGGGGAGGTTTTTCAACAATAAATCAGGTGTTTTCTGGGCCTCATAGGTCAAAATGATTTTTTGACGAAATTCCGAAATACATGAATATAAGTATTTCAAGTTTCCAAACAGCATAGACACGACGTTGATGATGATCGGGCGGCTTTAGATCTTGTGTTGGATGAACTTTATAAGCCTTAAGATCCAAGTCTTTATGCAAAATATAGAACAACAATATTTCGTGTTGTTCTTGAGCGACGTGCACATGTTTTATTCTTCACATCACTAACTTGTCCCAACCGCTCCCTTTGTTTTACCAATTTCTGTATTACAGTCCGACAAGGTGCTTCACGACGACCGAAAAATGTTTTAGTTTCACGAACCGTCTTTGCCAGTTTTTGTGACACCCATAAATTCATTTTTGACATGTTCCTTTGTTTGAATAAACATATTACATACTATCCAAACTGGTGCTCGGCCAAAAGACTCATCGTACATAGAGTCAATCTACTTGTGCCAAAACCGCCTTATCGATATGATAAGTCAGATTCTAAATTTGTCCTCAGTCTGTACGATAATATATCTCAAGAAAGGTACCCAGTTATGATCCGTGAACTTTAGGAGGGAATATTTGTAGATCCACAAATACGTCATTCGAAAAAGGAATAATGAAAACTGAATAAGCAGGAAAAATTTGGTTCCCTTTCGTGGAAAACAAAAATCAGAAAATTATAAGAAATTAAGAAATGAACTTAGAATGGCGTATTGAAATTTACTTTTTGACACTAAAAATACATATGTACCTATGTGGGCTGGACCGTCAATAGGATTTCTTTCCAGCAACGTTACAACTGGATATGAAGCCCAACAAATTTTCGTTGAAGCCAAATAATCTCGAAAATTTTAATTGTTTATTGTAAGTTAAGAAATTTGTTTTATGTTTTAATGTCAGCTGAAAACCTGACGTATACGTTTTATCCCATTGATATATTATATATATTATTGCATGTTGGCCTTAATACATTAACAATTTTATGTAAGTTTTCATGTGATAAAAAAAGTTTCAATTTCGTTGACCAGTGTTATTAGCCATATATAATAAAGCTCTTAAGTAATTTGCACTTAACTGAAAGTTCAGCAAATAGTCCGAAGGAACTCTTTGGAATGTAACTAAGTATAAATATTAATTAAGTTGCTCTTTGAATAAATTGTTATTGAAATTGATATTGGCACAGAAATATTTGTAAAAGTCGAATAAAAAGAATATTCTTTCAATTTCTGTTCATTAAATAGTCTTAATAAATTCTCGGCGATGTTTTTACTGTACACGACAGGAAATTAACATGTTGAAAACCTTTTTCGCAAATTCTTCTGTCACTGCGTTCTCTTTTTTACAATAAAGGTTTGAATAATGCTTTCGTAGAGGGACATTCATCATACGAAAGGGAAAGTTTTTTTCCAATTCAGCCTATGGGAAGTATTGTACATATGTACCTATATGGAGCTGTTCTGCGATCTAAAAACTTCAAATTAAAAGATATTGTTAATATTGAATCGTTAACAGATAATGTTAAAACGTTAACAGATAATGTTAAACGTTAAAATTGAAGTGTGCCGAAACGAAACAGTTTTGCTACTCGTAACAAGAAAAATTAACTGAACGAAATGATATCGATGCGTTTGTTTAGCATCTTTCCCTGATCTGAATTTGATTGGGGTTTATGTGTTTGGATTATGTCATTCGGAGTTTTGAGTTTTTTTTTGAAAAATTATATATTCGTTAAATATTTAATGAAATACATTTTAATTCAAAAAGCAATTGCCAAAGTTAATGAGCAAAAGTTGTTTTCTTTAAACTTAACTTTTTGCTCATAACCTGATGTGACGCTAATGTTTTGAAAGTTAGTACAAAATTGAGGTATTCTGAAAATTCCAATGTACATACATATATATAGTGCTAGCAACCTTTCGTACATACAAATAAAACTACTTTGTTTGTATTTATTTAGCTTTAATGCAGAATAGAAAGTATTTGTTGCTGGAAAACCAGTTGAATGCGCAAATGAGTTTAGAGCATTTACATACAAACAAACATACTTATGTACGAGTATATACTTGTTGATAATGTAAAACAAACCAAAGGAAAACAACAAAGTAAGAATTATGTGTGTGCAATGAATCGCAAATTACTCGATGAAATAGCGGTAAATAAAGTGCTCAAGTTGTTGAACTCACCTGAAGGGCATTTTGTTGCGCTCACTGTGTTTGCTGAGTCTGCACTTCTCATGCTCGTCTTATTTGCTCTTTATGTGGTCTGTAGATGATGATTTCAGGTAAATTGGGAAGCGCTAAAATTGGTGTTTTCGAATTTTACTCTCCACAGTATTTTTTTTGCTGATAACGTATTAATTTCAAATGATTTATTTCACGGTGTTTTTGTTCAAATGTTTATTGGGGGTGACGCTTTTGTAATATCAGTTTTGCTAAGAAAAGATGAGAAAATGTGAGGGAGAGTCACACGTTGAGAGGAAGAAAATAAAAATCAAAACCAATAGTGAATTCTGCACCCAGGCTCGCTGTGGGAGTAAAATGTTCCAGGTTCAAACAATAAAATTACTCTAAAAGAGACAAGTGCTACTTTGGACTGAGTAGGCTATTGAAAAGTGAAGTCCTCTCCCGTCGAATAAAAACCAAATCAAGACAAATTTACACACGGCAGTAGCAAGAATACAAAAAAGCGTGCGGAGGCACGCTGTTGTTGGCTAGGCTATAATAGCGTAAGCGAAGTCTACACCAGTAAAGAAGAAGAAATGAGGGTCACCTGAAGGGGTCTGAGTCTAAAATTGTCATAATTTCGAAAACAATTTTTTTGAGCCGGGAAAGTTTTCCCTATTTGTTCGTTAGCAAGACAACCTGTAATCAGGAGCAAGAATGAATTTTTTATTTTTTTTTTATAATTTGTTTCGAAAATTGATAGTCTTCTTTTTAATTCTCCATCATAAAATTGAAACTAATTCGCTAATTCTAAAGTAGAAGAGATTTTGTGAATTTCAAACAAAAAACTTATTTACATTTTATTCTTCTTCGTTTTTAAATAAATTACTAAAAACTATATAGTACACATTAAAATAAAAATTATAAATTAAATTTTAATGAAGGCACATATTTGGCATTTCCCATGCCACAGTAAAGACCCCCGTTTAAGCAAAAGCAAGCAATACTTTTCAATTAATGCCCCTCCTCATCAGCCAAAGCAGGCGCTTGTTCGCTATAAGCCAATTGTTGAGCATCCAAGCTGCGTGCATATGGATAGGATGATGACGGAGCCGACGACCAACCGGCAGTGTTGGCACCAGACCAACCAGAATTGTAGCCACCGCCAAGAGCACCGCTGAATTTACTGCCCAAACCACCGAAAAGACGTGAACCGCTCACAATCAGAGCCAACACCAAAGCAATCTTGGCCACAATCACAGCTTTGAAGGTGAATAGAGCCAAAGCGCCGAGTACGAGAGGAAGCACGGCAAAGAGTTTAGCGCCAATAGCGAGTGCAATGGGACCCATCATTTTCTTCAATTTGCCGCGACCTATAAGAAATATGAGAGAAAATTTTTGTTAATAAAATTTAAAAAACAAAAAACAGTATGTCTATAAGTAATCACACGACTACGAAATTTCAATTAAATTCATAACTATATTCTTTTGATTTTACCTTCATCAAGTGCACGTGCCATGTCTTGTGTGGCTTCGGCGGGCAATTTTACTTCCAAACTGTGTGAGCCAAGGAATTCGGCAACATTTTCCATAGCGATTTCTACCAAACGTCCGCTACGTTCATCGGCATTTTCGGGTAGTTGTGCGTAGATTTCATTTTCATTCAAAGCTTTGCCGCTGCGTGCCAGAGCAGAGGTGGAATCTCTGTAAGGAGGAAAATAAATAAAAAATATTTCAATGAGGTTTTTTCATAAAAATTTGCAGTTGTAAATCAAAATAAATAAAAGCGAAATAAGGATATTTCTGTTTCGAAAAAATTTTGAATCATACATATACATATTTTTTTGAAATCTTTTTTTAAGAAATTGCTTGAAAAAACTTGAAAAACATCAAAAACTGGATTGTGATCTTATTTATTTGGGTATAAAATTCAACAATGTTTTTTACAAATGTGCAAAACTCGGGTTAAATGCTAAGCCATTGGAGAGAATTTAGCGACACCTGTTGGGCTTTTGGAATTTCTACACACAGTAGATGCCATGCAATTGATGTCGAGGCTGAAAGGACTCTTAGCAGACTTAAGGTTACCTTAATTGATTTAGTAGTGTTAAGGGTCTGAGTAGTAGTGGGAGTTATCTTATATTTCAAAGAATATCCCAAAGAGGTTATCAAAGGGCTCTTTTAGAGAAGTTTAGATGAATTCAGTTTAAAGTTAATTTTTTCTGGAGTAGCTGCTATTTTCTTACACTTTAGCGTAAAAGTTGCATACAATTTTTATGCAACAGTGTAGTTTTTAAATGCATGATGGAACCAAGTGAGGAAAGGTTTTTACTGCCATTCACCAGGGAATGACCAGATTCGTTTCTTTTGCAAATCTACATTTGAAGGCGAGCTCGAGTGAGAAGCTGAATTCCCCTGCAGTTGTGCGTAGAGTTTGGAACATGAAAAATGTACTCCCATGAAAAATCACACAACGACCGCCTAAATGTTTTAAAGATTGCAATTTGAGGACATGCACTTGGAATGTTCGGTGCCTTAATTAGTAAGGTGCCGTTACCTAGATGTCCTAGTAAAATTAAAGGTTGATACCACCGCCGTCCAACAAGTGCGATGAACGGGGCAAGAACTAAATAAGGTCCTAAGGGTCCTTGCCAAATATATTCCAGGCACCATAAAAGGGAGTCATTGAATTTGTAGTGGGAAAAGAACTCCGACGCCGAGTACTGGCATTCACTCCGGTGGATGTTAACTCAGCTATAATCGCGTAAGCGGTTCCAACGCCAATGGAAAAGAAGAATTTTTTTTTAGATTTCAACAAAACTTTGACAGTTTTGATTTAAGATCTTTGGATCTTTCTGCCTTAAAAGGTCAGAGTAATTTTCTAGTAAGTAAATACCTTTACTTAAATTCAAGGTATGAAATCACGTATGATAAATATTGTATGTAAATTAAGATGATCTCCTCACGGCGATTAAAAGTGCTTTTCCACACTTCTCTTTACAGACTTTGAAGTTTTTTTTTCGCTTGGTTTTATTCTTACAATTTACTGAATAAACTTTAAGTCCATTGCTTCATTGCATTGATGCTTTCAGTAAGATGGAAAATACTCGAAGATCTATCAATGCTAGTTAGCATTGTTATATAAAAATTTGATTATTTAAGGAAATTTATCGTCTGTGTGACTTTGTGACAATTAAAAAATTTGCTTACAACTAAGGGCGATCACAGACTTTTTATGAGTATGATAAGGTGACAAAGCTTAAAAGGATTACTACCTTGCATTCTCTGTTTTATATTTACTCGCCAGAAAGAGTACATGGCACAGCCATATTGTCTACAGAGAGATTAAAATTATTTTGTCAAACTTTTAAATCGTGAAATTCTAAGGATTATTCTATAAATGGTCTAGAAAACGTTAAGATTACAGAATTGTTTTCATAAACTGTCTGTTTGACACATTTACTAAGTGCAGCTGACCGCGGTAGGCAAGTCGATGAGTGCGAAGATCAATATGAAAGTTTTTTAAAATTAATAAAACTAAGTTAAATGACAGGAATCTATATCAACCCATTAAATATTTAGTATATTTGTAAGTCCAGTGGAAGTGTTCTTTCACTGCTTAGTAAATTTTTTCATAAAAATGTTTGAATAAATTTTAATTTGATTTTTCGGTGACGTTTTAATCATAAAAAATCTGTAATCCATCATAAGTCGATAGTATGTTTAAAAAGTCCTCGAGAGATGCTTTAGAGCATCAGCTTCAACTGGTAAGCATTTTTTTACATAAATTTGTAAATATTTTCCATTAACCCAAGTTACGCTATTAAAAAAAAATTTTTTTTTTGAACTCATAGGATTACTTTTGTTGTAGTTTGCTTGACCGCAATTGCGTCCTACTTTCAGATTTATGAAATTTAGGCTGTTAAAAATATTACGCAATAAAAATTGCATATTCGGTTCATTTCACTTTCATTGAAAAAAAAAATAAATAAAAACATTTTTAATTTTACGTAATTTTCAGAGAATTATTATCACATCCTCTTGACTGCTTATATAATGTCAATAAATGCAAATTTTCACATTTACTTTGATTGTCTTTTCACCAACACGATTATGACTTATCAGTTTTTATGTCTCTAAATTTTTTTATTATCCGTATATAGGTATACACACACACACAAACACACACCTCTTGAGCGATATTCCATTGATAAGTTCGATGTTGTTGCTCCTAGCGGCACGATTCAATGCGGTAATACCCTTAACCGCCAAACAGGTGGTCATATCCTCAGCCTCGAAACAGCTGCCAAGATAACGGGCGGCCAGACCCAGTGTACCGCCACCATTCTCCCCCTCGACACGATTATCTTGTACGCTTGGCGCGGCCCAAGCGCAGCTGACAATGAGCAGGGATGTGGTAGCAAAAATGGCGAACACTTTCATTTTCACAGAACGAAATTAGCACAAGCGAATATAAACGAGCAAAAATAATAATTTTCAACGCGTTTAATGTATTTATGTAATTTGGAGGTTTTGCGCGTGCGTGCAATGCTTGAGAGCGTTGAGATGAATTTGATGTACTTGTCTCGAGAAAGCCACCCTTTTATACTACTTCCTAAAAAATCGTACTGATATGACACGGGTCTGCTCAGTCGTCTGCCATGAGACGCCGCTGCTCCAGTGCGATGCAGCGACGCGCCGAAAAAAGCAATTACAAAACCAACTTAACAAAAAAAAAAAAAATGAAAAATAAAAAACAAACCGAAAACATTAAATGAAACCGGCAATAAGCGAAACAGTCAACAGCAGCCGAGAAATGTGCGGAGAAGTGGAGTGAACGGCGCGTTAAAGACGCGCGAGCAGAGCAGAGCAACGCAGAAAAAGTGTTGAATGCGCACACGCACTGCTCGTAAACGCCGGCGTGAAAACAAAACACAAATCATACATGAAAAAAAGATGAAATTTTCATGTGTTGTGTTTTTTTTAATAATGCGAAAAATAAATAAACTCAAGGGACATAAAAACAGCGACGGCGCAAAGACGCAAGAGAGTGAGTAAAGCGAAATATGGAAAAATGGCCCAAAATTTCACAGAAAAAAAAAGACAGTGGAACGTTTACGTAGTTGTGATAAAGCTGTTGCTGTTGCCAGCGACAATCGAGTTCAACGGCTACAATTTTGAGGCAATTATGATGGCAGCCAAATGCTACTTGTTTTCCTTCTTTTTGACTTCTGGCACTGACGCCGTTGCGCTTTTCTCAACAAAAAAGTAAAACTTTCAAAAGTTGGTCACTCAACAAATCGAAAACAACTGTCAACAAGTGAGTGGGGAAGAGCTATGATCGGCAGGGCATGCAAAATTTCTTTTGGGTGCGCTTCTGTTGTGAAATATTATAAAAGGGTTCATCAGCAGTTTGGAGACGACTTAAATCTGTCGGTCTCTCCATATGCTGGAAAAATCTCAAGGCGGATATCACAAATTGGGGGAGCAGCTCAGCTGCATGAGCTGTATTCGTCTACCCCATATCTGAAAAATTGGTTGCAGGTACTATATGATATAGTCTTCCGATTTCGATTATTTCTCGGTGACAATGCTAATTTGTGTATAGTTGTGTATAATCCCATGCTCTTAGATACTTTTTTTTACAGTACTCAGAACACATTATCGTTTAAATGTAAAAGTTTGGGTGAAATATCAAAAATACTGAGGGATTAGTTTGCGTGCAACAGTGAAACAGACGGACAGACAGACCTAGCTAAATCAACTCAACTCGTCGTTCTGGTACAATGTGGCCGCTCGAAATTAGTGTAATAGTATTCTGAGAGACTCAAGTAGCTGCACGAAAAATGGTTTAAGTCGGGAGCATGCGATTAATCTACCACAATCACAAACATACCTCCCAAACTTTGCGGTATCTATTGAGAGCTTAAGAGGGAACACTTCTTCAGCCTGCTGAATGGCAGTTAGAATGAAGCACCCGGTGATGGTGAGACCGAAACCCCAATCGACGACGATGGAAAAGACGTTCCACTACCTGCCCGTGTGGAAGTTCGAACAGCGATTGCCCCTTTAAAGAACAACAAAGCGGCTGGATCTGACGGCCTACCGGCAGGGCTATTATAACATGGCGGTGAAGAGCTGACACGGTGCGTGCATCAGCTTTTTTGCAAAATATGATCGGTTGAAAGGATGCCCGACGATTGGAATTTAAGTGTGCTCTACGCCTCTATCTCTGTGTATACGGCTGTGTAAGCTGACGCTAGAAAACACTAGAAGCGCAGTCAAAATTGGGAAGGACTTCTCTCAGCTATCCAGTACCAAGCGAGGTTTCAGACAGGGTGACTCTTTATCATATGATTTCTTCAATTTGATGCTGGAGAGAACAATAAGAGCTGCAGAGCTGAATGAGCAAGGTACAATATTTTACAAGAGTGTACAACTGTTGGTGTTTATGCGTGCAACCCTGGGCAGCATCCATAAGATTCACCAACAGATGGCGTTATATTCACACGTATATTTTCCCACTTATATTAATAAATTCATTTAAATAATTTAATTGAAAAGACTATGGTCTTGTTTTTATTTGAGAAGGTGTAGGGATTCTCTTTTAGCTTCCTGAAGGACCGGCACCTCCCCCTATCCCCATTACCAGAATTCACGAGGAATTCCGGCACCCAATTAGCCCCGATACGAAACAGTTGCCGTATGCCGATGATATTTATATCTTCGAAGTCGTAGTTAATTTCGTCTAACGAAGGACCAGCATCAACACCAATAATAATGTCAGCCTTGATATCCAAGGCAGAATCACTCTTGCCAGCAGGTGCTACTTTGAACTGAGTAGACGATTGAAAAGTAAAGTCTTCTCTCGACGAACAAAATCGAAAAGCTACAAACCGCTACGACTACCGGCTGCGCTTTGAGTATTCGATGCAGAACCTGCTGGTGGAACCAGATGAAGAGGAAGACCTCGACTCCATTGGAAGGATCTGGTGGAGAGTGACCTGGCATCACTTGGTATTACCAACTGACACCAAAGAGCGAGAAGAAGAGATGAATAGCGCGCTATTATTGATTCGACTATAATGGTGTAAGCATTGCCAACGCAGATAAAGAAAAAGAAGAAGAATCGCAAACATCCGAATTGCGCCCTAATAAGGATTTTTCTTTTTTGAGAAGTTCAATTTAATCAACCTGAACATGGAGTTTTAGCCACTGGAAGTTTGTCCGGTTTTTAAACAAGAAATGGGTTATTTTACTAAATTCCTACATCACTTTGCATATCAATTAATTGCTAATCTGCAGGCTCATTCTTATATTTAAAATCTTGAAAATACTACTATTTCTTTAAAAAAAATCTCTAACTCTTAACGTTATTATCATCTTTAGATAGAAAAGGACAGTTTTAAGGTTATAATTAAGAGGTTAATATTATGTTGGATTATCTCTTTTTTCATGTACAAAGGGACGGATCTTAGGATGTAATTAATAACATCCGGCATTATTTGATGTTATAACAAAAAACTTTTCTTTGAAAAAAACCATATTTACCTGATGTGTAACTTAGACTGGGCATAAAAACGGCTTTGCGCGCATGTGCAGTACATAAACTGCGACTGTTTCTACGAATATAAATTTGTATATGTAATAAATAGAAATATATACATATGTATATGTATATATATTTGTATGTTTACCTGCTTTCTTGCCAATTGTCGTCAGTTACACATACATATGTAAGTACAAACGGCAGTATAAATTTCGCTTTTACGCCCTCATTGCGTCGTCTCAGTTAACTGCGCAGCATCAACGGCCGCATAAACAGCTAGCCGATATTTCGTTATGTTTTACTCGCACTTTCGTTGCTTCTGCTTACCTACACTGGGAGAATGCTGCCGAAAACTTCCTATTTTGTTATTGTAAATATGTATACATTTTGCTGTTATCTGTTGTGCAACAAAAAGAAGAAAAAAAAACACTCACGGCCGTGCCTAAATAATTTTTGCATATTTCGTATGTATGTTTGTCGTTGTAATTATGACTACTTTGGAGATAAGCTCTTTGGTTGTTGGTGATTTTTAAATTTTTTTTTTAAACCTACACACATACACATTATATGTACATGTCTTTCTTTGGGTGTGAAATTTCTCAATTGACTCGAATTTCAATCGAATTAACGTAACATTTTGTTGTTGTTGTTTCTTCCGTATTTAACTCTTTTCTCTGTTTCTGTTTAACCTGTCACGCTCATCACACCAAATGGGCACCTACCCATTTGGTTGTTAAAAATTTGACCCAAATTCACACGCAAATTGATTAATCACACAAATGGATATTTCTCTCAACAACTCTTACAACATTTGCCAACTGAAGAGTTCGAAGAAAGGGAGAAATGGAATTCGCTGTGAAGAGGGAATGCAAACATGAATGAGTTATTCGCCAATTAGCCATTTCGTCTTTGGTTCCGGCCGTTTAAAGGTTAAATTATCTAATGAAATGTTGTAGCGTTTAATTGGCAGATTCATTTAAGCACTCTATTCGTCATCGTTGATTTTTCGCATACAATTTTGAAATTTGTTCAACACTTTTAAAAAGTGATATTACTTAAGTGGAAGTGGTTAGCAAATTTCGGTTTATTGGAAAGCACTCGGTTTCTGGCAATGATTCATTTGTATGCAAATATCGGTAGTTTTGTAGAGATTAATACCAGAAAATATAGTTTAGCATTGCTTGCAGATTTCATGAGATATGACAGAATAAAGAAAACTGTTAGGTTTGAGATCATAGACGTGAAATATCCGCCGATATTTTGGAACACTTATATTTTTCCTTTTAAGGAACTTGATCAAAATTCAAAAACCATAAGACTATAAGTATGGGGAATCGGTCGCAGAAAGGTATACGACTCATCATTTCAAGAAAAGTTGGTATGAAGGCTGGATCGCAACAATAACTTTTACGTTAAACAAAAAATTTCATCGATTCAAACGAAATTGGAAATGTTATCGTTAAAGCAGTTATTAAAATATATTTAATTTCGTTTTTATCTGAAAAGAAATGCTGTTGTTAATGTAAAATCGGGAACAGATAATTTTAAAGCGTTAACAGATAATGTTAAAGCGTTAACCGATAATGTTAAACGTTAAAATTGAAGTGTGCTGTTAAGATCATAGCCAGCAGCCATTTTAAAATTAATGTTAATGATTAGTTTGTGTGGTTAAGCATTAACAATTTCATTTCGTTTCGATAATATGGCGCCGAAATGAAACAAAATCAGCTCGACAGTTTTAAAGGGTGGTTAAATTTTCAAGGGCCGATGTTGATTTTGAATAAAACACAAACTATTTAGGAAATTATTGAAATTTTATTTTATTATGATATATTGGTATTACTCAATTATGTATGTAACAAAATATCGGCCAAATGAGCGCCGCGACCTCGGCGGCACACCTCCATACGATGGTCCAAATTTTCGATGACGCTGAGGCATAATGGAGTTTCTATGCCGTTAATGTGCCGAATTATCTCATCCTTTAGCTCTTGAATTGTTGCTGGCTTATCGACGTACACCTTTTCTTTCAAATAACCCCAGAGAAAAAAGTCCAACGGTGTCAAATCACATGATCTTGGGGGCCAATTGACATCGCCATTACGTGAAATAACACGGCCATTGATTTTGTTGCGCAAAAGAGCCATTGTTTCGTTAGCTGTGTGGCAAGTGGCACCGTCCTGCTGAAACCACATATCGTCCACATCCATATCTTCCATTTGTGGCCTGACCGGCCTCATTTTGGAAAAAATACGGCCCGATGATGCCGCCAGCCCATAAACCGCACCAAACAGTCACTCTTTGTGGGTGCATTGGTTTTTCGACAATCACTCTTGGATTCTCATTCGCCCAAATGCGGCAATTCTGTTTATTGACGAATCCACTGAGGTGAAAATGTGCCTCATCACTGAAGATGATTTTCTTCGAAAATTTTCATAATAAGTCTGGATAACTTTAACACGTTGTTGGATTGTGTATCTCTCCATGGTTCAAATTGAGTAAGTCTGAAATAGAGAAATGTCAAATTAAATTCGGAAAAAAACTTGGCGTTTAGGTGTGGTCCAGATTCAACATCGGCCCTTACAATTTAACCACCCTTTATTTTTCATATCAATAAAACGAAATGGCTTTGTTTCGTTAATTGAGCATCTCTATCTGGTACTTTTCCCAAGGGGTATGCTGTAAGTTTTAGATATCTATACATCGCCATTTTTGCATAAATCAAAATTCATGAATTTTTTTTTAGAACTTTGTTAATAGAAACTTAAATGCTGTATATGTTTTAGGTGATAGTAGTAGCTTCTAGTAACGAATCATATTGCTCTCGCCAAGGACATAATGACCGAGCTAATGCTGTTGTTATGTGTATGTATAACCGCTGATTATAGACAGTTATAAGCGAAAAAACAATCTATGTGAACTACAGAATCTGAACTTTGACAAATTTAGTAAATGAAGTAATTAAGGTAAACGATTTTCTAGATCGTATATTCTTGTCTAGAGCAGCTTTAGAGCTGTCATGAGTGTTCAAACACTTAGGAGTTCGCACTGCCCACGTATAGAGAGACTAGACTTGGCTGCCAGAAAGCATGTGGCTGCATCAGAGAGGAAGTAATCCATATTGTCGTCGTTCATTACCAACAGATTCCTCAGATTTAATATTGACTAAAAAGTGGGGAATATCTGGCTGATAGTGGAATCACTGGGTCTAAGATCACTGACAAAGATATACATCAACTTATATGTGATATAGATAATTTTTTTTTCTATAATTCCCATAGACTGTGATTAAATTCTTTTCTCAGATTTGGCGCATAGTGAATCTCTGGTCAATGGTGGATTTACCAGGCCTAAGGCTACATTAATAAGGTCCGGCGTCCGTTTGTTAATGGTGGAATTTAGTCTTTAGTCACACACTATATGTCAAACTCCCATCGTCGGGCATGCTATCGTCCGAACCTTTTCAGCTGTCGGTAGCTATCCCACCCCGCATGTCTTGTGGAAGATAGCAAGGTTGCATTATATTTTCACTCCACTGCAGTTCGACATTCCTTGTTGTACCAGCTCTCTTTCTGGCGGGTACTGGCGGAGTCTCTCACACCACAAATCTGACAACGAATTTGCGCTTTTTTATATGACCCTTGTATTGTAGTACAGCTGGGAACCTTCGCGTTAATTTCGACCGGACAATCCAGGTGCATGATTTTAAACCGTTATCCTTAAAACATTTGCAAGTGTTGGCATTAAGAGTGGGTCCTCTCACCAGAGGCTTTTTGTAATTTTTCAACGGAGTATATTTTTTCATATGATGGATTCCAAGCACTTCGCACAACCTCATGGAGACCCACCTACTCAATTTAGCTTTCTTTCAAACGGATATTTGTTGGCTACTCAGAGGACATTTGGTCTACGACATTCCCATGTCAATGGCCCCATCCTCCAGATTATCTATTGCAGCTAAAAGAAGGCGCTCACATTAAGGTTTCTAAAATTAAAAACACTATAAGTTTTGGATTTTATTTCTTTAAATTAATTAGAAAATAATAAGATTAATAACTAACAGTAGCAGCAAGGAATTCTAACTGAAATGCTTGTAAGAAAAATATATATATTCTCATCCTTGGCATTGTTTATTTTTTTCATTGGAGCTGGTTTCTACCACAACTTTTACAAACTAACGCTGAAGTAATTGACGAGGGCAGCAAAATTTAAGGTAGAGAAGGTACGATCTTCCATAAGACCTTTCAACTGCTTGCGTATGCCGATGATATTGACATCATTTGGCCTGAATAACCACGCCGGAACTCCAGATTTAATAAGAAAGCTAGGCGAATGGGTCTGGTAGTGAACTTTCAAATACTTTTATTCGTAAATACTTTTATCTATCTAGGAACCAGCGTAGAAACCAGTAACAATGTTCGTCTTGAAATCCAATACAGGATCACTCCTGCCAACAGGTGCTAATTTGGACTGAGTAGGCAAATAAAAAGTAAAGTCCTCTCTCGAAAAACAAAGACCAAACTCTATCAGGCAGAAAAGGTAGACGAACGTACATTAAAACCAGAAAGTTTCCGGATATTGTTTTTTTCGATATTCACGGTCTTGGTTCATCATGAATAAGAATACTATTTGAGCATTTTGAGGCGTTTGCGCGAAAATAAACGTCGTAAACGGTCGGAATTGTGGACCAACAGATTATGGATTTTTCATGACGATAGTGCGACATCGCACCGAGCTGTGAACCATTTAAGACAAAAACTCGTTCAATACCATCGATCGAAGAGCCTGTCTGTACTTGAGGTATTCTATAAGCGTCGAACAACTAAAACAAGAGATAAGACTGTAACGCTATTATTGATTCGGTTATAATCAGGTAAGCGGTGTCTACGCCAAGGAAGAAGAGGAAGAATAATACCATAACATGCAGAAATATTTCTCAATAATTTGTGCTAAAATTTTCACTTTGGATTTCGTTACGAACACGTTAACTGAACTTTCTCGACAAGTACACGATTACGAAATAAATAATTATGTTTTATCGCACACAAACATAAATACTCTTGTAGGCATAAAGTATATTGTTATACGAAAAGTAAACAGATTTAGTTGGTCGCTTTTCTCTGCTATTTGCACTCGTAAATTTGACGGACGACAGCGGCAGCTTCTAAGAGGTTAGTGACAACAAAAGGTAATGGTCGACACACATACAAGTACATTCATACTCGACAAAGCAGAGCGTGTCATGCATGCCACATACATTGGATCGCCGAAAACTCCAGACACCTGCTGAGTGAATGCCTCGGAGCGAGTGCGTCTCTTGACCAGCAGTTAAATCCAACGCTCGATGCGGGGTATTAACCAGTTTTCCATTGTTTTATTATTATTTTTCCGTCGCTGCAACACTGAAAACGCGCTGCCTCTCTGCTGCTTTGGATTGACATGGTAAGCTTATTTTTGATTTAATTTAAATTTTTTTTAAAGGTTTTAGCCACAGAAAAAACGAGAAAATAATAACACATAAGTAATACGTACGAATATATGTATGTACGTGGTTGTGGCATGTTAAATTGAAGAGCGGTGCATAATGGTAATTACTTTGCATGGCAGCGTGTGTGCAGCGTGTGTAAGTAATGTGAAGTTTTTGGACTTTTTGAGTTGCCTTTTTAAATTTATTTAATTTTATTTTTTGCTTTCATTGTAAACATTTTTTCACATTTCTTTAATTGTATATTTTCCAAAGTGGCGCTAAGAGGAGTGAAAAATGGCCAATGGCCTGACCGATTACATAGCGTGTCACTCTTTATTATTTGCACTGCATTCAACGGTTTTTTTCTGCATCAACTGGTACAGTGCGTACATTAGAAACATTTAATCTGCTTCGGTGGAGTGGTTATGAGCATTAGTATATATAATATTTTATATATGTGTGTATATGTGTACTTGCAGTAATGGCAATAGTGCGTTAAAAAAAAATCAAGTTTAAAAAAAAATTGTTTGCACTAAAGGATTTTAAGATATATTTTGTTTTACATAATATTTGGTGTTTCTTATTCAATTCGTCATATCTTAGGATTTTATTTTAATGATTTATATACAATACTACTCTGGATATTTATACTACATAAATTCTTTTTATGCAAATCGAGCCCTAAATACGAGATTTTTGAATAGATCTGTCCATGCTCCCAGGCAAAAAGCAGCTCAATTCTAAATATCACGGCTGTTACGATAAACGAATTGCGCTTCCGAGAAGTGATTAATTATCTCTTATAGCCGGAATTGTATGGTATTGATCTGGACTACATTTACTTTCAACAAGACGGCGCTACGTGTCACACAAGCAACGAAACCATGGATCTTTTAAGGGAAAATCCATTGAGACCACATGAAAGATAAGGTCTTATACAATAGGCCAAAGTCCTATCAAGACCTTAAAGATGATATTCGAAAAAGTTGTTGAGGGAATACAGCGGCCACTTTGCGATTTGGTGATGGAAAATTTCATAAAAATGAAACGATCCTGTAAGCTTAGCGGTGAGGTCTATTTGACTGACATTGTTTTACATTATTAATATCATAATAGCATATCTTTCTCTTTATATTGGAAAAAAATCCGATCATTTATTTAAAAAAGAAATGGAGTTTTTCTTTGAATATCAGAATTACACCTTTTATTGGAAAACCCTGTATATTGATTAGAAGCTACTTTTTCCATTTCTATGATAGTTTTCGAATGAAAAGTCTCACTCGATCTAGTTGTAGTGCCATTGGAAAAGAGAATAAATCATGAGGCATGGATTTGAATGGTCAATTTGTAGCTTGAGGGTATAAAGGACGGTTCCATTCTCGTCGTTCCATTTTCAATTTTATGAGCTGTGGAGAGAAACTTAAAAAATCTGTAAGATGGTTCAAAATTTCTATTAGTGGCATGTTTCCAATGTTTACCTCTCTTGAGTCTGTGACAAGAGTGTTGTATATACTCTCCCCAGCTGAATTGGTATAACAAAATAGTTTATTCATCAAAACAAAAGTGATATTTTACAACAAAAACTTCAACAAGTTGAATTAATTTTAATCCATTTAGGTTTTTTTGCATTTTTTTATGCTTTGATCACCGCTACGAATTTATTTAGGTATTTTTAATAGCCTACAAAAAAATAAAAATTGCTTAAAAATGCCACAAAAGTTGTTGAATAATTAATTTTGTTTAGTCGAAATGCGCGAAACCGCATTTTTGGCGCATTACAAGCTGCTATTACATACCGTTACATGACTTTGGCAGTGACTGAGTAACAGACGAAATGATGGGTACCACTACTGCTGCTGTTACTGTCGTTCTTATTGTTTGATATGAAACTCTTGTGGTGTACGTGTGCGGCAGTAATTTTAGTTCTTGGTTTGAAGTGAAAAAAAAAACAAATCATTGTGTTGGTCTTTTTGAAGTATTTTCAGACAAATGAAATGCTTTGTTATTGGATTATATAATATAAACTCAGTAGCATATTGATGAAACTTCAATTTAACACAAGAAATAATTGCAAGTCATTCAAATGCATGTGATGTTTTTACTGCGTAAAATTTGAGTGTGAGCGGCGGAAGAGGAATTAGCTATGGAGGATATGAGCAAAAATACCCTCGTTATAATCACAATATTTTTTTTTTCTAGGAATGTCCTATAGGGATTGTGTTGTTTCTGAATTTAATTTTTTTCTTGGAATTTTTTTTCTTGCCAAAAGTTTGTCTGATCTGAATTTCATCGTGTCACATTTTATGTGTTGGGATTTCGCTTGTAATCTTTTGAGAAGCTTAATTTTTAATTAAGGGTTTTTTAATAAGAGGTGTTATTTTGACTAGCCTGCTATACCAGTAGATAAAACTTTTGCAGCTGTAATCTCTTCATATTTGACAAGTTAAAACTTCGTCAGTAAGAGACAAGCCAAGATTTATTGTTGAAAAGTCTCCCCATCCTCAACGTTTAATTGTTTGGTGCGGTTTATGGTCCGGCGGTGTCATTGGACCTAATATTGTATTTTTGAAAATGAATGGATTGCGTAATCGAAAGGAGATTATGATCGGCATTGGATGATATTGATCTGGACAATGATTATCCTCAAGAAGAAGACACAACGTGAAACCATGGATCTGGTGAAGGTGAATTCTTCTTTGAATATCAAAACAACACTTCTTATTTGGAAACACTTTATTACAAAATTTTCTGTTACTTTTCTTTTGCCTTTATTAAATACAGCACTAATGATGATATAATATTATAACTTAATTGTTAATTTTTTTATTTAATTTTATTTACTGATAAATAAATAAATATAAGAAAAGTGTGTAATTTACCATATATATAATAAATATAATAATAAGTTAATGATAATGCAAGTTAATGCAAAAAAAAGATATTTTATGCCTTAAAAAAAAAAACAAAATATTATGCTGACTTTAGCGTGATCCCAAAAATATTTGATAACCTTTATGAAAAAAGATGTATCTTAATTTACTAACGACTTTTTATTTTATATGTCATATAATGAAAATTGAAAATTATTAATAGAAATTACAAATAGGATTTTTATTGAGGAATGTTTAAGCAAGAAGAAAATTATTATATTTGAAAATTCACAAAGAAGCTCGATATATCGGTGTCGCATGAGTTAATCGGAAAAAACCTCATGGACCGAGTTTCCATCTGCGAGTTGCTGCTTAAACGTAACAAAATCAACTTCTTCGGAAGCCATTGTTGACGGGTGACAAAAAGTGTCTCACTTACAGCAACGTCCAATGGAAGCGGTCTTAGCCGAATGGCCAGGAAAGTTTTCTTGTGTGTTTGGAAGGATTGACAAGGAATCATCCCAGCGAGCTGCTCCTGTATTGTCAGCAACTGGACCGCCTGAAAGAAGCACTCGCCCGGAAGTACCCAGCTTTGGCCAAAAGGAGAGCAATAGGACAACGCCAGACCACACATTCGCTAGAAGCTCCGAGAACTGTGTTTTTTATATATCCACCTTATAGTCCGGACCTCGCAATAAGGGATTACCATTGGACCCTATATATGGCAAATGATTTAGCTGGTGAAGAATTGGTCTCAAGAGAGCCTACGAAATGTGAGTGTGCATCTTGATGGTTTTCCAACAAATGGAATTTGTTCTAAGCTGCCTCCGAACGGCCGGTTTTTATGAGGAGCCCTTATTTTATGTCAGAAATATACTCGGAGGGGTTGACATTTCTTGCCGAGGGGAAACCGAATTTTAATTTAAATAAAAAGTCAATAGAATTTTTTTAATTGCGGTCGCTCTTCGGCAGGGAATGTCAACCCCTCCGAGTGTATTTCTGACATGAAAATTAAAGCTCCTCATAAAAAATCTTCAGCCGTTCGGAGGAGGCTTAGTATAAGCTGTAGGCTACAACTACATTTGTTGGAAAAAACCAACAAGACGCAAAACCAAAAATTGGACGAGGAGCTCGGAGGAGCGCCAAAAATATATGTATATATTCCATTCCTTTTGTATTTCAAAAAATTTAAAAAAATTCCTGTTTTGTTGTCTATGCATATATGTAGGTATGTGTATGTATGTATGTTGTCACCGGAGCACCCTAATACGTATGCACACATGTGTAAAATATGATAAACCGCTTAAATTGGCACTCGACGCTGGTTGTTTTGGCAAAAGAAACCAAGCCAACCAACCAGTGCGAACCAGATCGAGATAAAAGGTAATAATCAGTGACTAAAGAAAAGGCATCAAAGGCAACCAACAACCAGGCCTAAACAGCATTAACAAAAAGAAAAGAAACAACTGTAATAATAATAATAAGTAGCCCTTATCAATGTTGGCAATTAACAATGCCGCCGTCGCGATTCGCTTCCCGAATTTTATGGCTTTTCATTGCCAGTGAAAGTTTACAGACGCCAGCATGTACGAGTACGAGTATGTTGGCTGCCAAATGCGCATGCGTATGCGTACGAGTATCTTGTGCGTATATATGGTACATACGAGTACATACTCGTATTATTGATGCGTAGCGGAAGCGCGTATGTACTTAAGCCAACGAGTACACGTATGTTGCAATTACTCAACACATGCGTGTTGTTGCCCTAAGCTGCTTTGCTTTATTTTGTATTCACGTGCTTATCTAATGGGTGGATAGTCAAGCCAACAAGTTTTTTATTTTATTTACTCGTTTTTTTCTTTTTTTTTTAATTTTTTCTCAAAAATATTTTTAATTTTTTTTTCCATCCACCTGATTTGTTGACTTTGAAATGCGTAAGTTAAATATTTTGTTGCGCATTTATTTAGATAGGTTTTGCTTTTGCTTTCCCTTTTCCCCTTCCCCCTTTTATTCACTTGTTCACCACTGACGAAATCGAAATTGTCGTGCATTTGCAATTAACATGCAAGCAGGGCGACGAAGAAACGCGCAATGTTAACAACAAAAGTGCATAAAATAGCGACTTAGTAATGGCAAGAGTATTTACATACGTACATATGTACATATTGACCAAGCGCAACCAACTTCATTTTACTCGTAGCCTCAGCGTTTCATTCACTTCCCCATCTTGCATCCTACATAGCTGGCATTTGGATCAGTGACAGCTCCGAAGATTACCTAACTTTGCGCAATCGCTTTTTGGTCTTCATTCACTTTTATTTGCTATGAGTTTTTGCTTTGGGCCACAGCAGCGTGTGTGGTTGGTTGCAGCTCCTTTCGTTGTTGGCCGACTTAAACGTAAAAAGTTTACTTTTCTTATTACTTCACTGGCTTACAAGTTTTCGTCATCTTCTTCCACTTTGTTGACTTTTTTTGCTTAACTTTTTGTGCCATCAATTTCACTTTCATCCAAAAATACCACAGTACAGGCCATCACATTCGGCTAGTATGTAACTGCATGTGTGTACCTATGTACTCGTATGCATGGATGTGAGGAGTTCTCTTTGTAGTTGTGCATTGAAATTGTGCCGCCGTGCAGGCGTGTCGCACTTGTTAAAATTGCTGAAGCAATCGCAAGCATAGAAGATGCTATGCAAAGGGAACAAGTAAGAAAGTAAGGAAGCGCAAACATCAGATGACAGGCTCATATTTCTGTTCGTTGCAGGTCGACTGAAAGTACAATGAAAATATACTTCTATCGTGTGGGCGGTTCCCATTCAAAAGTCTTTATTCACTTCGTATATCTTATTCTTCTTTATTGGGGTGGGCACCGCTTACACGATTATAGCCGAATCAAAAATACCGCGATCGTTCGTTCGTTCGTTCCTTCAGTTTGCTGTTTGGCGCCAGTTGGAAATATCTAATGAAACCAGGTTGGTCACCAACGTATCCTTCGTGTATACATGTAAATTTTCGAATTGCGGTCGCCCCTCGGCAGGGAACGTCAACCCCTCCGAGTGTGTTTCTGACATGAAATAAAGTCTCCTCATGAAAAAACTATCAGACGTTCGGAGGCTGCTTAGACTAAACTGTAGGTTTCTCCATTGGTTTGGAAAATCGTCAAGAGGCAAAACCACAAATTGGAGGAGGAGCTCGGCTGAAAATCGTTGCAGCGGTTACAAGGCTCCAAGTATATACCTATAGATGCTTACACTACAAATGCCATTTTTGGAAGGTGTTTGGGTAAGGCTAGAGTGAAAAAATATTGGGCAGACTTAACTAGACGGACTCGACATATAGTTATCGGTTGTCCGTTAAACAAAGCGTAACAAACAGCTAATGCAGATACTAACAGCAGATACTGTAGAAAACGTACTCAGATGATTGTACACAGCGCTCTGGACGATCTTCTGACGAGTTACCAGTATTGTACTCCTGAGAGTGAAATTTTCTCTCGAAAATCTGGGTAACGCAAAGTCTCGCATTGCCATTAGATTTCATCGCCGCATATCTGGTCTGAAAAAGTAGAGTTAAGGTGGGCAGTCAGATCCTGCCATTATTTTAACCGATCAACATCAAAAATTATAGGACAAATTCTAATTGGTTCCATTGTGGAAGGCTTTAGATGTGAGTGTATTTCTGACATAAAATAAAAAGCTCCTTAATGTCACAACATTATTTCTTTAGACTGTCTAAGCAAATAGCAATCTACTTTGAGTCCAATAAAGAGAACGTGTTTGGCATTTTATAAAGACACTATTATCAAAATTTTTAAATATACATATAGATATATGAGTAGGTATCGGTTTGTCATAATATCGTTAAGTCCAAAAATTGCTTCACGATTTTAGTAATTAATTTTAACCCAATAAAAATTTTCAAGGGTTAATATGAATACATAACGATAAATTTGGTATTAAATTTGCTTTAAAGGGTGCTGCCAAAATATTAATTTATTAAAAAACGTTCTCCCTACTGTACTTTGCGTGTTTGAATTTCCTATCTACAACCCTTTGTGCTAATGCAATTCTTCAAAAAAAAAATTGAAAGAAAAATCGAACAAAAATAATATCCCCTTAAACACAATAGCCGGGTATAAAACAACAAAAACAAGTAGAAAAGTTTGCAGGCTTACCAACTGACATTCTTTCGCTCGACTTTCTTACTTTTCATTCTGTTATAAGCTTACATACGAGTATTCACACATGTACACATACTTTTTGCTTGCTTCGGATTGTTTTCTTTATTTCACTGGCATAATTGTTCAATTTTTGTTGAATTTTTTTTTGTTTCATTTTAAAGTATTTTATGTTTTTGTTGGAAGTTGGTTTTGTTGTGATTACTCAACCTTTGTATGCATGGTACTTACACCGCAGTTGACGCCGCCGCCACCACCAACATCACTGCAGTACTAAAAGCAAAAGCCAGAGCGTGAGAGCATCCCTCCGGTATTGTCAAGTCTTAGTAATTGCCAAACTTGCTGAAGGGAAAGTAAATTCGGGTTTACATACCTACACACGACAATATACGCGTGTACAGATGTATGTATGTATGTATGTATTTTTGTATGTGACATACAAATATTGTGCTGTCGAAATTTTTATTGAATCTTAAAATTCCGAAGCGTTTAATAAACTCATAAATGTAAAAGAGGTTTTTAGTAAGTAAACGCATAGTAAATGCGTTAATGAAGCGGTTCTAGCAGACAATGAGGCGAATTGTTCCGCTTTTTACACACCAAAAAAAATTACATGAAGTATTTTAAGTAAAAAAAAAAAATATATACATATATTTATATACAAAATTGGCTATATTTTATGCTTATGTTTTATGACCGCCGGCGAACCAATCAATTAATGTATTGTCTTCAATTGATATGATACGTTTAGGTAAAATTAAAAGTCTTAGATTTAAAGAAAGCTAACACTATATTTGATCATAAACTAGCATGGAAAATGGGCAAGTGAAAATTGATAGATTTAACGGTTTTAAGCTTTTAATTGCAGTTTTTATGACCTTTTACGCAATAAAAAAACTTATAGATTCAATCTGGTGGTATAACTAATACACTCATGCATACTCGTATTTGGTAAAATCAAGTCATCTATTATTTTTGCAATAGATGGCGATTGGACTATGCTAGATAGCGTACTGCAAAGAAAAAATGCGCTAAATTCTACAATTTTTCTACGATAAAGTCGAAATCGCAAGTCCGGCAACTGAAAATGTGAAAATGTGTTTATGGTCCTGATATAGTGACCAGCAATCATTCACAATTTCGGTTTCGTGGATAGAATATTGTAAATCATCGAGTCCGACCCTCGCGTTTGGAATCGCTTGAAAAAGTTTGGATACACAAACGGTCTCCAAGCCGAGATTAACGGCCAGAAAGGTTTTGCTGTGTGTTTGGTGGTAATGACAAGGAACAGCTCACTATGAACTGCGCCCATACGGCCAAATTCTTAATTTGGCCAACAGGAGCGGAATTGTGTACAATTCCAATCCACATACATCGATAGTGACTCGCCAGAGGTGCCGAGAGCTTGGTTGGTGAAGAATTGGCCTTAAGAGAAGCGTGTGAAAATCGAATAACCCAATTTTTTGCCAATATGGGCAAAAGTTCTTGTGAGAAAGATGTCATTACGTCCACGTTGCAATCAAAATAATACAAGTTTTTCGACATAAATCGGATAATTCAAGTCTTCAATATAATACAAAAATACTTATTACTTGTCCAATATTTAGGAAAAGCTTTCTTCGCTTAACGGTCAGTAACTGAGTTTTTATAGTTGAGTGAATTGGAGAATATTTTCAGCGCTTGGCATCTTCTTTATTAAAAAATATTAAAAGCCGGACATATTCATAAGCCAGTTTACATATACAATATATATTTTAGTACATGGGAAACCATTGTCCGACTGTCCGTCAGTTTGTACACAAACTAGACACTGAGGTTTTGAGATATTTCAACCAAACTTGGTACATGGATGCACTTTTACATTTAAACGATCATTGGAACAGTACCACTATGATATATATACATACATGCGACCGATTTATCAGATTTGAAATTTTAGGTCTTAAACCCATGAAAAAAATATTTAATAGCATTACCATAAATTAAATTGCATATTGGTACTGAGTTCAATAAATTCGGAGGACTTTATCATAAAAATCCCATACAACCGATTTGTTCAGGTATGAGGTTTTGGATCAAAAACCCGTAAAATAATCATCTTCGGTATTAAACATACACTCAAATTTGAATAAATATTGACCCTGGAAGACATCGAAATTGAATTTTGCAATTAATTTGATAAGTTTATGCTAGCAACATCCTGCGCTCAATATCCCTCGCATACTGTAGGCAATAAGTTTGGCTTCCTGCCATTTAGTGGACTAATGCATACATGCATGTGCATGTTTATATGTACTCATGGGTGCTTATATGCATATGCAGTTCTGAACTGCACAGTAAAGTTATAAACTTAAAGTATCTGCTAGAAGCTAAACTTGAGGTGCTTGGTAGGTCGCTGGAAAGCTTGCTTGTTTGCTTACCTATTTACCATAGATGCTTGTCAGCATCGGGTATGGCTGAAACACGCCAGTTTCTAAGTGTTGAAAGTTTGGCTTATAGAACCACTTATGGTACTCCTACTGCCTCGCTCCACCAATTTTGAAGAGCCAATACGCTCAATACTTTCTCGAAGCAAAAAGTGTGCTTGATAGATTTTCAAAAGCTTGTATAAATGAAAGCTTGCATTAAAGGGATGGCCATTTCTATAGAGTTAACCCTCGAACTCCTTCAAGAACCATTGATGTCGTAGAAAACATTTATGGGTATCATTTAACATCATTTTCCCTACTTCTAAATATCCTCTCCCTCCTTTTAGCAATTTTAACGCGTTGTGCAGTTGTTAAGCGAACCATTTTCACAAATGCACGACTTTTAACTAAAATAAAATATGTTTGGTTTGACAGTTAAACTCGACAAACGTAAAAATACAGCCCTGTGCTTTTGAAACCACAAAATGGATATCCTTAAATATTTGAAATATCCAACTTAGGTTTAGTCATTGATCATTGCTGAGGTATACATACGTAAACGGTGACTTAGTGTGATTAAATTTAACACAAATTGTATTAAAATGTCTTTAGCTAACATAGTTTTTGTATATTATCAATTGAAGGCGAAAAAAATTATCGAAAAGAAAATTCAAACCAGCATGCATGAGCTCCATGGAAGAAGAGCTTAGATTCACTGTCGTACCAGTCCACCCACAAATTGTCCGAATAACTGAATGTCAGCCTCATTACGTCGCTTATACCATATTTACATACCCACATACCACATGTAAACCAAAAATAAACAATTTTGCCACATGTGTACATTGACGAGTCACATAAAAATAAATCAAACAAAAAACGTTTTAGTGATGCGAACGAGTATTTAGGTTGAACGCTAAAAATTCCGACAGGTGAAGTGAAATTGGTTTCCTTTTCATTTGCGCAAATATTGACAGACTGCGAAAGTGGTGCCAAGCGATGGGGTAATGCCAACGCCCAGAAATGTATGAATGAACGTACGACTATGAATGTACAATACGAGTACACGGTGGGTAGGGTAGCGTGCAAGGTGAATAGTGTGCGAGTCCAACAATAAAATTTTGAAAATTTGAACAGCTTAGTTACACCTAGTTGACGACGGGCGGACAATAGAGATGTGGCAATTGTTTGTGTTAGTTTCATTTTTTTTTGCCTTTTTTTGAATAAATAATTTTTGTGAAAAAGAAAATAAAATTACGTAAATGCAAAACCAACTAGAAGACCCCGGTCACACGTTATGGAGTCTTCATGCATTTTGTTGATTTTAGATTTTATAAGTGATATTGTAAAGGAGGGGATGGGCAAAGTATAAGAAGAGTCCTAATGAATCTTCAACTAATGCAAAATATTAAATTTTTCATTATATTGTACATCAAACGCAATATGTGGATACATACCTTGTAACCAGAATGTTTCCGGGAATTGTAAATAAAACGAAAAATTTAAATTTTTACCAATATTTATTTTATCGCTTTCGGAATATGTACTTTCTGATATGTCACCTCTTTTTCCAATCATCGAAACATGTTTTGTGGGCGCTGTCCGAAATCGCCTTCAATTCCCTCTGTGAATTTTCCTTTACGGCCTCAATAGAGTCGACTTGAGTTGGTAACTTGAGTTTTGGAAACAAAAAAAAAAAAAAAAAAATCGCATGGGGCAAATCCGGTGGATACAATGTTTAATCGATGGTATTGAACGAGTTTTTGGTCTTAAAATCGTTCACAACTACAGCTCGGTGCAAGGGCGCATTATCGTCATAAAAAATCCATGAATTGTTGGCCCACAATTCCGACAGTTTACGACGGATTTTTTCGCGCAAACGCCTCAAAACGCTCAAATAGTACTCTTTATTGACCGTTTGTTCCATTGGAACGAATTCATGATGAATCAAACCGCGAGTATCGAAAAAAACGATGAGCATCTCCTTCGTTTTTGAACGACTTTGGCGTGGATTTTTCGGTTTCGGCGCATTTTTCTCCTTTCATTCAAAGTTTGGTGTTCAGATTTATTATTTTACCTACTAATGGAGGTACGCGTCAGAGTCTAAAAGCCTTCCAGGAAATATGCAAATTAATATCTCGAGTTATGCCGATCGCTATTTGTTAGTGATCTTCTTCTCTAAGTAAAGTATTGTATGTGCTGTTCTAGGTTCTCAATTCGTCGTCGGTTTAGCTGGAATTTGGTAATTTTTTTTTAATTTATTTAAACAAAAAATTAAGTTAATACTTATAATTGCGGTCGCCCCTCGGCAGAGACTCTATGAGTGTATTTCCGACATGGAGGAAAGAATTCTCATAATAAAACACCAGTCACCAGGAGATGTTTGGAAAACATCAAGACGCAAAACCACAAATTGGAGGAGTAGCTCGGCCGAAAATCGTTTCAGCACTTACAAAGCGCCAAGCATATACTCGTATTTGTCCGAATAATCGCAATCGACCATATAGACCGATTTCGATAAATAGTTTTGTATTGGATAGAGAATACGTTGAAGTTGGTCCCCCAGAAATGTGAAAACAAAATTTCAAATAGAAGGGTGAGAAAGTGGGGATGATTAATTTTTTCCAACGTAGAACCGCACATGTCCTGGTGCTACAAAATAAAAACACTAAAAAATAAAACCGCCGATAATTTAGAAAGCAAAAAATAATACATTTAGCCATACTTTAAAAATTTTGAGTTGGCGCTTAACAATTACTTAATAGATATTTCTAAAATATCTTAAATTAAAGAAATAATCGAATTAAATTAACAATAAATCGTGAAATATCCAGCAATAACTGTCGTTACAAGATCTATTAGAAATTTTAGAATGCTTGAAGTATATGTACGTTCCCGCATAAATGTATTATTGTATGTGAGATCTCACATATATGTAAGTACTCCATAAGACTTAGAGCTCACATAAAAGTACCCCATAGAGCTTCGGCTCTTCAGGTCGATTAATATTAATTAAGGTAAAGTTAAAGTATTATTTTCTGCTTTTTAGTTTATGGGCAGTTTCATTTTTTAAGCTTATAAGTATATACCTACATATGTATAAATTTGGATAAGTTGCTGGCGCTGGATTTTTTTTTTACAACAAATTTTTTTCTTTATGCACATTTTTACTACAAATGAGATGTGTGCTTGACCATAATGATTTTGAAAAATCTATCTGTTACACATCTTGAAATTGAGAAATTAATGAATATTTCATTAATCAAAATTACGTAATTTTTTAAATATTTATTTATTTTTATATATTATATATTTATGTTCTTCTTTCAGCGTTCATTATTTCTGTATTAACTATAGCAGTTTGTCAATAAAACCCTGTTAAAATTGTTAAAATATTAATATTAAATTTAGCGCCCAACAATTCATTTACTTGTGCTTTGAGCAAAAGCAAATACAAAAAAGGTAACAAAAAAGAGAAATTATTTATCCATTACAATTAGGTTGTCACACAAAAGGCACAAGACAGAAACGTGTGTGCGGAAGGCGAGTAGAAAAGCACCAAAGCAAGTGAACGCACTGCGAAATTCCAATAATAGAAATTACAAAAAATTGAAAAAAAAACAATAACGATGTTGAATAAAATGAAGGAAAAAAAAAACACTTTTGTAAGTAACAATATAAAAAAAAAGAAATTTCGCTAATTTTCTGTCCTTTGGGGGTCCAACACCAATAATAAAGATACAGGTTATAAGTGCTATTGTTGTTGTTGTTGCCACTAATTATTTTTAATATATAATAAGTATGTTCATTGAAGCTTTGTTGCAAAAGTGCTGCTTGCCAACTACCTACTTTACATTGAATAATTAGCAATTGAAGTTCGTCAACGAAAGAAATTGACGTAAGCGTAGTGAGGTAGTTAAGCTTACAGCCAATACAGTAATACCCAGTAGGGAAAAATTTATATTTATAAAATTTAAATAAAAAGGATATACATAAAACTTGATTTTATTAATTCAAATTACCACTTGTAGAATCAGTCTTATAACAATTCACTCCAAATAACGATTTTCAAATTTTCTTATTTTTTATTCTCATTTTCCTTAAAATGTGGAAAATAGATTAATAAGTTTGCAAGTCGTTTCAACAATTACTTCTGCTGGGTACTCAACTACCCACTGTATATATATATTTGGTGGTGTTTAAAACCACTCCCAAGCAGCTACTTTTTACGCCTGTCCATTCAGTTTACACAAGAAATGCTAAGTTTGTTCTCCTAAAGACTGCCTGCCATCGTCTAACAGGTAGATAATTTATATCAAACTTTACTGAATAAAATAAGGCATCTTCGTTCATCTATTATATATTGTATATTACTATTGATGAGTGCATAAGTTCATTCCCGATTTCAAGTGCAAACTAAAATTGAAATTTTTTGAAGAAAGCGCTTTTATTAATCAATTATGTATTCGCTATCATGTTCGGCAATCCACTCCCAACGTTCAACCAATTTACGGATGCCTGATTCATAGAAATCGCGCGGTTTCTCGTTGAAAAAGGTGTCAAGGTGGTTTTTGACGTCTTCCACATTTTTAAATTTTTTTCCATTCAAATTGTTCTGCAGCGATCGAAACAAATGATAATCAGAAGGTGCAATGTCGGGTGAATATGGGGGATGCGGCATGATTTCCCAATTCATCTCCTTCAGTTTGGCCAGGGTCGGTTTTGCAACATGTGGCCTGGCGTTTTCATGATGGAAAAGAACTCCTTTGCGATTGGCCAAAATCGGACGTTTTTCATCAATTGCTTTCTTCAATTCGACCAATTGCTGACAATACTTGTTGGCAGTGATCGTTTCTCCAGCTGGCAAGAGCTCAAAATAGATCACGCCTCGGATATCCCACCAAATGCACAGCAGTACCCTCATCGGTTTCGACATCGGTTCCGCCCCTTCGTGTGCCTGTTTCCATGTTCTTTTGCGTTGAACAATGTTGTACAGGACCCATTTTTCATCACCAGTCACGAGCCGATCCAAAAAAGGTTCGTTTTTGATCCGTCGAAGCAAAGAAATTGCTATTGACATACGATCCACTTTGTTCTTTTCACTCAACTGATGTGGCACCCATGTATCGAGCTTCAAAGTGTACCCAACCTTTTTTAAACGACGAAACGCAGTTGATTTGTTGACGTTCAATTCACTGGCAACCTCTTCCGTCGAAATACGTGAGTTATTCGCAACTAAAGTCCTTAGAACATCGTCATCAAGCTCAGAAGGCCGTCCACTGCGAGGTTGATCTTCGAGGTTAAAATCTCTAGAACGAAATTTCGCGAACCATTTCTTTACTGTGCGGAGTGTTGGAGCACGGTCCAAATAAACTTCGCGAATATCTTTAGTTGCAGCGCCCACTGTTTTTCCTTTGCGGAATTCGTATAACATAATATGACGCATATGATCTTTTTCGTTGTTCATTTCCATGCGTCTTTTCACTAAGCAACTTAAATCAAAATGAAGTTATTTTATGCTTGACTTACAGTTCGGACTGTCACCTTTCCAACGATATATAATATGTATATATTTCTTTCACGAGCGCCACTCTCAAACGATTCGTACGGCATCCAGCGGAATCGGGCAAGAACTTATGCACTCATCCAATAGCAGACCCAGCGCCTTGCCTTAATTACATGCTTTTATATTACATTAAGAGTGATAATAAAATACCTATACCTATACGGACAATTCTCATAAAATTACTTGAGTTAAACTAAGCGGTTTCAGGTAAGAAAAGTTCAAGCAGCCCGTACGAACGAAGGAAAAACTATAAATTATTTTCAACATAAGGATTTCTCATTGAGGGAGATCCCTCACTTGGGTACAATATATCTATTCTGTATAATTCATTGAGATGACATTTGTCATAGTACACGCTATGGGATTGCTCGGCTTTTACGCTTGTAAATGCAAAGCTTCAGATACCATCTTTCGGGTTATGGAATGGACCAAGCCAATCAATTAACTGCTGGGTGACCCTTGGTCCACATCCGAAATTTTTTATATATTAATCCAAACCATAGAAACAGAGGGCAAAGGCTACCTATGCATCAAATTTCAAATAAATCGAACTATGAAATAAAATTTTTCGAATAGATCAGTCCCAGGTCCTCTTTCCATTGTGAAAAATAGATGTTAAAATCGGTCAAGCCGTTTCGGAGGAGTATCGTGTCTAACACTGTGACACGAGAATTTTATATATTAGATATTAACCTTGGTCCGAAGTAGGTGAGTAAGTTCAAATGCGTTTGAATTTGAAAATAGACAGTTAACAGACTGGTTCCCAGGTCTCACTTATGTAGAAGCCAATGAAAAGGCGGATGAATAGATCATGCTAGTACCGCTGGCGATGCTATCACCATCGACTCTCTCTGATCTTTCAGCGCTTTCAAATGTTGTCTAAGCAGTGGAAATACTGACAAATTTCCATTGAAGGATGTACTTCCAAACTATTGTGGGGCCCAACTGTTACAAACATTAAGGACAAGAAAACGTGATATTGTTGTATTGATGGGGCATCTACCCTTGAGACATTATCTTCACAAGCTAAATAAAGTGAAATCGGCTGAGTGCAGAGCATGCACAGAAGATAACAAAGCGCTGGAACACTAAAAAATCATCGAAATCGGAAGACTATGGAAGATAGCGCCTCTACAGCCAAGTATTAAGATTTATTGGTAAAAGCTATATATGTTACCAAAAAACGTCGAAATAGGTGCAGAAATAAACCAATTCATCGAAAAGCTGAAATTTTATGTCTGTACAATTTTGAGACAACGTGGAATTTTATAGTTAGTTTTTTTTTTACATACATACATTATCAAACCGAGTATTGAATCTTTCTCCCACCTGAGCTTAGCCTTCCTTTCTTTCTTTTTATTTGTAACTGACATTTTTCTAGTAGGCGTTGGCGAATATTGAAAGCTTAAAGATAAAAAGGTGTGAAAAATATTTTAAAAGTAAAAACTATTTCTTAAGTAAGCTTAATTAACGTAAAAGCATTTGTGTAAGCACGTTGTAAGACTGTGCGACAAATTGAGGGTGACATTGTTAAGGTGAGCATGTAAATTACTAGGTTATAAAAAATACTTTGCTAAAAAATTAAAATTTAAGGGTAATATTCTTTATGAAAATTTTATTTAAATTTATTAAGACCAGTTAAGAAGTAGGAGCTCGTACGAGAGAGCGAAAGATGATTTCAACTATTCCAAGATATACTTCGGCGCAAATGGCGGACACAGATCAGCTTTTCGACCCGGCGTGATAGCGAATAAGTTCTGGAATCTGCACATTTTTACCTTTTTAATTTTTTCCAGACCCTGGCAGCCAGTGCTTTAGTTTGTAAGTGGAATAATTATTAATAATTGTTTCTCTTTTAAATAAAAAAAAAAAAAAAATTTTTCCAATTTATTGTCTTTCTTATTTAGGTAATACCTATAATATTATAAATATACCAAAGGATTGTCGCACAGTGTAACTTCACATCTCTATGCGTAAATACAATACTTGTTTACTCATATGTACTCGTATGTATGTGTATGTTCACACCCACTTATGTAAGTTTGCACGCGATGGTGTTTATTGTTCGCATAAGAATGTAAGCACAAGCTGTGTAATTGAGCAGCTAATTTCTTTAAATATAAATAAGTGTCATGGTAAAAATAACTTAGTCATTAAATGATTTATTTTTTTTTTAAATATTTTTTCAACTCTATGATTGACAGCACTCTTCATTCATAAATAGAAATTTTTTTTTCTATTTTTCCTTTTGTGATTCATAGACATAGGAAAGTTGCCATCCAACTTGTATTTAAATTCTATCCAACTTACAATATCATCCAGGAAGCTCAAAACTTACAATACTTAGTTAATGAGATTCAAAATTATCTATTAACTGTGATTTTTAGATCAAATAATATCAAAAATTATACGCGTTCAAAACTTAACCGCCGGAGTTGTTTCTTTTGAAATCAGATCGATCCGTCACCTGATCTCTTCCACTTCTTCCGACATTGGGTACGACATTATTCAGACAGTGAATGCTGAGCAACTTGTGAGGTTTGGTTTTTGTTCGCCGAAAGACTTCAAAGCTAGAACTCGCAACAGCGATTTGTAGAGAAGTGGGTTCCCAGACTGTTTGTTTCATGAAAGGGCCCATTAGCTTCACTTTTTTAGCCAATCTGGAGAAAACACAGCTAGTAGAGTGTATGTTGAGGCCGCCGATATCTATGCCAGAAGTTGTAGGTAGTTATAAGAGATTATACCATCTCTGCTTAGCTATGTCAAGTTAATGTTGAGCATTAAGAAGTCATACGATAAAGATAATTTTATGAAGATCCGCCGGTAAACTATAAGTTCATGCCGCTTGGTTGGTCTAAAGGTGGGTGATTTCTATTCGTTTTACATTATCGTCAGGTAATGATGCATACTTGTATGTTACATAGTCATCAATTGGGTATTCGGGCTCGCCATCGCACGATGTTTCGGTTTCTCCAATTTAGCAGGTGGAACAATTTTTCCCTCTATAAGCTCAACATTCTTTAGATATTAGTTACCAGATCAACTCTTTGGGTTCTACATTAGTATGCTGCGGTATTGAAATATTTCGTCTTCAAATCTTCCGTTTTTAATTTTTTTAGTATCACACCTGACACTCCAGTCATCCTCCTTTTCTGTCTGCCAATGCGACTCGGTTATGCTTCAACTGTTGGGTATCTCTCTCACACTCTCTATTGCAGTGTTGTTAAGAAAATAGTCTTTCTCCTTTCCACTGCGTCACGGCAGTGCTCATCGTACCATCAATACTTTCGACCTCATCGACGTTGAAATGCTTCTTCTCCGCTCCCTTATACTAAGTGCTCTCGGAGACCAAGTTGAATAGAAAACCTTTGTCTGTCTGTTGTGTTTTTGACGACGAACCGTACTTGTGTTTGCTGATGAAAGTGGTGCCATTCTACGTATGGTTCTCTGAGCATATGTATGGACTAAATCCAGAACATTGGAAATTTGTCGTCCATCTATCACAACATGATTGAACTAATGTGAGTTTTTCAATCCGAAGTCAGTTAAGCGGCTTGATGAATTTTCCTGTACCAGTGCAAGTGTAGAAGTCGATCGTCCTCAAAACATTTGGGGATGTTCCGCTATGAAAACAAGGTCGTCAAGTACAATTTCAACATCGTTACCAAAGTAGCGCTCATAAGATCGCTCCGCATGCTTATAAAATACAGCTTTGCTCACGTCGTCCTTCACTTTCGTCGGAGCATGGGCGCAAATCAGCAATGTGTTGAAGAACCTCGTTTGATGAGGGTTGTAGCGAAACGATCATTCAACGTGGGGAATCAGCGACTGAGTCTCTCTCACCAGATGCCACAAAGAACTACTCGATTTCGAACTTTTCCCGTCTATTGAAAATCATCTCAGATATTAGTAAAATGAAAAATAATGTAAAAATATTATACTCTTAGTTGCAAAAACTCAAAAATTCTCTCAGTTATTTATTTCCATGAAATTATTTTTATTTTTTTTTTAATTTGCATAAAGAACAGTTACTTAAATGAACTCATCAGCGAATATGTTTCAAGCATTTTACAATTGCAATAAATAATTAAATAAACTCAAGCGCTTAAACTTAAATAATCATAACAAAAGAACAACATTAATATGCAAATCATGAAAATAAGTTAATTATAAGAATATATATGTATGTGTAATTGTGCGTATGTATGCTGGGAAATGCAAAAGCTGAGCTGTGCGCGTAATCGATGGGAACTCGTTTCTTTGAAAAAAAAGTCCTTGCAATAATTATTGTTATTGTTTTCTCTTTTCTCCTCTAAAGGAATGGTTTGCCATCGTAAACAGGACGCGTGTTGCGATATCCATTCCCGCCATTGTTCGTTGTATCCGCAACGGCTGCTGCTGCCACTATATGCGCCATATCCTTCACACCGCCAACCGGAATATATTTATTCGGCTTTCCCATATGTTTTATAGCCAATACGCTGCTGCTCCCACTCAAAGATAAATCATCCCAACCATTGAGAGTGCTGAAGCCGGCGCCGCCACCACCGCCTCGATGGTAGGACTTCGTTAACGGCAATGGCAAATGGACGATTTCCACATGCGTCCGTTCTTTGGCGCCGCCATCATAACCGCCACCGCCATCGCCAGATCCCGTGAGTAACCATTTAAGCACAAGTAAGCCCGCAGCTGCCAATGCAATTTTACTCATTACAAATGATGATGTCGAGAGTGCCGTCAAGGTTTTTAAAACCAACGGTAAAAGGATAAACTTCACGATTAAAACACCAATCAGTAGTGGTTGGAGATATTTGAGCATTTTCCTGCGCTTATGACGGCCGCGACCTGCGAGGAGAAGAGGAAGGTTTGGGAAATCTCGTAAATAAAAGATTTTAATCACAATGTAAATATAGCACATACACATATATGCCTGTATATTATAGATATGTATGTATATATGTACAGACTATGTGCTGACTGTTGACTTGTTAAAGCGGTTATTGCAGCAAACAATATTGAGGATCACGAAGTGCAATAATTGTAAATGAAAATTCAAATTGCATTTCACACGCAAATATCTATCAGTTCGGGTAAATTGAAGCGACAGTATGATGGGTTATCTGCATGGTATTCATGAATTATTTAACTTAAGGATAAAGAGCTGCAGGATAATTGTGTGAACGTGAGTGGAAAGAAAAGGTGTGGGACGAAATTGACTTATGGAAAATAAATTAAATCTTCTGAGCTTAATAACGGTATACTTGATCGTAAATTCATTCAGAAGATTATTTTAAAATTACTTTATTAAAGAAAAAGCAATAAAAATGTAAATTCTGACCGAACTTAATATCAGATGTCCGAACGGTATTTATCTTGGAAGGTAAATTTTTCAGAATAACAAACTCAGTGTGGTGATGGCACTTTTTTAATCTAAATAGACTAAGAGTTTTTATTTTGAAACTTTGGGCCTTTCATAGATCAATGCTGTAACCGTTTAGATGTGCATACATATCTATGACATATAAAATTAAAGCTAATATAAAATCTTCTAATTTCCTCTACAATAACTTGAAATATTCATCTCGGCCAAGAAATGGGAATTTTCGCGAGATTATTTTTTACAACTTTGCTTCTCTATTCATTTTTTTTTTTTTTTTTTTTTGGAGAAACTGCACATGTCGCAACTGTACCACTAGAACAACGCAGAACAATAAATCTTGAGTGGTTCAAAACTATTTTTTTCCACTTGTCTTTCAATAAATCAGGAAAATCAACCACCGAAGTAAGATCACTCCTCACCACAACAATGCGAGCACTCCCACATCAACTGAAACAACTGCATTTTTGAGCACTCAAAACAGTGATTTGATTAGACATCGTCTGTACATATAGTCTTGACTTGGCACCGAATGACTTCTTTTTATTCCCACACATAAAAGAGAAACTGAGAGGTCAACGTTTTCGCCATCTGAGAGACAGTTGAGGCATTCCTAACGCATGTTTTGGAAATACTTCAATCAGAGTGGCAAAAAACACAATATTTAACTGATCCATCTTCATAAATTTCTCCTAGGTGTATCCGCCCCTATCTATTTATATCAACCATTTATAACAGGTGTTTTCAATAATTTTTTAAACTTCAAAATCTGAATTTGCTTAACTCCTGCTGCCTGAGGTGATGCAAACAAAGTTACTGTTCTGGAGCAAATTTTCTAAGAAAATAGACAACGTCAGCCTCTTCTTATCCTTGAATACCTGATTGAAAGTTTGCGTATGACAAAGTACAATTTTACCATCTCTTCAGTTTTCCTCTATTTTTTTGTTCCCAATTATTCAATATGGGACAAGATTTAATTATTATTAACTATACAAAAACATTTATTCCTGCCTACCAGCAATAAATATATCCGTATGCAAACGAGACTCTGTTACCAATCATATACATTCTTGCGCTATTAAAGAGTATAGTCGTTCACTAAGTGGTGGGCTAAGGGGTTCAATAATCAACACGTTACCAAATAACTCTTTCTTCTTCCTCTTTACTGACGTAAACGGCGCGGCCTGGAAATTCCAGTACAACCAGCTACTTCTGCACCTGGTTTTCCAACGGAGTGGAGGTCTTCTCTTTCCTATGCTTCTACCGGTGGGAACTAGTATTCTAATCCATCTCTACCACAAGACCTAGTCAGTACAGCCGCTGCCTTTTGATACGTTGAACTATGTCAACGTCGCCGTATACACGTATGTAGTACAGCTCAAGCGATTCCCATTATTCTCATTGAGAAATTTTGCACTGTGATGGTAATAAGATTCTACCTCCCTACAAAAGACACTTCCGGCTCATTAATCTGCCTACACTCTATAGCCGTAGTGAGTTGTTTGGTGATATATTTTGAACTAAGTTAATAAGAGGTGCTGTCAACAGTCCACTCCTATACAGCGAGCAAATTAAATGCATACGAGTGCTTTCCGCTAGTAGCTATATATAACTTCTGCTCAAATATAAACGAGCCTTTATCCATAACTCGACAAGGACAAGACATATGGCCATACTTTTTTTTGCTTAGGTTGCCACGACTGTTATATGTTTAGGTACATGTCAAATTTGAGCGTGATCTGTCACATAGTTTTTTTTTACGGCACTATAAACAGGTCAACCTCGAGTGTGTTTTTCGAATTTTACTATGGAAATTAACGTTGAGCAAAGAGTTTGTTTGAAATTTTGTTATTCCAATGGAATAAGTGCGATGGACGCAATGAAAATGTTGCAGAAGGCATATGGGGAGTCTTGCCTATCACGTGCACGTATTTTTGATTGCTATAAGTCGTTCAAGGACGGCCGTACATCGCTGGAGAACTTGCCCCATGATCGTCGACATCAATAAACGAAGAAAACGTCGAAAAAGTAAAGAAAATTGTGTTGGAAAATCGTCGTGTGACTGAAAGAGAGATAGCTAGTGAGCTCAACATATCAAATGGATCCGCTCATAGCATTATTCACGATGTTTTGGGCATGAGACGTGTGTCTGCTCGACTTGTTCCAAATTTGTTGCTCATACGTCTCGTCTTGTACGCGATTATTTGACCAAAAACAACGTAAATATTGTTCCGCAAGCACCGTATTCACCCGACATGACACCGTGTGACTTTTTTCTTTTCCCTAAACTCAAATTGCCGCTTCATGGAAAGCATTTTCAGTCGATTGAAGTCATAAAAAAGAATTCGAAGAAGGAACTGAAAGCCATACCTAAAGCGGCCTACCAGAAGTGTTATGAAGATTGGAAAAAAAGGTGGCATATGTGTATCGCCTCTAATGGTGACTATTTTGAAGGAGATAAAATAAATATTGAAGAATAATTAACCGTTTTTGTTTTATTGAACAGTTTCGTTTATATTTGAGCAGAAGGTATATACCATATATACCATATATAGCGCTGTCTTATACAGTGGGTCATAGTTTATTTGATACAGCAGCCGATATAAATTTCGAATCACAATATTTTCTAAACTGAAAAGAATATTGGAAAAATTCAAACGCTATATTATAGAGTAAAGGTTTCATATATAATATATGATGTACTTCATTTATTTAAAAAATATTTTATTTTCAAATATATGTATATAAAATTAATATAAGCTGTGACCCACTGTATACCTCCCCGTTCGCACATATCTGTATACATGCAGCATTTCTGTTATTAGAAGCGATCCTTTTGTTCTGCCAGAGGATGTGTATCACCCTGCTTTAGAGATAATAATTGAAATCGGAAGTAAACTTCTAGTTGATAATTATTCGCTTAGCTCTAGTTTTCGATTCTACTTTGCGAAAGCTAATCTTAAAAAATTGAATCAGAAGCTCTCTAAATTTACTTCGTCAAGTTATACTGATAATATTGAGCAAGTGTTTTGCATTTTAACAGTACCATTATATCTCTTTTTGAAAAATGTGTACATAAAAAGCCTGGTCTTAAAATAAAACAGATTAATTTGTGGTTCACAAAGTAGTTATGTTGTTTAAAGAATAGAAGGCTAAAAGCTTTTAAGACTTTCAAGAAAAGTGGCTCACACTTACATTACTTAAAATACTCCTCCAATACAATCCAAAACTGTTCTACGATTTTGTTAACTCCAACCGTAAGCTTTCTACCTTTCCGTCCGCCAATATGTTCGAGCAATTTTTTAAATCAAATTATTCAACTATCTCTCGAAGTGGCTTGACCGTCTGTCAAAATTATTTATGTTCAATAACAATAGTTAACTCACCAATTATTTCTGAGGAAGATGTATTATATCATTTGATGAATCTAAAAAATTTTTTCAGTTATAGTCCAGATATGATTCGTACATGCTTTCTGAAAAGTTGTGCAAAAAATCTATATTTACCTTTAATTCAACTTTTTAATTCTCCTCTCAAACAAGGTGTGTTCCCTATAATATGGAAGCAGTCTTTTATAGTACCCTTACAGGTCTAATATTGAGAATTATAGAGGTATAGCAGAAAGTTTTTTGAGGCAATCATTACTAGTCAGATAACGTTTTCGATCTCCTCATTACTATCCAATTCCCAACACGGGTTTTGTAAAGGAAATTCAACACTTACAAATTTGCTTGAATTTGTGTCACATATCTTTAAAGCCTTTGGAGATAAAAAGTAAACCGACTTCAGTAAAGTATTCGACAGGATTAATCACTCAATTTTCAACCATAAACTAGATCTTCTGGGCTTTCAACCAAGATTTCTTCAATAGGTGTCCTCGTATCTCTGAACACAATGTGTAGCATTTAAAGACACTTTACCACAATTAATGAATGTCTCATCAAGAGTTCCTCAAGGTAGTCATCTCGGCCCGATTCTGTTTCTATGTTACAAAACTATCTAGACAATTTTGTTATTTGATGGGATAACAACGACATGCGTTTGAACCTTAGAAGTGTAAGACCATGTGCTTTTCACGAAGACTTGTTCAATCTTCTCCTTATATAATTAATAACTGTATTCTAGAGCAATTCTTCAACTGTGTTGATTCGGGGGTTATGATGGACCCTAAGCTCAACTTCATTTTCATATTAATACCACTGTCTTAAATGCTAAAAATGCTTTTGTCTTTGTCAAAAATGGTCAAAAGAATTAAAGACCCTTTTGTAACTAAATCACTTTATACGACTTTGGTGAGGCCAATATCAGAATATGGTTCACTGATATGGAACCCCAATTATCAGGTTAATTCCGACAAGTTGGAGTCTGTTTAAAAACAATTTTTACTTTTTGCATTAAGACATTTCCGATGGAACTCTACGATAAATGTTCCTCCCTATACCAACCGTTTAAAGCTTCTAAATCTACCTACCCTTGCAAGTCATAGAGAAATGTTAGGCGCATTGTTCGTAGTGAAACTTCTTAACGGATCAATTTGTAGCTCATGGCTCTTATCTGAGGTAAACTTTAACCTTCCAACTCTTATTTCTAGACAGTTTAGGCCTTTACTATTAAAGTCATTTAAAACAAATTACTTTTTAGCATCAAAAAAACTATTCTCACTTCTCCCAACAATTAAATTTGAAAATTCCATATTTAATAAATTTCCTTCGAAAGTAGGTCGTGTCACTAAACTGCTATGGGGCTGCATACCTATATTGCAGACAGATCAAACTGGAACTCGTAATTAGCAAACTTAATATTCTAGTAGGGGTGTTGGTGAAACGTCTACACCTGTGAAATCATCTTTATAAACTATCTGAAGTTTGTTTTATGGAGGTGGGTTTGAATTAAAGAACACATAATATCTAGTAAACTTTTTGGAAAGGAATAGTTGCGGCTGACGTTGAATGTCTAGAAGGCGACGAAAATAAAAAGAATTATTTGTGCTCCAAAACGCCCTTTTCAACCAAACAATCAATATTGACCAGTAATTTAAACTGATGACAAGACACTTAACTCTCCCAATGTGAACAAGAAGAACATTCACAAAATGTGTAATAATTCTTAGGAATCTCCTTTAAGATGTCACAACATAAACAATAAATAAATGAATTTAAAGTGTTTCATGAAAACTACAGCCAGCAATAAGTGTTCACATTGTCACATTCTCCACTTAAATGCAACTAATCAATGGTAATTTACCTTCATTTAATTCCTGTGCCAAATTTTGTAATGAAACTTTAGTTGCATTTGTGCCAAAGCGAACATCCTTTGGCTTTTCAATTTTACTTTTCAAAGTTGGCATGTTGGTCTGCGGCTGCAGACTCTTCAGCTCCTCTACGGTCCCCGCTACTGGCGCTGCCACAACCGTGTTCACAGCAGAACCGTTTAACTGTTGCGTAGGCGTTGTCGGATTCACATTGACAGTGACAGTGGCAGTGGCAGCGGCCTCGGAATGCAATAAGCCATAACTGCAGGACAAATAGCAAAATAATAAAATGAAAATACGCATTTCTAATTTGTCACTGGCAAGGCAAACGCGCGGCTAGAATAGGTAAAGTTAGAATTTTATTTCAAATAAAATGTTTCTGGTTATAAAATCGAAATGACTACAAAAAAAAAAGAATTAACTTCGCAAACCGAATTTTGCAAAAACCGTTGCGCGCGAGCTGTCGGCACAATTCTAACTAACTAAAATTTAGTAAGGAATTAGCCGTAGGAGTTGCACTCGCCCACCGTTGGCTGTGTGGCAGCTGCCACATGAAGTGGAATTTGCAATTGCATTTCGAACCATGTAGCAATGGCTAACACTGCCACTATGGGCGCGCGCTATCAACGCTGCGCTTTTGTGTATGTGCAAACGCTTCACTGCGTGCAACCTAAGTACCGTAAAACTTTGAAAAAGCAGCTTTCAGGCTGCCTTATTGCCGGCATGTGGCAGCTGTGGCAGCTAACAGTGTAGGTCTGTGTGTGTATTGTTGCTTGTTGTTGGGTATAAACGCCATGCAACTGTTGCTGGTTGCACGTAAAGAGGAAAGTCTATTTTACATTCATTAATTTAATTTCATAGCCGTTTTTGTTGCCAAGAAAGATTAGCTAGAAAATATTCAGAAGCACATTGAGTACATGAGTAGAATATATAGGGTGTAGAAAGAGGTTTTATTGCAACCGAGATTGGTTTAAGCTGATTCTGGGAAAACAGAGAGTATGTGAACCTCGTCTTACTGTTCAAAAAGCTCTCTCTTGGTAGGAGGAAGCAATGCGCAGGAGAACATCAATCACAGGTATGTGCACACGAATAAATGCTACAATCAAGTGATGCTTTATGGTAAATAAGCTGAAAGATTTAAATAATAAGGGACCGACTGCCGTTAAGGAGATTCGATAGATGCAGATTAAAAATATAAACTTGGTTCAATTTGGTTTTATGAGAGCCCTCCACGCCATGTGCTATCACTAAATCTGGGGAAGGAATGTCTTGTTAAAATTCTCAGCAGAACAGTGTTGTGATCTTGACTTTTATTCCAAGAAGTTGTGGGACTTACAGTTTATCCTTAGCCGCCTCTGAACGGTTGGTAGATTTTTATTAGGAAACTTTCAATTTTGTATGTGCCAGGCCGGCTAGGGTTCAACTAATAAAATAAAGCTGTTGGACTTTAGTAGAGCCTCAAAACAAGGTCTCTGATGGAAGATATAAAATTAGGGTAGGGTAGAGGAAAGTCTTAACATCAGTTTGAAAAGACAAAAGTATTCGATGTTATTTGCTCTTCTTAAAAGACATTGTTCACCTGAAGATTGAGTATTGGGCATACTTCACTTTTTGTTGATAATATCTTTGCTGACTTGATCGAGTTGCTGGTTAACTTTGATGAACTTTACGTACGCTAGTTTTGGTGAAAACGCCACATAGAGATAGAGGTAAATAGTCAGGCAGCCGGACTTGATGAACAAGGTATGGGTCAGATTTTTTCGAATAAAGAAGCTATTGATATGCCCTTAACCAAATGCAAGCTAGGACTAAAAGAGATAATTTTCGGACCGGACGATTTAAGGCGGGGAAAAACTTGTGCTATTGCAAGACAAAGCCAAGTTGGCCCACTGAAAAAGGAGAACATTTTAAAGGTAATTGATTGGTAGTATGATAGAGACTACCTTATGAATGCAATGCTGGTGGAAAATATTTTGGACTATTTCCGAGTTATCCAGAGAGTAATTAGATAAGTCTCCCATGGTTTCTTAAGTCACGGAATCTTAATTGTAATGGTCTAGTTGCACGTAGTGTCGATAAAAAAAATAGAGATTGAACCATCATTCTAAAAAAAAATGCACCCTGTGCTCACAAATAGAATATCTTTGAATATATTATCCATTATTTATAAAATAAAATGAAAAGAAGTTTTGCTTGCGCACAAAAATAGAATTATAATCTCATTTATTTAGGTGGCGCAGTCTTTGTTGCTGTGCTGATTTCCTCTATTAACCACTTATTTAACAAAACCAAAAAAAAAAAAAACAAAACTAAAACAGAAATTGGTAGAAAGAAGAGTCGTAGTAGGTATGATAAAGAGAAAAAGTGAGGTAATTACGCCACAATTGAGTTATCGCTGGCAGCAATTTACCAATTCACAGACATCGAAACTATGAGTACCAAAGACTAATTTGTTGGTAAGCGTTTGATGGTACTTCGCCGACATTGTCAAGTTGGAAAGCCAAGTGAAATTGAATTCAATGCCCCCGCACGTGTCCCTGTGATGCGTCACACTTACTCACTTCTTCACTTACACTTTGGCATACACTTAAGAGTGACATCAATGCCACTCACTCACTCAGTCAATTACACAGTAACTCCCTGACTCACTTACGGCGTACTTTGTCCACCATCCGA
>JAWMAG010000006.1:24120000-24205000 GCA_037013455.1 Ceratitis rosa
AGCGGCAAGAGTGTTATGAATTTCAGCTTGTATGCCAACAACAACGGTAGTATTAACTTTTTCAATTTCTTTTTCAACTTCTTCCCTCGACCAATGCCCAGCGATGTGGATGTGAATGATTTTGCCGTTTGTTGCGTTGTATTTGCATTTGTAGTTGCGCCGCGTACCGATGCTGTAACCGCAGTTGACCGTGGTGCCGTTAGTCGTGGCGACCACACCATCTCGGTCGGTTGTGCTTGTTGTGTGTTGGTTGACTGTGCTGTAGGAGGGATGGTGGGTTCGCCTCGCTGGCCTTGAACTTCAGCCAACAGCTGCGCAGTGTCACCAGCCGTTGCGGATGCTGTGTTTGCAAATGCTTCATCACTCTCGCCGGCCGTAATGAGTTGGCTGCTTGCCAGGTCTGCAAATAAAGTTGATGAAACATGCGAAGCAAGTTTTAAATTAATAATAAACTTTAGTGACGTTGCTGGGTTGTGGATAAAAATGACTCATAAAATGTATACACGCACATACATATGTGTATGCAAATATATACATGCATAAACTATTTATGAGCTTAAAACTATTAACTAGTTAATCTAGTTGATCTAATTAACATATGGATATTAAACGAAGCAAACCATGAATGAATTAAAGTCAGACAGCTTGCAAGCGGTGGCAGTAGACAGCACGTGCGGTAGTTTTGATTTTTATTTTAATTGGTAAAAAAGTTTGAAGGTGAGAAATGCGGTTAAAGCTAGGTGAAACTATTGATGCGAAACGTTATCGGCTACAGCTAGTGAGTTTGAGGTGTGAAACGACCGAAACAACTGTCGTCTGACAGGTGGCTGTAACGGCCAAACACTACCTTGGAAACGCTGAATAGGGGAGTTTTACCCCACTCGACGCATTCTCCATACCTTGCTCCTTTCGACTACAGAGGGGGTCTTCGGTTCGGGTCTTTTAAAGGCATCGACGAATCACTCAACGATGTGCGTGCGTTCCGAGGTCTTAACAACGACGCAAAGATACGCACGCTGCTCTGTGTATCAAAGAATGCCGGTCAACAAACACAAGGAAGGTTCGACGTAGAAGAGCTGCAATCACAACAAACAGCTGCACGGTTTTCTAGGCGGCTTGCACTACTGCTCTCTGAGAGTACTCTTTATCAACTTGGTATAAGGAACTGTGGGATGGAATTTCAAACTCCCAACGTACAGCTGCAAACGAAACTAACGGATTTCGGAAAGGTCGCAAAACAGCTGGTACGATGAGGAGAGAAAACAGATTCCCTACCTCACAACCATGCGATGGACCACAACACGTGCGGGTGGGATAGATACCGAGAGCTGAAGAGGGAAGCAAGACACATTTGCAGGAAATAAAGAAAGAGGCCGAAATGTGTGAGTATGAAGAACTTGAGAAGCAGGCCGACAAGAGTAATGCTCGAAAATTTTACGAAAAGATACGGCGACTAACCGAAGGTTTCAAGACCGGAGCAAACTCTTGTAGCGCAGTCAAAATTTGGAAGGACTTCTCCGAGCCGTTCGACACCAAACGAGGTTTCAGACAAGGTGACTCTTTATCATGTGATTTCTTCAATTTGATGCTGGAGAAAAATATAAGAACTGCAGAGCTGAATGGAGCAGTTACAATCTTTTATAAGAGTGTACAACTGTTGGCGTATGCCGATGACATTGAGATCATAGCCCTTAACAACCGCGGCGTTAGTTCTGCTTTTTCCACGGTTGATGAAGAAGCGAAGCAAATGGGTCTGGTAATGAACGAGGAGAAAATGAAATATCTCTGGTCATCAAACAATGCATTCCCGACTTGGCTCCCACATCATTGTTGACAGTCATAACTTCGAGGTCGTAGATAATTTCGTCTATCTAGGGACCAGCATTAACACCAACAAAAATGTCAGCCTGGAAATCCAACGCAGAATCACTCTTGCCAACTGCTACTTTGGACTGAGTAGGTAATTGAAAAGTAAAGTCCCTTCTCGGCGAAGGAAAATTAAACTCTACACGCTCATCATACCGGTCCTACTATATGGGGCAGAAGCGTGGACGATGCCAACATCTGATGAGTCGGTCCTGGGAGTCTTCGAGAAAAAAGTTTTGCAAAAGATTTATGGACCTTTGCGTATTGACAATAGCGAATACCGCAACCGATGAACCGATGAGCTATACGATGACATTGACATAGTTAGGCGATTGAAGAGACAGCAGCTACACTGCTAGGCCATGTCGTCCAAATGTATGAAAGCACTCCAGCTTTGAAAGTATTCGATGATGCAGTACCCGCTGATGGAAGCAGAGGAAGAGGAAGATCTCCACTCAGTTCGAGGATAATATGGTAAAATCTGCTACCATTACCAACATGTCATCCGGTTTGATTTCAATTTAAAAAGGAATCGGAGTGGAAATATGTTTCAAAAAGAAAACAATCTTAAAGCCGAAGTGTGGTGAAGTCGGAACATGCAATAAAAATTTCCACCTAAGCACAAATCTAATGTTTTACTTGTTAACTGGATTTATTTACTTGCGGTCGGAGGATACTAATTGCTGGAGTAGGGCTTTGGAGATGCTTAATATAGGTCATACCATATCCACACCATAGATCACTGAGAACAGATATGTAGGCTTTATATAGGCATATATATGTATACAAATATGTACATATATAGAAACGTTTGTTTGTTTTTTGTTCCCAGAGATCTCCAAAACTACTACTTCCAGAAGAGATTTTTCTATTTTCTGGTAGATGGCTCTTCGCTTAGATTAGCAACCGGATTAATCGATACGGGAAGTGGATTGGTTTAGTTTGGTTAAATATATATATTAAATAAATATGCCTAAATGGAATACTTTTGTTTCCTGGAAATGGACCAGGGACCTGGAACAAAGCTCGATTTGATCGAAATTTAAATTATACTTTTTTAAGACAAAGGAACCACCGACAGATTGACATTTTCGTAAAAGACTTTGAGCAGCGAAGAAACGGTCCATACATACAAATAAGGGTAGTATTTATGGCTTCCAGCCGAGCTTCTTCTTCAATTTGTGGTGATTTGTAAAATCGCCTCCGAAAGGCTAATTGGTTTTTATGAGGAACATGTGGAACGTACACTCTAAGTGCTGGCGTTTGCTGCCGAGGGGAAATGCAATCAGAAATTTTTTTTATAATTTTGGACATTTGCCTTAGTAAGCATTGCTAACCACTCAGCTTATGCGAGCATACTTGTATAATATTTGTTTGAAATTAATTATTTATTATACTAAACTTCTTTGTCGTGATGCGTTTTTGGTTATAGAAAGTGCTCGATTGGGGAGCTACAGCGGGGGAGTGCTATGTTAGTCATAGGTCAATCAATAAAAAAGGATACTCTTGTTTTAAAATCTATCACTTTTGTATCTAAATTCGTTTTTGCCTAAACAATTCTTAAAATTTCCTCAAAACTCACAGTACCCTTTGCTGATTTTTCAGAAACTCTATGCTTTACAATAACACTATAGAAAATACCAGCAATCGCTATTAATACTTCTATATTATTAAATTTCCAATATTACCTCCTTTATCCTCGTTGATGATGTGCTTCAACGTGACACAAAATTGTGTTACTTTATCCAATATATTTCTTAACGGCAACAGAATTTCATTGAATTGTGGATCCTCCAGACTATTTATACCATTTACCACACTCCCGACTGCTACCGTCGCATCACGCTCAGTATCAGCACGTTTTTCGTCATCACTTTTGTCGTTGGCATTTTGTCCTTTGGCATTATCCACACCCCTTACAGCAGCTATGATTTTGCTTTCAATATCCTGCCAGCCAAACAAGGTTGCGTGTTGTGGTTGCACAACAATACTGTCGGCGTTGTTTACATTTTTTGTTGTTGGTGTTGTGTGGTCGATGTACTGCTTATTGTGTTGATTCTGACTCTGACTATGGCTATTGTTGTTAATATTGTTGTTGTTGTTGTTGTTGTTATAAGTGTTGATATTTTCTCGGTTATTGTGGTTGTTGACAAGACTGTCGTCGGTGTTTCGCTTACTAATGTTGTTGCTATTGCTGTTGTTGTTTTTACTGCTCCTACTGCTTTTGTCAATCGCTTCTTGCTTCTTATGCATTCCACCGGAGGGCATTACCGGGCCTCCTTGATTACTTATCGGCAAGACATATGGTTCCATGATGCGCATATCCTGTGTCGGCGCATGGTAATTTCCGCTATCGCTACTCCCATTGTAAGCGTAATAAGTTAACGGAAGTTGTTGCTGTTGTTGTTGGCGTTGTCGTTCCATTGTTGCTATTTGCGCGGTTTCGTATATATTGAGTGGTGCCATTGCTTTGTGCCGATGCGGTTGTTGTTGATGTTGTTTTTGATGTTGTTGATTAGCCGAATATGTGGCCTCTATCTCAGTGGCAGCAGTCTCAGCAACCGCAGCAGCATTTGTGGCTGCTTGAAGGATATACCAATCGTGTGCCATTGCTGTGGGCGCCCCCACATGTCGTTGTTGTTGCTGATGTTGTGAGACGAACGCTGTCGAGGGTTGCCAAGAAGATGCGAAGATGGGTGAGGAAGAGACAGCAGAGGCTGTTGTGTAAGTTGCTGATACCACAGGCTCGCCAGTGATTGTATTGAATTTATCATAGTTCGATTGCATTCGGCCTGGCAATACGATTTTCGGTGCAAGCGAAATTAAAATAAGCAAAAGTAACTTTAACATTTTTTTCTTTATAAACTCGTATATTTTACCGTACGCTTTTTTTGTGAATTAGTTTCCTTGCATTAAAATTTTCAACACTTTTCTTTACAGATTTTTTCTTTCACTAACGGTCTTGCTTTGTCCGAAAACTACCCGCCGACGCAGTTCATCATTCGTTCAAAGTTGCTTCCTGAATAACTGTAACCCGCTCAATGCTCGATATTTTATCAACTCGTAACAGTGTGTACGTAATGACCCGAAGATTCTATTATTTTTATTACGCGTATATAATTACATTGTTTTGTTGTTTGTTGCTGTTGGTATTGGTCGGCGTTGATTTCTATGAAACCATTCAATCATCACCATCGTCATCCGCTGTAACAATAACACAAATCAGAGAAATAAATCGAAACAAAAACAAGAAAGACGAAGACAGTATATTCGGTCAGGCCAAAGTCTTTATACCCTGCATGAAATTATCAAAATTACTGAAAAATGAGAAATTCGATTTTGTTGATTTTTAATACTAATATTTATTCGAATTCACTTGTGTAGAATACAAAATATAATGCTATCAGATTCGTTTTTGACTATTTTTTGATCTAAAACTTTGAATTTGAACAAATCGGTTGTTGAGGGCTATATGGTACAGTACTCTGATTTCGATAATTTTCGGCACCAATATGACAAGTTTGCGTACAAACAGATGAACAGGCGGACATACGGACATGGTCAAAACAACTGAGTTTGTCATTCTGATCAATCGGTATAAATTTTGATGGGCCTATGTCTTCTCCTTCTGTTACTTGTATACATCAAGGGTATAGTAAAATATAAAAGCACAAAATAATATAGTTTAAAGAAAAGAAATTCAATTTTTAAATGGCTCAAAATTTCTTAAGTCATAAAATCAACACCATTTTTAGTTTGTGAAGAGAAAGGTCTTCGCCAGTTAGAGATTTAAAACCGAAACACATACCGCAAAATAGTAACAAAATAATTAAATATATTGCCACTATCCGCCCATAAACGACGCATCATCACACATCAGCGAAAAAAAGAGAAAAACAAAAAGCTAAATGAAGTAAGTGGGGAAGACAAAATTCGTTTGTTACCAATGCCAGACTGTAATTTTCATTATGATTTTCATTTCAGTGAATTTCAAGTGGAAAAATTATGGTTGAAATTCCTATACAGAGCAACGAAATCGAAGATTGTTTTAGGTTTTTGCTAAAAAAGAATTTTATATCAAGGTCTACAATTAAGCGATGAAGAAAGATAAAGAAAGCTATCGTTTTGGATGTCTTGTTATATGATATAAATATTAAGATAAGAATGCTTGTGAATTGTGCACATATTTCTCTTAAAGGTCTGCTGTTTTGGGAGGTAAAATTGTTATTTTTTCTGATGTTTGATGTTCTTCTTCTTCTTCTTCTTTATTGGCGTTGGCACCGCTTACGCGATTATAGCCGAAGCAATTACAGCGCGCCATTCATCTTTTCTTTTCGCTGTTTGGCGCCAGTTGGAAATGCCAAGTGCACCCAGGTCACTCTCTACTTGATCTTTCCAACGGAGTGGAGGTCTTCCTCTTCCTCTGCTTCCACCAGCGGGTACTGCATCAAATATTTTCAAAGCTGGAGTGTTTTCATCCATTCGGACGACATGGCCTAGCCAGCGTAGCCGCTGTCTCTTCATTCGCTGAACTATGTCAATATCGTCGTATAGCTCGTACAGCTCATCGTTCCATCGTCTGCGGTATTCGCCGTTGCTAATGCGCAAAGGACCATAAATCGTTCGCTGAACTTTCCTCTCGAAGACTCCTAGAGCCGACTCATCAGATGTTGACATCGTCCACGCTTCTGCGCCATATATTAGGACCGGTATAATGAGCGACTTGTAGAGCTTGATTTTCGTTCGTCGAGAGAGGGCTTTACTTTTCAATTGCCTACTCAGCCCAAAGTAGCACCTGTTGGCAAGAGTGATTCTGCGTTGGATTTCAAGGCTGACATTGTTGTTGGTATTAATGCTGGTTCCTAGATAGACGAAATTATCTACGACCTCGAAGTTATGACTGTCAACAGTGACGTGGGAGCCTAGTCGCGAATGCGATGACTGTTTGTTTGATGACAGGAGATATTTCGTCTTGCCCTCATTCACTACCAGACCCATTCGTTTCGCTTCTTTATCAAGTCTGGAGAAAGCAGAACTCACGGCGCGGTTGTTGAGGCCAATAATGTCGATATCATCGGCGTACGCCAGCAGCTGTACACTCTTATAGAAGATTGTACCTTCTCTATTTAGTTCTGCAGCTCGTATTATTTTCTCCAGCATTAAATTAAAAAAGTCACACGATAAGGAATCACCCTGTCTGAAACCTCGTTTGGTATCGAACGGCTCGGAGAGGTCCTTCCCGATCCTGACGGAGCTTTTAGTGTTGCTTAACGTCAGTTTACTTAGCCGTATAAGTTTTGCGGGAATTCCAAATTCAGACATAGCGGCATAAAGGCAGCTCCTATTCGTGCTGTCGAAGGCGGCTTTAAAATCGACGAAAAGGTGGTGGGTGTCGATTCTCTTTTCACGGGTCTTTTCCAAGATTTGGCGTATGGTGAATATCTGGTCAATGGTTGACTTACCAGGTCTAAAGCCACACTGATAAGGTCCAATCAGTTTGTTGACGGTGGGCTTTAGTCTTTCACACAATACGCTTGATAAGACCTTATATGCGATATTAAGAAGGCTTATTCCACGATAATTGGCGCAGACTGTGGGATCGCCTTTCTTGTGGATCGGGCAGAGCACACTTAAATTCCAATCGTCGGGCATGCTTTCATCCGACCATATTTTACAAAGGAGCTGATGCATGCACCTGATCAGCTCTTCGCCGCCGTGTTTGAATAGCTCGGCCGGTAATCCATCGGCCCCTGCCGCTTTGTTGTTTTTTAAGCGGACGATTGCTATTCGCACTTCTTCATAGTCGGGTAACGGAACAACTTTCCCATCGTCATCAATTGGAGTTTCGGGTTCACCAACTCCGCGTGTTTCCTGTTCACTGCCATTCAGCAGGCTGGAGAAGTGCTCCCTCCATAAATCGAGTATACTCTGGGCATCTGTCACTAGCTCACCTCCCTGGGTCCTACAAGAGTTCGCTCCGGTCTTGAAACCTTCTGTAAGTCGCCGTATCTTTTCATAGAATTTTCGAGCGTTACCCTTGTCGGCCAGCTTCTCAAGCTCCTCGTACTCGCGCATCATCTGTTTGATGTTAATTAAAGATATTATCATTGAGTCCAAAAAGTTCTGCGCCTAAAAAAGAAACGCATTTTTTCCTTCAATTAGATTTATTCATTAAAGTAATCTACACCAAGAATCATCCACATAATCCATACATACCACTTAATACCATTTTTTTACCATTTTGCCTCAGAACAGCGATAACTTCTTCATTATAAATACACTTATTCAGTTCTGCAGACAGGCAGATAGTTACGGGGATCTAAATTTGTTCAATTCATATACTTTTGCCCTGATAAAAAAATTGTTTCTTTAATGGTATTTCCCTTCTCGAGACAATCGGTGAAAATTACATAGTTCACATTTCAAATTACCAGTGATGTTCAACTAACGAAACGATTTCATTTCGTTTTGTTAACATGAAAAACAAACTTAACGAAATGATTTGATTTCGTTTCGGTGCCATGTTATCGAAACGAATTGGAATTGTTAATGTTGAAACCGCACAAGTTCAGCGTTAGCGTTAATTTTAAAATGACTGCATTATATGATATTAATGTCACACTCCAATTTTAACATTTAACATTATCTATTAATGGTTTAACATTAACGACAGCATTTCGTTTCGGGTAAAATCGAAATAAAATTTATTTTGAAAACTGTTTTAGTGATAACATTTCCAAAATTTTCAACCGAAACAGTTTAAATTTTTTGATTAACATGAAATTTGTTGTTATGTTGGGGGCTTTCGACAAGGTTCACCAGTCGTTGTGCTCTCCGCGGATGATCGCTTTGACTACGAAATGTAGTGATAGTTTCGTGTGTCTCCCATTCCGATTGTTACGATAAACGTAACCAAAAACTACTCAGAATCAGCAATACGTTCTTGTTTTGAGATAACAGTGAGCAAATACGGCACTCACTTTGTTAGTCTCACTCTCACGTTGTTTTGATATATTTACGATACTTTCTGATATTACCACCTCATTTGGATGGATACGAAATTTTTTATAGAGCCATTAAAGTTTCTATAGGTTGCTACTAACTGGAAAAGTGTTGAATAGAAAAAAAACTAGCGCACTCTAGGCGTCAGGCCTAGACTTTTCGGCCCATGTGTAACAGATAATCATAGTCAATTTTTTTTTACTAATTATATTAAAAATATAATGAATAGAGAGTGATTTGTGAAATATAAGTTTAAACCGAAAAGTTGGTTCTGCCACGCCTTTAATAATATTTACCCAACTCATTTTTATTCTGACCATTTTTTTTTGTCGATTTCGCAGATTTTTGATTTTTTTTAATAAAATGTGTAGATTTCTCCAGTTCAAATAAATTTATATTATTTGTTGAACGAACTCCATACACCCAGTATATTTGGCTATGCAAGAAAAACATAGTTGGAAATGAAATAATAGAATTACAAAAATAAATTGTTAAACTAAATAGAAACATTATCGTGTTTAATTTTAGTACTTTATCAAACCTGCCATAGTCTTTTATCTGCTTTTATTAATCTTTTTTTTTTAACTTGTGGCCGCACTCGCGCGTGCACACTTTAATTTGGTTCATTGTAGAGTATGTATGTACCATATATGTAGTATATTAAATGGGTCAGACAGACCGAATGGATTAGGCACAAATTGCTTCTTAGCCAAAGCACAGACAATGAACTTTGTAGATTTATTTAGGTTTTCCTGATTTAAATGGGAGCACGTATTGGCAGGGCAATTCATAAGGTAAACAGGTTGTTTAGTTTTTTACATCTAAAATAATAAAATAAAAATTTAGAGATTTTGCAGATTTTGAGATTTTGAACTAAATAAAACGGAGAACAAATTTAAAGGCTCACTTCAACTTCTGTAATACAGCACAAAAGCTTAGAAAAAAAGCAGAAAGTCAAACTAACACAAAATTCGAAATAAAACGAAGCAAAATGTATTTAAGATAATTTTTTGCTTGAAATCCATTTTATATTATACAGTTTGTACTTTGGCATTATATGTGAAGCACTACATCATTGAAATGACCCCCATCTGAATTTTTGAAAACTTCGATCTATTTGTGGCACATATTGGACGGTATCTCAGCTATAACTTGACGAATGTTGGTTTTAAAGTGCTCAAGAGTTAAAAGTTTAGCTGCATAAACACGGTCCTTCGCGTAACCCTACAAAAAAGGTCCGACGGTGTCAAATCGCATGACCTTGGTGGCCATCCATATACACGTACGCTAGTGTTGTGTGGCATGTGGCCTCACCTTGTTGATAACACATGTAGTCCAAGACGTGTTTAACAACGCTGTTGTTGTTTTCAAAGAAGTAAGGCCCAATCACACGTCCGAACCAAAGAGGGCACGAGAGATATCCTCCAAGTGAAAATTGTTGCTCGTCGATGAAGAAAATTTTGTTCAGAAAACCGCCGTCTACTGCTTGTTGTCTCGATGTGACGTTAGATCTTGAGTACATCGAGAAACAGACACATTCCGGTCTTCGTGGGAGAGATACCAATAGAGTTGCAGATAGAAAAAGAGAGAGCGCCAATATGGATGACGTTGGAATGGACGTGTGATTGTCTATAATGAATTTCAACTCAAATTTGCTTCTTTGAAAAACAAAAAAATCTTTTTAAGTTCCGCGGCGAGGAGCTGACAAAGTGTATGCATTTCGTTCCTTGTGGTATATGGTCGGAAAGAGCAGGCCTCATGATTGGAAACGGAATGGTGTAATCTGCATTATCCTAAAGTCTGGGTTAACTATCGCGGTTGCAGACTAACGAAAGGATGGACCCTCATCACCTCTGACATTGAGGAGTAAAAATGGATAGTAATAAACAATCTTCTAGACGTGGTATTCTCTTTATTGTGTGTGTGGGTGTTTTTTATCTTATCCTGGAGAAAACAATACTGGCTGAGAGATGGTAGTCTTTTTTAAGACCGTTTTACTGCTGACGAATTTTGTTGATATTAGTCCTATTTTTTCAAGACTGGATATGGCGGAGAAGCAAAAGAGTCTGGTCATAAGCGAGGACAAGACAAAATTCCTCTTGTTATCAAATGTACAATACGCGTTTTCACATCACTCTTGAGTGGCTTAACTTTGAAGTCGAAAATAATTTCGCCAAACTGAGAACCAGATCAATGTGTCGTGGTTCAACTTGAAAAGTAAAGTCCTCTCTCGATGAACACAGATCAAATACTTTCCATTCCCGTCCTGCTATACGGTGAGAGGCAAGTTTTCGAGGTTTTGTGGGAGTTAAAAAAATTACTGACGATTCTACGTGTATTTGCCGACGATGTTGTTGGATGGAGTACAGGTGAACCGCAATATTATTTCATTGTTTTAGTATCCACTTAATAACACTTACACGTATAACGAGATAAACAAAATATTGTTGCAGAATAGAACACATAGACTAAAATGGCGAAATGGTGAAAAACATAAGTCCGGTTTTGAGAAGACAACTTAACGGTAATTTTACGCGATTATGAATGTGATTTCTGTCCTTAATTTTTTTTTTATCTTGCCACAAGCCTGCTACACATAGTTTCTGCTGCCATACTTCTTCGTTCTTAAGCTAATCAACAAGACACTCTTCAAATATGGTTAATGTTTTATTTAAGACAATTAGCCATGATTAATTTTAACAATTTTCCATTATGATAAAATAATTTTCTCGTACAATTCTAGTGAATACATGTTTTATTTATTTTTTTTACTAAAATAGAACATTTAAAAACATTTATTTTTTCTCAACTTAAACTCACGATAACGAAGCAACGTCCACAATGCAACTAACTGAACTTGAAAATTTTCCTACTTTTTATATTTGAAAATGCAATTTTCCAAATGAAAGTAAAAGCGTGGAAATAAGTTAAGGTCGCAAATTGCAAAAAAATATATATACATATGCGCTTAGCTGTAAAATATACTTAATATCTCGGTACTGGCTTGCTGCTAAAATAATTTGACATAATTAAGCTGAACGAATCATCCAGGGTGCACTGCTGGACCACAAACAATTACTTCATCACCTGTGGCGACTGGGCGTTGCTGTTGTTAGTAAGCTTGTTTAGCTGCGGGTACGGCGCAGTGTTAGGTATTTATTTAAACAAATAATTGCTTGCTCAGAGGATTTTCAGACCGAGAGCAAGTGGTGATTTTTAAGTGGTGTAAATTGCTATTTTTTTATTTTTCAAGATAAGTCTGTCAGCAACGTTATTTCCAAACCCAAGTGTACACTTTGAACGAACATATAGTCGTCAGTGATTAGATATTTACATGTAAAAGTATCCTTTATGTCTTTAATCTTTAATCTTTAATTTTTAATTTTTAATCTTTAATCTTTAATCTTTAATCTTTAATCTTTAATCTTTAATCTTTAATCTTTAATCTTTAATCTTTAATCTTTAATCTTTAATCTTTAATCTTTAATCTTTAATCTTTAATCTTTAATCTTTAATCTTTAATCTTTAATCTTTAATCTTTAATCTTTAATCTTTAATCTTTAATCTTTAATCTTTAATCTTTAATCTTTAATCTTTAATCTTTAATCTTTAATCTTTAATCTTTAATCTTTAATCTTTAATCTTTAATCTTTAATCTTTAATCTTTAATCTTTAATCTTTAATCTTTAATCTTTAATCTTTAATCTTTAATCTTTAATCTTTAATCTTTAATCTTTAATCTTTAATCTTTAATCTTTAATCTTTAATCTTTAATCTTTAATCTTTAATCTTTAATCTTTAATCTTTAATCTTTAATCTTTAATCTTTAATCTTTAATCTTTAATCTTTAATCTTTAATCTTTAATCTTTAATCTTTAATCTTTAATCTTTAATCTTTAATCTTTAATCTTTAATCTTTAATCTTTAATCTTTAATCTTTAATCTTTAATCTTTAATCTTTAATCTTTAATCTTTAATCTTTAATCTTTAATCTTTAATCTTTAATCTTTAATCTTTAATCTTTAATCTTTAATCTTTAATCTTTAATCTTTAATCTTTAATCTTTAATCTTTAATCTTTAATCTTTAATCTTTAATCTTTAATCTTTAATCTTTAATCTTTAATCTTTAATCTTTAATCTTTAATCTTTAATCTTTAATCTTTAATCTTTAATCTTTAATCTTTAATCTTTAATCTTTAATCTTTAATCTTTAATCTTTAATCTTTAATCTTTAATCTTTAATCTTTAATCTTTAATCTTTAATCTTTAATCTTTAATCTTTAATCTTTAATCTTTAATCTTTAATCTTTAATCTTTAATCTTTAATCTTTAATCTTTAATCTTTAATCTTTAATCTTTAATCTTTAATCTTTAATCTTTAATCTTTAATCTTTAATCTTTAATCTTTAATCTTTAATCTTTAATCTTTAATCTTTAATCTTTAATCTTTAATCTTTAATCTTTAATCTTTAATCTTTAATCTTTAATCTTTAATCTTTAATCTTTAATCTTTAATCTTTAATCTTTAATCTTTAATCTATAATCTTTAATCTTTAATCTTTAATATTTAATCTTTAATCTTTAATCTTTAATCTTTAATCTTTAATCTTTAATCTTTAATCTTTAATCTTTAATCTTTAATCTTTAATCTTTAATCTTTAATCTTTAATCTTTAATCTTTAATCTTTAATCTTTAATCTTTAATCTTTAATCTTTAATCTTTAATCTTTAATCTTTAATCTTTAATCTTTAATCTTTAATCTTTAATCTTTAATCTTTAATCTTTAATCTTTAATCTTTAATCTTTAATCTTTAATCTTTAATCTTTAATCTTTAATCTTTAATCTTTAATCTTTAATCTTTAATCTTTAATCTTTAATCTTTAATCTTTAATCTTTAATCTTTAATCTTTAATCTTTAATCTTTAATCTTTAATCTTTAATCTTTAATCTTTAATCTTTAATCTTTAATCTTTAATCTTTAATCTTTAATCTTTAATCTTTAATCTTTAATCTTTAATCTTTAACCTTTAATCTTTAATCTTTAATCTTTAATCTTTAATCTTTAATCTTTAATCTTTAATCTTTAATCTTTAATCTTTAATCTAAATTTCAAACTTATTTGCTTTGTATTTCACATATACATACATATTTATATACATACATGTGTTCATAGTAATATGTACATATAATCGCGATTACCACTGGAAAATAACCAGTCACTTTGGAATTACTTAAATTGTAAAATGAGAAGTGATTTGCCAATTTAAGTTGTATGCTAAGCGTAAATTGCGCTATAACCGTGAAAAATCGATATCAATTCTTTGATTTTTTACAGCGATACCGTTGGCACGTGTTAACTGTACGTACGTAAATATATTAACAGTCTTGCCATCTTCCTATTTTACATTTCCGTTCTTCCGTTGTGTGGAAGCATTCGTCAAATTTGTTACGAGTAGAAGAAACATTTCCGATTTAAACTGTCAATTGTAAAAGGTTTGACGAATTCTGTTGATTCATCGCATTAAGTTTTATTATTATTAGCTGTTAACCGCCGTTGCAGTTATAAAAGTGGTTTGAAAAAATTCTATTTGTGTAATAGTTGTACGAGTAGGCATGTATTAGTGATATATCTGATATATAAAAAGACTTTTTTGTAAGTACATTACTGCTAGAATTATTTTCGTTCGCTGTAAATGCAGTCAGCGCGGGCAAAAAAGATATATTTTTTTGTTTTATTTATAAATTTAGTTATAATTGAGTTTAATTTAATACTTTAATGTTTGTATTATATTTCTATAGAAATCAGCACATTTTTTTTTACTAATTTCAATGAAAATCAATAAAATAAAATATTGTAAATTTCGTTGCAACTTGCGCTTAGCAGCTGCAGTTTATATTTACTGACCGCTGGAGTTTATTATATTTGCTTAAAAAAACTTACATTCCACGGCGTCAACTGACGTTTGCACTAAACTGTTTTATCTATTTTTAGGCGCTCAGAGACACCCGCACTCGAAATTATCAAAACGGTAACAATATATCAAAAAATTAAATATTTTGTAGCATGTATTCAGGCGTTGCCTAAATTGTATGCTATCTGCAATCATTTGTGTAATGAAAAGAAGTTACTTTTAGCAGAACAATTGTTTTTTTATTTTTGTATTTGTGAACTTCAATAAAAAAGCGTACGTTAAACGTTCTCAGTTAGACTTTCGGGCCAAAGTGCTCTTTAAACACTAATCTACATATATATGTATTTAACATTTACTTTCCGCTATCTATTTTGCTTGCCATGTAATACAAATTGTCTATTTAAATGCTTCTTCTTTTTCATTGAATATAGCCAAATCATTAATAGCGCGTGATTTACCCCATCCTTTGGAAGGAATAAATGGATATACTAAGCGTAGCCCAACGAAGTAGATTTCGCTGAAATATATTTCTTAACACCGTATATCTAGTACAGCTCTTCGTTCCATTGCCTGCGGTATTCGGTGTAGACAATGCCTAAAGGACCATAAATCGTTCGCAAAACTTTTTTCTCGAAGACTCCCAACCCCATCACATCGGATGTCTTGTAGAGTGTGTGTTGGGTTCGTCGAGTGAGAACCTTACTTTTCAATTGCATACTTAGACGAAAGTAGTACTTGCTGACAAGAGCGATAAGGGTACATTGAAGGTAAAGAATCTTCGCAAATACGAGCGTATTACCCTCATGCTTGATTTGTTCCTCTATCGCTGCTTTGGACTCGTTTGCTGTTCCTATTCCTGTATAACTTTTGCAGCTAGAATGGAAAACTGTTACCTTAAAACTTTTTCCCTTCCAGTTAGCACCGACGGCTGCCTATATATACTTGTTTTTAAACAGAATAAGTTTGAAGATTTTGTTCTGTTACATATATTTTTGCTCTCTGTATACTTATGAATTTTTATGCCTAGTACTTCAGCTTGGAAGATTCTAGCTGAATTTGGTAGACGTACGAGGGAAAGAGGGGGGGGGGGGAGACTTTGGGGTCTCGTCTAGAATAATCTTAGGAGAAAATTGTTTGACTTATTTAACGTATCCATTAGCCTTTCTAAAATTTTTAGCACATGAAGGATTTATTTAGGTTTTGGAAAGAAGCCCATTTTGACTCCTTTGCTGCTGTTTGATATTTAAGATATTCAACCGTCAAAGGCTTTTATATTCCTTCGATCTGATACCTAGCAAAAAATACTAGTCTGCGTTAATATCATGGAATAAGCGTTTGGAAGTACCTCTCAGATCAGTTCGATACTAAACAAGTCGAGGGGATCTGTGATCGTGTGACCGATGTCAGAGGAGGAAGAAGAAAGATCAGGTGGAGAAGTGCATGGCTATACTTAATATCACTAATTGCCGCCGAATAGGGGAAAAAAGAAACGAGTAGCATGCCATTGCTGCTCGGCTACAATCGTGTTAGCTATACCTACATGAATTTAGAAGAAGAAGAAATGGAACCATTGGTGTATTGTTTAAACTTAATAATAATTATATAATTATTGAAAGTATGGAAGACAAAAAAAGAAAAAACTTGAAACTTAATAAACAGAAACTCACCTCTGCAAAAAAAAAAATGGAATTAAAAAGCGATAATTTTCGCGCGGCTATCTTCCACAATTTTCGACGTGGATTAACACAGAAACAGTGAATCGTAGAACTTAATTAAATTTTTGCTATGAACTTCTATCGACGACCAGTCTTTATCGATGGTATGTTGAATTCAACCGAGGTCGCAGATCACTCCAACACGAATTTCGAGAAGGTCGTGCAAAATCAGTTGATGTTCTGGAATATTTTCTTGGAAGAAACAAATTTTTTTCACTTTGGAACCCACAGAATTTGTCCATCACTCAGAAAGATCGTACAACGAGAACAAAGCAGAACAGTAAACCTTGATTGGTACACAATCGTTTGTTTGCCATTTGTCTTTCAATAAATCAGGAAAATCAACCACCGAAATAGGATCACTTCTGAGTACAACAACGCGAGCTCTCATGCATCAACTTAAGGTCAGGCTCCTCTAAAAAAATCGAACTTATTTTTTCCTGTAAATTGCCAGAAAATACTCTTAGAAATAATATAGAATTAGACCTTAAGGTCTCCAAGACCAAGAAGTAAGTATAGAAGAGGTGAGAGCGGAGCGCGCCAAATGCTAAATCCGGCCGCTCGAGCACTTTAATCGCTTTTTTTTCGAAACCACGTTTTTTCAACTGAGTGATACTCTTATTTATAACCTATTGAACTTATCAGCATGAACTAAACGGCATCTCTATGATCGGTACTACATCCAAAAATATTCATTGTTATTTAAAAAATTTATAAACAATTACAATTAAAAAAGGGTAAAAAATTAAAAAGTTTGCCATTTTGTTTTTTTTTTTGTGAATATGTTTTATTGTAGTTCCGGCCATAGCCAATGTGATACATTATAAGAAACCGTTTTGATTTTTGCTTTCAGATTATTCGTTTTTTAGTTATCGTGTCACTCACTGGCAAAATGGACGTGTTTCAGACGTAATTTTAAGAGCCGCCATTTAAAAACAAAAAAAAAATAAATCAAATTTTTTCAGTTATTATTTTTATACGTCTACTTATTTACAAAAACTTTGATTTATAAATAAAATTTGTTTGAAAAAAAACAAGTTTTTTGAAGGAACCTGATCTTAACATAAATAACTGCATGCTTGAGTACTCAAAACATCGATTTGATGAGTCATAGTTGAGGCGTTCAGACCGTATGTTTTGGAGATACCTCAATCAGAGTGGCAAAAGTGCTTCCGCAATTGGTTCAAACACTTATAAAAGTGTATAGATTTTGGATGCAGAATATCTTGAAAAACAATAAATCGAAAATTTTCGATGATTAATATTTGTTTTTGTTCTCTATTTCCGAAATAACCAACCAACCATCGTATTAAGGTCACTTTTAATTCGTCGACTTAATAAAGCTCCTTTAATTAAATTAATAAACCAAACACTTTTTTGTTTTAAAAATCGCATTTTATTTATTTAACTATAAAAAATGTAGAAAATAATTATGTTTTACATACAATATAACATACGAGCACAAAAAATATTTTAGCACTTGTCGCTGTCTAAAATTTTAATTTTTGTTTCATTATGCAGGCATAACACTAAAAGAATGTTTATTATAAACTATTTGTATTTAGACTTAAATACTATCAAATAGCAAAAAGTAATAAAATTGAAAATAAATAAGTACTTAAATAAATAAATTAATTAAAAAACATATTAAAAGATAAACAAAAATGATTATGAGTTACGAGTTGGATATTCAATTTGAACTGCACTGATTCTCGCATAAAAATAATTAGGTTCGTTGTAATAATGCAATAAGAGAAATGAAATTGATGGCATAACAAAACGTGAGGAAGTAGAGAGATGTGAGATACATTTGCATGGTATGTACGTGTATATGTGTTAACAAACACGGAAGTACGCATTGAAGAATAGAAACAAATGTTGAATCTGACAATAATTGAAATATAACAGTAAATGATTAGTACAGTTGTATTAAATGAAGAGTTCAAGAGTTATTATATGAAGAAGAGCATCGAAGAAAATGGAAAAGTAGAATATGGAGTTCACAAAAGTTCACGACTGAATGCATAAGAGCAATAAAAAGAAAAAAGAAGAAGAAGAAAAGTCTAAAGTAGAAATATAGTAAGTAGAAGTAAAAGAGGGCGACCAGTAGAGTTGAGTGGAAAAAAGAAAAAAATTGAATTTATTGACGTTGGAAGCAATGAATCAAGACTAATAACAGTATTTGATATTCTCGAAACAGGGAGTGAAATTCATAGTAGAAGAAATTTATTTGCTGAAGAAGAAGAAAATTTATAAACCGACACATACACGTATGAAGAATATGTAAGCATGTATGCATGTATGCACTGTATGCACGCATGAAGTTTTCAAGAAGCATGAAATGTGCTCAGGCGCCAACGTAAAATTGCAAGAACGTATATAAATAAGAAGAAGAGCTAGAAGGAATTGGAGAAAAGTGCAGGTGTGTGAGTGTGTGTCTGTGTGTGTTAAAGAAACAGTAGCAGAAATTCTAATTACAAAATGCTGCACAATAAAAGAGCGGCAAATATCAGCACTAATTTGATTGTTGCTTTTCGTTATTGTTGTTGTTGTTTTTGCAGCTATTGTTCTGCTTCATGTTTTGTAAATGTGCACACGTACGAGCTACACAACATCTATAAGATGATTTACGTTTACTGCTGTTGCATTGTGGCAAGAATGCGATAAAGTGGATATTTTATGTGTGTATGTTCGTGTGTGTGTGTGTGCGCGTTTGTAATTGCATCAGGCATATTGCACATTGAATTTAATGCAGTTATATCTAATCGTTGTTTGTTGTTGTTGTTGTTGTTACACTCCTCGCCACAACTACATACCAACTACCGACTGCCAGTGACTACTGTTTATGACTTTTGCACTTGTTGCTGCTGCTGCTGTTGCTGATGTTGTTGTTGTTGTTGTTGCTGCTGCTGTTGTTGCTGCAACGATAACGGTTGTTGTTGCTGATGTTGTACCTGCTTTGGCTGCTGTTGCTGCAGTTGTTGATGCTGATTCTGTTGCGCATATACACCAGCCCCCACGTGCTTATTACTATAACCCCGATAAGCCAAATCATGAGCCTCATTCAGTGAACGTCGATCATAACCACCGCCCGAAGACCAGCCACCACCACCGCCACCCCCAGATGACCAACCCGATGAGCCACCGCCACCACCACCGCGTCCCGACATCAATTTCTTCAGACCCATCATGCCAGCCATGAGCAGAGCAATCTTCGAGACGATCAAAGCTTTGCCGGCCATCATGTAGAGCATACCCATTGCGACGGGCAGCATACCGATCATTTTCATAGCCATGCCCATCATCATCATGCTCATCATTTTCTTCATTTTACCGCGACCTGGAGGTGTGAAGAACAAAAGGGGAAATAATGAAAATGAATGCGTTAAAAAAAGTAAAATTATTAAATACTATATTATATAAAGCACATTTGTGTGGGTGAAATCGGGCAGACAAATTCGGAAAGTGAAAGTGCCAATGACTAAATATGAGAAATGAACTATACGGAGGCCTAGAGTCTTTCGATGAAAGGTGAGCGTGGCAAAAATGTAATAGTAAAATACATTTAAATATAACATTAAATTAAATAAAAAAATGATAATAATAATAATAAAAAAAAATATTAAAAAAAAGCAATTCAACTATTTTTTCTGTACACTTTGCTGTAGCAACGCTTACTTTTTAATAACATGTGTTAATTCATTGATTAATTGCAACTAACATAAGTTGCAACACTTTCAACTACAACAACAACAACAAGTCTACTTGTTATGCACATATTTGTACTCATATATGCAGCTGTAAACACTTGCACATCTGCAAGCATCAACTCATTTCACTCGAACACATGCCAATTGAACACGCATTTACCCAGAATTGGGCAAAGAGCTTTGTTTGAATGTGAAAATAATGTGAAATAAATTAAATATCTGATAACGAGTTATCATTGAATTTAAATGGCTACTCGTATTTTACCAACTATCATTTCACATTTAACTATTTTTGCCAATTAGGAGATGTGACATGCACCAAGTGTGCCTCACTTGGACTCGTCATTCATATTCCCTCTTTAGCAGCGTCAGTTTTCACTTGCATTTGTCATAGTTTGTTATTGGCAATAAAATTTCTAATAATTTCTTTTTTGACATTAAATAGTTTGGCATTCAATAAATTGGAATTATAAACCGGCTTTTCAGGTTAACAAGTCTTAATGCTGCAATAAATATTAAACGAGTGTTTTTTATCATACTAAAATTCCACTATCAATTGGAGATGTGAAATATTGGTCATTAAAATGCTGTCACGTGAATTTGCTTATTCAATGAATTTTTTCATGCTAATTTTTATGCTTTCTTAATCGTTTTTTTTTTTACTTTTATTACAGTGATCTTCTATCATTTTGATTATTTACATATAATCATCTTGGTAAAATAATGCCGCTAATGTAATATTGAGAATTTACAGATTTTTAACCCTTTAAAATATTATTCTAGATATAAAATATATCATTATTTTGTGTTGCTTCCTAAAAGAAAAAGAAAAGAATTTTACTATAGGTTATAACCAATTAAATCCATTTCTTTTTTATTAAAAAAACATTTCTGGTTACTATGCCGAATTGAGCGACTTTTCATTATCTTCGCCGTAATCATTGTTAGTTAAAGAAATTAATTTACTTTTTTTCAATAACTTAATTGTGACAAAGAAGCTCGATGTATGGGTGCCACATGTGTTAGCCAGCAATAACCTCACGGACCGAATTTCCATCTGCAAATCGCTACTGAATCGTCACAAAATCGACACATTTCTGAAGTAGATCACCTACAGCAACGTTCAAGAAAAAACGATCAAGGTCGAAGGGCAGTGAGACAAACGGTCTCTAAACCAAAATTGGCGGCCAGGGAGGTTTTGTTGTTTGTTGTGTGGGATTGACATGGAATTATCCACTATAAGCTGCTCTCTTGCGGCCAAATTCTTAATGTCGATCTGCAATCTCAGCAATTGGACCGTCTGATGGAAGCAATCACCGTGAAGGGCCCAGTTTTAGCCTATAGGAGGGAAATTTTATTTCATCAGGAGAACGCCAGACCACAAACAGCGATAGTGACTCTCCGGAAACACCAACAACTAGGTTGGGAGGTTGTTATGCAACCATCTTTAGTTGCAGACCTCGCCCTATGTGATTACTATCTGTTCCAGTCTAAGACGAATGACTTGGCTGGTGAAGCCCGTGAAAATCGATCATCCCAATTTTTTGGCAATATTGCCAAGGATTTCTATGAAAGAGGCATAAGGCCTCGAAATATCAAAAATTAATCGAGCTTATTTTATATAAAACGGGAAATATGAATTTTTTGAAGCGATTAAAGATTCCATAAGTCATTACAAGGAAAGGCAGGCAGAAAAAATGTAAAATAAAAACTAAAATACGGAACTGAGGCTTAATTTCATCACTTGGTTTTGATATCCTCTTAATTGCTTTATTGAAAAGACTTCTCTGTTCAATATGTCTTGAAATGTAATGGATTTATTATGTTTTGTTCTCTAAAAGTAGGGATTGTGAAAAACCATGGCAGACTTTAGAAAATCGGGAACCATACCAAAATAAAATATAAGAGACGACCCATTCAAGAGAAAACTTCCCATGATGGCCCAACCAACGAGATGTAAAAATCGTAACTGTATTAATATCCAGTAAGCGAAGTATTCGGAATTCATTATATTTCCGTCCATTTCTTTGCTTAAACTTTGTGTTGGAAATTTATCAAGTGAACAGCATGGTTGGTTTCGTATGAAATGCAAGATAAGTATTACTATACTAGATTTAGGCTGAATATCTGATGCCATCGATAAACGATGGAAATCGGGCGCATGGAAAAGTTAAAAAAATCACACCCTGAGAACTGGTACTAAGTGTAGAAGAGAATTGCCGTAAGGTAACATAAAATGCATGATTTCGCAGTAATGAGACTAGGGAAAAGAACAAGTTAAAATAAAACATGTGCATAAATAAATAACCTTCGAAGCCTAAATTTTTCTCTGCGAAAAAAATATTTATAATATTTATCGCACACTAAATAAGAAAACCTCATAACTCCAAATTTTTGAAAATTGTCTTTTCAACATAAAGCAGTTAAGTGAATTAAAAAATTCCCCTTGCGTGCTTGTATGACGAGTCGCTTGGAAAGCGTCCCTGCTCTACTTTAACATATTCTTAAACATCTTCGATATTTTGAGTTGCGACGATTTTTGATTTAGTGTGTATTTACAAAATAATTAAATAAATAAATGAAAATAAATAAATAAAACGGTGAAATAAAAGAATATAATATCAATAAAATACCAAATTATTTTTTTCTTTTCAATATATTCACCTGCAAGACGGATACATTTTTCAAATCTTTCTATTAATTTATTTATAATATTTTCTTCTCATCTTAACAATACACCGATGCTGCCTCCTTCACTTCATCATCTTGGATACATTATTTACCTCAAGGCGCAACTTTTATTTTTGGAGTCAAAATATTGAAGCCCACCTGATGCTGAACAGCTAACAGCTTTTGACCTTAGTCATGCCAAGATAATCGAATACAATTTTAAAAATCGTTGTATCGGATTATCCAACCATTTCTATGATTTGTTTCTTCTTTCTTCGAGCAACGTCGAGGGCAAGTTCTGGCGTCTTTCGAATTTGCAAACATGCCACTTAAGCTATCAGTTTCCAATTTTAAAAATTCTTTTTCTGGAAGAGAGTAGATCTATAACAGTGGTAAATTACCAACAAAATACCTTGATTCCGAGCTGTGTATATTACAGTTTTCGAAAAAAAATACTGCTATCATAAAGAACATTTTAGTGAGTGGATATGTAAGATAAAAAATAATAGCGGCTATAAAAAATTTGGAATAATGTCCGGATCGGTGGATGGATATTTTCTTCATATAATATCATTTAAAATAGAATTGAAAATCAATGAATTTTGTCGCTTTTAAGTGTTTTGTACCATAATTATAACAATTAGAATATAAGCATTTAGGTAAAAGAAAAAAATCATTGGAGATATCATTTCAGGTGTGGAGCCACTTAGAAGTATATCGATCTACCTTAATAAGGGTGTTGAAGGAAAGACTAAGCAGGCATTCAAGTAAAATAATTTATTTCATTTCTATCGGGAAGTTATTGAGAAGCGCTAATTAACCTTCCTTATATCAACACTGTTTTGCTCTAGTGTTAATAAACTTTTTTATTTTTTAATTTTTTTTGCACATAATTTTTCACCTTTTATTAAGATTAAGCTCGCTAAGCAAAGTTATTATCAGAAATGTGTCAGTAAAATGAAGTTTAAAAATATATAAAAAAAATACACAAATTCCACCCACATTTTATATCTACCAGTATATTATTTACAAATTTCCACCAGTTGCCTTCAAAATCGACAAAGCATAATCCAGCGAAGAAAAAAGTAATATATTTACTTAGCGAGGCTCATTTTTTGTGCATCATTGTTAAAGTTTTCAGACTTTTGTATGTTTGTATTATAAATTTGAGAGAATAATACAGAGGTGATGAAGCTAAGAATTCTTCGCTGCTTTTTTGAGCTCAGCCATCTGTGCGATTTGATAATTATGCACAACTGTGTATGTTTGTATGCGTGAATCTAATTATCTCATAACATAAATTTTTTAGCTTCTTTAAAGGCTAATTACAAAATAGAAGAAAGCGCATTGTTGTTGGGTAAAAATGTTGAATATCTGTGCACGTGAGATACGCGGAGAGTATATTAATTAATAAAGATGGGTGGCTACACTGGGAATTTTTTTTTGTAAGGGAGATAAGCCGGCCTAAGCTACTTTTTATTTTTATGAAAATAAATATTTTTACAAAAAGTCATAATTCCTAGAATATTGTTATTCGTAAACGCTTATAAGTAATAAATATAACTTATTTTGGGTAGGCAATACTTTAAATATGCATTTGACCAAAAAAAATCTTTCAGTGTAAGGAAGATGTTGTGAAAATTTTTCTGACATTTTTAATTATTTTCTCTTGTGGTATTAAAAGTGTGCGCTAATATTAGTTATTATTTTCTATCTATGAAGGTGTTCATAAAATTAACACACGTACACTCACACTAGAACTGACTAATACATAGTATTGGTATGTACAATACATACACATACTTAGTGTAACAAACGATTATTCGGTCTATGAATAATGCAACTGAAATATAAATACATCCTATGTATGTATATACATAGGCATATGTTTGCACGATTTTTAGTATTATTCTTTCATAAATTTATTATTCTAGTCCCAAAGCTGTCTGCCGCTGCGCAAATGGGAGCATGAGCCGCTGAAGTGTGAATAACGTGTAAATTTCTTGAAATATGTCTGAAAGTACAATAATGTATGGAAGTATGCTCATTCTATGAAAAGTGTGAGCAGAGCGCACATAAGTATAGGTACATTTACATATTCATATAATATATATTCTGTTGAACGAATTTAACGCTATAATTAGTTGCCAAATTTATGTAGCGCTTTAATTATTTTAAAGAAAGTTTTGTAAAAAATATATTCTTGAAAAAATATATATAATATGCAAGATTGTGTTCTGATACAGAATGTTTTTATCCGAGAAACATTAACCAAGACGACGATATTTACAAAATTACTTAAAACATATAAAATAAAAATACGAAAAAAAATTTATAATAAAATAAAATAAAACAATATAAATAAAATATTTTATAATAAAAAAATATAAATTAAAGTACAATAGATAAAATAACATATAACAAAATTAAATAAATTAAAATGAAATGACATTAAATAAAATCAAATAAATTAGAATAAAATAATATAAAATAAAATAAAATAAAATAAAATAAAATAAAATAAAATAAAATAAATTAAATAAAATAAAATAAAATAAAATAAAATAAAATAAAATAAAATAAAATAAAATAAAATAAAATAAAATAAAATAAAATAAAATAAAATAAAATAAAATAAAATAAAATAAAATAAAATAAAATAAAATAAAATAAAATAAAATAAAATAAAATAAAATAAAATAAAATAAAATAAAATAAAATAAAATAAAATAAAATAAAATAAAATAAAATAAAATAAAATAAAATAAAATAAAATAAAATAAAATAAAATAAAATAAAATAAAATAAAATAAAATAAAATAAAATAAAATAAAATAAAATAAAATAAAATAAAATAAAATAAAATAAAATAATAAAATAAAATAAAATAAAATAAAATAAAATAAAATAAAATAAAATAATAAAATAAATAAAATAAAATAAAATTAAATTAAATTAAATTAAATAAAATAAAAAAAATAAAATAAAATAAAATAAAAACATAGAATAAAATAAAAAATATTTAAAATAAAATATAAAAAAAATAAAATAAATGAAATAAAATAAAACAAAATAAAATAAATTATGAACAAAAAATGTAAATTAAAGTAGATAAAATAATGTATAACAAAATAAAATAAATCAAAATAAAATAAATTTTTTTGTGTATAACGATAATATGGATTGAAAAATAATAATAATAAAATCGGAGCCAATTAATGGGAGGCCTTTGAAAAACTTGCATTTTTGAATCACTTAGTTTTTATACATGTTGGATTTCTGTTTATCCGCAAAGTCGCTTGAAACTATAAAAAACTGTATAATATTGAATAGCTTTCTCTGCAAAATCTGTTCAGATGTTCATACTACATCCCATTGTCGGCGCTTAATATTATCTACTTGGCCACAGCGGTAGTCTATAATAATAATATTCTTTTAACCTTTTGTAAAGTCTAAATCGATTTGAAAAGATTACATTTCTCTACGATCTATTAGAAGACTAATGTGCTGACTACTTTTTAATGCCCCACTTATTTTCACCGGTTTTCCTTATGCTCTTTCTGTACCACCCATCACCCACTAACTCACCTTCTTCCAGTCCACGGCCTATTTCCTCAGCTGTCAACTTGGGGAAATTCACTTGTAACGTGTGACCGTTAAAAAAGTAACTCAAACGTTCAATAAGCATATTTGTCAATTTCGTATCGCGATCATCACTGGAGCGTGATAGCGACGACTCCAACTCATTCTCACTGTAGAGAGGTTGCAGGGGTAGAGGCGCCACGCCAGCGGCTGCAACACTATTCGGCAGACGCACCAATTTAATACCATCCGCTACGCTAATTGCATCAATGTGTGATATGCGATCAATGAAGGAGATGGCCTTCTTCTTCAGGCATGGCGCAAAACCGCCAACTGAGTGACTACACTCATCGTAAATGCGTAGAACGGTGCGGGTGCCGGCATTAGCTGTGTTTGAGGCTGACGCAGCAGGAGATGCTGATGATGATGATGATGCTGGTGTTGCTGCTGCTACGGGAGATTTGTTTGCTGAAGCGGCTGCTGATCCTTGCTGCGTGTATGGAAAGCTGGTGAGATTCTCAGTGCCGGCATGACAGGCGTGCAGCAGGAGGCAAAGATAAAGCGCGAACGTGTAATACCAGGTGTTGGCGTTTTTCTTTACTTTTGTATGCGTGAATGTCTGTTTGAAAAACATTTTGTGCATATATTTGTTTTTCTTTCTGTTTTTTTTTTTTAATTAAAGTTGGAATTTTTTTTTTTTTTTATTTCTTCAATTTTCACACTTTCTTCTTGCACACAGTTTATTGCCACCTTTTAGCAGTTGTTTATGTAAATTGGTTATTTTATTTAATTCATTAGCTCACGCAAAATTTTAATTCATTTGTTTCTTTTTTTTCTTTCTTAAGTATCCTTGCTTATCATGAACACACACACGCACGCACGAATAGTTAGCTATTCAACCAAAACGACTAATGACTTACTGGCGACTGCCTTCGAGTATGCTTTATATATATATATAAATATTTGCCACAATATATTTGCCACTTTTACTATTTGCTTTTGCGTCGCTTTTATATTTTTTTAACCGGCTGAAGCGGCTTCTGGCAGTCTTCAAAACACACTGATGCCACCGCAAAGCGCGCTTGATTCTTTTATAGACACCTCTTTTATTCACATTAAAAGCCAGCAAAGAAATTATTCATTACTTTTCTTTTGATTTTTCACATTTCTTTGCATTTTCATTGCCATTGCTGGGCTTAAGCGACGCTTGGTTGCTGTTTCCTCTGCTTTTGCTGCATGTTTTAGTTGTTTGCAACATTGTTGGGTCGTGTAATAAGCAACTTGTGTCGGCAATATTGTTGCTAAACATCTGAGAAAATGCAAATGCGTTGTTTGTGCAAAATGTTTTTTAGTTTGACGTTATTGCTGTAATTTTATTTTATTTTTCTTTCATTTTACTTTCGTCACTCTAATTCTTCTGAACTTAAATTTTGTGAAAACAATTTACAAAAACTTAATTCTCAATTCCAGCTACTATGTTTGTTTTGTTTTGTTATGTTATATGTTACACCCACTAGCGAGGTACTGGCGCAAAATCTTCAACCACTTCCCCCAGTCCTTCAAGACTATTCCCCAATTGGCAATCCTTGACGTTGACACGACAATTGTCAACACTTAGAGACGCCGACAGCAAAGTTGCTGGCTCTAAAAAAAAGGAAAAAAAAATATGTGCAAGATTGCAGTCATTGCTTTGTTTACATTTTTTATTTATTTGTTATTTGCTAATGTGATTGTTTTTTTTTTTCAGTTTCTCTGTTAGTACTAGTTTTCTATTTGATTTAAGGCAAAATGTGCAACAACTTGATATACATTGGCTTGGTTTGCCAACGGCAGCTTAGGGAGTTGACATTTTATTGAAAAGTGCAAGTAGCAGTTTGGTTTCTCAAGTTTACGGTTTAGTTTTCCTTTGAAAGGATTGGTAATATAAAAATCGATTGTAGTAGTGAATTTGTGATGGTCTTCATTTTGCTCGAATATAAAATGTTTCTAAAATATTTGAATTTATTTCCTTATTTTGGGCTCCTTTCTTACCTAAACTAAAGCCAATAGGATAGCCAATTTTCACGGTCTAAAAGCGAAATTCTTCGGTTGCTGTTGCAGCGGCTTGCGAGTTTCCTCTCTTCATTGGGATTTTGGCGCCAAACTTAGACTTTAAGTAATGCCAACTCTGTGTCAGTTATTACTCGTTTTTTTCCTAGTATTCGGACGGTCATGTAGTGAATGGAAAAACAATTTGTTATCTCCGCGCCTAATTGTATCATTCGTAGGGCGCAATAGTTTTTTCTTCTTACCTTTGAACAATATATGATATCTCTATATTTGTATTTTGTGCGACCTCACATAACAAATTTTAATCAACAGTTTTTGAGTTTGATCTTCGTGTGATATTATTTCATGACAATAACATCATTATGACACAACACCATTGTCACGCCTTAGTTATCCTCAAAGTATTACTTATCAAGAATTAAATAGCATACTTTTAATACTCACTTTATATTAATATATAAATATATACAATATCGTATCATTTGACATCACAACAAATCACATTACAGTCATTGGAAGTCAAATAAATAAATAAGAAGTCAGTTTTTATTTTTATTTTCGTGTGATAGCATTGTATGATGTCAACATCGTATGATACACAATCACATCATCTCAAATCGCATCACAGAAAATCGAATAATTTAAGAAGAAATCAAAAAACATTATATATGGTATGTAATAAATATTTTACATTTGTGAACAAAAGTGCGATGTCATCTCATTATGTCAACGTGATGTTATAAACATCCCATTATAAACACGCCAAAAGACATCACATCATATCAATTGAATTTGGTTAATTTCAATATATGGTTTGATTTTCCTTTTCATATACATATATTCTACCACAAAAAGCTCATGAGCACAATTGAAAAACCTCATTATACATAATTCTAGTATGATATCATTTCATCATATCAACATCACAATTTCATCACGTCAACATCACATCATTTATCCTCACATCATATCATAACAAATCGCTTCACAATGAATTGAATCGCATAGCTGCAAATTAATTGTAAATCAAAAGAAAGGTTACATTCTACCATAAAAAGTTCATCTAAACAATTGAACAACCTTTACATACTTCATTTTAGTATGATAGCATTTCATTATGGTAACAACACATCATCTACCATCATCATTATTACAGTGAATTGAATAAAGCTGGAAATAAAATATAACTCAAAAGAAAGGTTTATATTCCATCACAAAAACAGCTGAGAATAGTTGAACAACCATTTCATAATTGATCTTAGTGTCAACATCACATCACTCATCAGCACATCATATTATATGAAATAGTTTAACGTGAATTGAATCGCATAGCAGGAAATGCAACATAATTCAAGAAAAAGAGCTTTAAGGAGTTATTCCTCATGTCACATTATCGAATATTACTTTTCATCCGAATTTAATTTTATGCCATTATGTCACACGTCTTATTAAACAAATTTGTTCTCAGAACATCAAATTTTGATAAAAATAAACAAAGCTAATAAATGATTTTAAAAATTCGCAAACAACAGGTTTTTCTTTTAACTAGAAAATGCCAATGACATATACAAACACCGCAATATTATATGTATACATATAAATATGTTTATACATCTATTTTATGTAATTACATACATATTTATATAGAACTGTATGTCTAAATATCTACAATATGGTTTCAAAACTATTTTCACTTTCACAGCCACTTAGTACAGGTATTACACTACGCGGGCAGTACGAGTTTCTTGCTTTCAATTGCACGCCTGGCGTCTATTAGGGCACGACAAAGGTCAAACATAGAGCGGCGCAGCGAATTAAGCGTTGTACAAGCGTTGTAAAACTAGCTTAGCTTAGCCATGATTAACTCTACCGGTACTTTCCCTCTGTACTCAGCAAAGTGCGCGAAAGATAAGCGTTGCTTTCAAATAAGTATGACAGGTGTTTGTGCTTGCATGGTAGATTTTGGCAACAATTTTCCCGCCATTTATTTTGACTTTTTGTCTTTTTGCGCAGAGCTCCTTTTTTGATTTATTTTCGCCGCTATTTTTAAAAATATTATTTTATATATAAAATTACAATGATTGCTAGCATGGATACCGCACTTACTCGTACGTAAATATATACTTATAAAATACATATTATGAGCTTCACGTTATATCGACTGAGCCTACTGAAGTGGAAACTTTCTGCACTTATAATATTGCCAATAACAACGTACTACAATATGCTCTGCTGGGAGTGAGGTGCATGTACTTGACTTGATAAGCTTAGGTTTTGCCAAGCAATATAGGCATTTGATGCTTGTATATTTGTTTGTACGTTTGTATTATTATACTAAGTTCATTGCCTTTTGTTAGAGATAGGATTTCCAGTAAACATAAAGTTCATGCCATGCTTAAGAAGTTCAAAAAAAAATTATATATGTATATATATATCTTTTATTTATTTATTAAAAGCTTATGCTGAGTTGTATTTGTGGACAAACTGTATAAGGATGTAATATCAATTGATTTTTTGTCATGACACCTTTATCAAGCTCTCTTAGACCTACAGGCCCTTTATGATACCAATGTTGGTCCCGTTAAGGAAATTCCTTTCATCTTTTCAAATGCTGAAACCTTTTGGTGTGTATTATGAATTCCAGGAGATTAATGGTGGCTACCGAGGCAAGCTCTGCAAAGCAATCGAAGAAAAAAAAAAGATGTTATCGTCTACCGATTCCTCCTCATCTACGTACCTGTCTCCATAAGAAAGTGTCCGATTATTACGCCAGTTGTTATGCTTATGGAGAATCCAATTAGAAGGAGTAGAGACTTTTAGTATTTGGGCTTGTCCCTTTTGGTTCCTCCACGGTTGCGTTTTAGAGGAAGACGATTAGCAGAGTTTTAATGGCTTTCGTAGAAATTGAGGGCAACACACCCGTAAAGAGTGTGAAGTTTTTCAAGTTTTAACCTATAAATAGCTTTGTCTAGTACTGTGTGGTAGTCAACAGTGACTCCGTACAATAATATGGGTCTTATTACCGCCATGTATAGACAGTACACGTGGTCTTAGTTCCCATCTCTTACCGATCGTTCCAGCAGAAAGAGCGATCTCGATGCTTTTGTGTAAGGGTAGTTTAAAAGCAGATAGCTTGTGCCTTCATGTAAAAAGTAGCTGTTCGGTCTTTGAAGGACAGACGGCACTAACTGCATCAGCTACTTACTGTGTGAAGGGAATTTGTTGAAGCAGATCGCTTAGGACCTAGAGCTGTTTTCTGTTTTCCAGTGGTTGTGAGGGCAATGTCGTCATAACCTGTGTTTATTAATTTACGAAGCAGCGTGTTCACCGTAAGACCCCGCAGAAGTGGAAAGAGAGCCTCCGTACGTCTAACAGTCATTATAGCTCTAGAATTTTGCTTTGCTCTGTAATATCTACTGTTATACAACGTATTGAGTAGATGGTTGTTTCAAAATTGTTCAAGATTTGTCTTCGACTTCTTCTGATTGATAAACGAATATAATGTAATATTTGCTTTTATTCTTCTGATTTTTCACTGAGCAAAATATTTCAGAAAAGATTGAAAACACGTCCATTTAACGAAAGGGCTTCATTCTGCTGCTGATTTGTAACACAGCAATACTTAATGTACATATGTACCTCAAATATACATATGTATGCATATACCAAAATCTCAACTAAAATTCAAATAAGGCATAGAACATAAGAATCGTGTGCATGTTTACAGCAAAAGAAAGTAGTCCTAATGTCGAAGTAATAAAAAAAAGAAACCTATAAAACAGAAAAGAATCATGTTTTGTAGACATTCAGAAGAAATGTCATTACTTAAGCGCGCTCATTTTACTCATGCAGGCACGTCTTCCCAAGCCAACAAGCTCGTACGCAATTATGTGACGGACCTTATTTTGTTTTGTTTTTACTTTTAAGAAAATTTTCATAATGTAGAGCAAATTTTTTGGCGACAATTTCGTGTTAATGTCACAACAATACCGAGAAAACTGAAAGTAAAGTAATTTCAAGTATTTTTACTACTCTTTATTATACTCGCACTTAGTTGAAGTTGTTGCGAATATGATAATAAAAGCATAATGCTAGAAAATTAATTTTCATAACTACTAAGAATGATAATAAAAATTTTGAGCTGACTTTTTCTTTCGTAGGCAAATGTAGGAAAATGTATAAATTTTAAACTTTACTTTCTCTGTTTAGTTGAGTTTAATATATTACAGATTGTCTTTAAGAATGGCTTAATTTTAGAATTTTTCAACTCTCAAACACAGCTCAAGAGTTAACAAGCGGAGTTATTATATTATTAACATTAATGGAAAAAAATTACATTTCAAAAATCTCACATTTAATATTTTTCTAAATAATTCGTATAAATATTCAAAATTTTTACATAAGTAACTATAGTACATACGAGTACGGAAATGATAAAGTCACTGGGAATCAGGTCCGGGCTGTAGTGATGTCTTGAAGAAACAGCACTCCGCGAGCTAACTTGCTACGTCTCTTCTGTACGACATCCGCACACGCCTGACTCAACAAATGAAATCAGCGTGGTACTAGCCGATCATTGTAGTTCCCTATGCCATAATCTTCGACCCCGACTTTTCCACTTTGAGTTTTTTGGTGAGGAACCTTTTTTTATCCACTACAATGACAATAAAATAATACTGACGAATACTAGTTCATCAACTGTTATAATACGGTTGCAAATTTCATCGAAATCATCTTCACACAACTCCAACAAATATTTACAACTCTCCATGCATCGCTGGTGCGGCGCACAGTGTGTTATTTGGCGATTCCAGCGGAACTTAATTATTTTTCTTGAGTCAAAAATATATTTCGAAGCTAAAAAATCATTCTTAGCTATAACTTGAATGCTGAATTCGAAAATCATATAAAATTTGATATATCTCTAACACTTTTTTGCGAAACATGTGTAATGAATTGTATTGTGAGGTTTTTTTTCAAATATTTCATATAATTTTTTTTTTATTTTCAGTTGGTTTTTAGCATTTATAATACATAATTACTTTTTGCAAAATTTATTAAGATTTATATTCTTAAAGTCAACTGGTTGTAAAAAAATTTTTATTATACCAATTTGGGTAACAAAATAAATAATTTAAATATAAATATAAGCAATGTTAGTTTTCGCTTTCTGAAGATGATTTCGACAATAAACTTTCTCCATTTGATCTCTTTAATAACATACTGCTTTCCTTGGGTAGTATGTGACCTTTTCTTTTTGGAAAAGATTCAGATGAAAAGAGTGGATCAGAAGCAATAGAGAACCGATTTAGAACATCTCGGTGTGTAGCTTTTCTCCTAGTTTTACGGCTGAAATATTCTCAATTTCTCCTCTACTCCTTATTATTCATGTTTCTATAATTACCTTTGAATCTACAAGGATTTCATGGATATTAGCTGGTTGTAATACCAAGAGTAATAGTAATATTTCGGAGCTTCCCCTATAAAAACAGTGTTGCCAATGCATTTTTTTTAGATTTATATTGTACTAATATTCAGCTAAGCCGTAAATAAAATTTTATTTACATTGCCGACGTAAAAAATTTAATTAAGCTCCGCTAGAATCGACGAATAACACATATTTTCATATTCAAATGTTCATGCAGAATCTCTCCAGCTCGTTCTTTGCTAATCTGTGATCCTTCTGCTGTATGTCACAATTTAATTCCAGTACTAATTTTTCGACTTTCTGAATATTTTCTTCAGTCACTATCATCACTGGGCGCCTCGGGCGGGGGTCATCTTCTCAGGTCTCTCTTTCTTGTTGAAACAGCAGAGTCCTGAGAAACCGATGACATTTCTTTAAAAATTTCGTTCGGCATACTTCCTTTTTTACAAGAATTTCAATCACAGCGTGCTCCAATTTGGAAAATTTGCAGTTTTCGTTGTTGCCTGTTCCTAATAAAAAAATAGTTGTGAGTCCCGCAGTTAGTATTATCAGTAACAAGATAATGTCTCATCCCCTCGTATTTAAAAGGTTAACTTTTTTCCCCCCCAATACGCTCTTAACTTATTGCACCAATCTCAAAATTTATGGTAGGCCGGTAAAAACCTAAAAAATAAAATATTTTTCACACATTTATCAAATCCGCATATGACCTTTTTATTTACATTTATTTACATACATTAAAAGTGTAATTATACTTACTTTAGGAGGCTAGAAATGTAGGAAAATGTAGGTTTCGCAACGTGAAGACCCACTTTTTTCACAGTTTTCTGTGGTTTCGCTCGCACCAAGTAATGGGTGTAAGAATCTAGTATATTATATATAAATTTAATATTTAAAAGCATACTCATACGTATGTACCTACATATATACAATTGCCGTGCGTAAAGTAATTGCCTCGATTAGACAATTTTCGTAACTCCAATCCGGCAGTGATTTTGTTCAGTCACTAGACGTTGAAGCAAAAGTCGCCAGCGGCCGGTCAATGTAAACCAAAAGCAATTTACGGTCATACGTACAAACGTATGAATGTATGTACGAAGAGTTGGTAATAAAATTAAATTACAATGGCCAATAGCTTTATGGCTGAGTGACGACAGATGGACTTTGGTAGTACAAAATCAAATTTTTAAATATGTGCGCTAGAAGAAAGTTATACAAGTAAAAAATACAATATTTTTTAGTGTTCTAAAAATCAATATTCATCGCAGTTTCTGTAGTTTTTCTTTTGTAAACATATTAAATATATTGGTGAAGTAAAAAATCATACATTATTTTTGCATTAAATTGATGGCTTTATTTACCATAGTCATTACGCCTCTCTCATAGGAACACTAGTTTCTTTTGCCAAAAAATTGGGACAATCAGTTTTCACGGGCTTCTCTTGAGGCCTGTTTTTCACCATCCAAATCATTCGCTATAGACAGAAATAGATGATAATCACTTGGTGCGGAGTACGGACTATGAGATGTAGGCATAAGAACTTACCAACCAAGCTCTCGGAGCATCTGGTGAGTCACTATCGATGTGTGTGGTGACTTGACGTTGTTCTAATGAACCATAATTCCCTTCCTGTTGACCAAAGCTGGGCGAAACTGGGTGATAGCTTCCTTCACATGGTCCAATAACGGACAAAAATGTCCGAATTAAGAATTTGGCCGTAAAGGAGTAGCTCATAGTGGATGATTCCTTGCCAATCCCACCAAACATACAACTAAACCTTCCTGGTCGTCAGTCTTGGCTAGAGGACCGTTTGTGCCGACTCACTGCCCTTCAACTACTACTGTTTTCGTTTGATGTTGCTGTATGTGTTCTAATTTTCCTCGCGATAGATCGATTTTGTTACGATTTTGTTACGATTCAACAGCGATTCATCCGTCCTCATGGACTTCGTTATATGTTCGCAGAATACCAAATTTCAAGCTCTCGGATTCTTTTTTGACAGAATTATGGCCAAAAGTCTCAATTCTTAAAAATTGTTCGTATATACGTGTATGTTACGGTGGTCCGATCTGTCCGGTTCCAACAAAGGATCGTTTAAATATATCAGTAAATCTGTGTATCAAGGTTTGTCTAAGTATCTCATAAACTGAGTTACTAGTATGCGTACAAACAGATGGACTTCGGATTATATTGGTATAAATTTTGATGGATCTGTTCTTCTACTTCTGGCACTTACATACTGTGGGTCGAAGTTAATATACTATTTCATGTTCATAAAAGATATAAAAATAGTTTTCTATGATTTTGGATGATAGTCTGACCAGGGTTCGTATTCACGTACCCATGATCCTTCTACGTGCTGTTAACTATGCGTGCGAGGATCATGAATCACTTTGCAGTCATCGAGGAGACTCGAATAAAACGAGTTTTTGTTAAAATGACTTTGCTGAAAGACAGCGAATTACTATGAAAATTCCCCATACCTCACTACTAGTGAAATATTTAGCCATTTCCTCTAGACATTACGATAATGCACAAGAACTTAAAAAGCTCTGCCGCCTTGATGATGACAAAAATTCATCTTGTATATTATATTAAGTAGGCAGCTGCAGTGCCATTTCCCATATTTTTCACTTTCCTTCATAATTTTACAGAACATAAGCAACTTTTTATTTTATTCATAAATGATATTTTGTAATATATTTTTTTGAAAGAATTTTGCTCGTCATTATGGTTTTCTAATATAATCCATCATACCTCAAAAATCGTATCTCAACCAATATGATGCGCATTTATGAAAAACAATCTAAAAGTTATGAAAATTATGACTTTGCACAATATGCGAATAATGTTTTTAAAACGATTTTCACTGTTGTCGAGATTAATATTCTAGGAAAACTGTTACACATCTGTAAATGACCAAACATACTGACAACTTGCTTGATATCAAAGTGGGTTTGAATGTGCGCGCAATGTGAAGATGCCTTTAATGAGGGAAAAATTCAAACAGTGCAGCCGCAGATGGTGTTGTGTAAAGAAACCATAATAACAATAACAGTGATAAAATGTGCAAGAGAGAAACACAACAGCACAGAGCTAATGCGTTCAGCCACACTAGTTTGTACATTTTTATTTTATTTTTATTTTCCTTCTGAGAAATAGTATTTAAAGCTGCATGAGTAAACTAGTATTTTACTAGTATAATACTGGCGCACAAATGGATAATTACATTTTCATAAGACATTCGCTTTAATGGGGGAAAAATGACGGCAAATGAACGAGTTACTGTCTAAGTGCAAACTAAAATTGTTATAATAACCAACTACTGGCTTTTCCTGCAGGGTACATAAAATACTATTAAAAACAACAACAGCAACGGGCTATCATAGTCACAAATTAGCGAAGAGTTAAATCAAATGAATTTCAAGTGAAGCTTCAGATTTTTTAATAAACGCGGGAAAAGTAGTTTTAAATTGTTTTGAATAGAGAGACGGTGAAAACAATGAGCTGGGAAATTTGAAATATTATTTTTATCTTAAGGTAAAGTATGAACACATATAAATCTTTATGTGGCATAAATTATATGACATTTTTTGTTTTATTTAAACTGTTTAAGGGTAAAGATACATATTTAGGTTTCTGCATAGACATTTTTATTCACTACAAAGACATGAACACTGTGGGAAGTTTGAATTTCTTCTAACTAATTTTATGATTGTCGCTGTTAGTTTTTCAAATATTTTAAATAATTTTTAAATTATTTAAGTGAAAGCTTTAAATAATATAAACAATGTATATAAATGGATGGAAAATTTTAGAAGGTAGAGAAATCTGGAAAATCTTGTACAAAGCATAATATGGACCTTCGTAGGGTAAATAGGGTTTACATGACTTTATAGGTCATACAAGAATATGCCCGCAACTTTGTCCGAAAGAAGTTTTAAGATGTTTCTAATAAGATTTATTACCAACTTTTCGAATTGATCGGTCCCAGGTCAATTTTAGGGAAAGTGTTGTCCACATCAACTGCACAAAATTTTATGTGAAACGCACGATTTAAAAATAAATTTGTTTTTTTTTTTAATAGATTGGTCCCAGGTTGATTTTCCGGAACATCTTTTCTTATCAGACGCCTACACTATACGCAGAACACACCTTCCAAGTTTCAGGTCTCTACGATCAGTGATTAAAGCTGTGGGTCGATTAGTAGTACCACTTAATTTTCAGAGGAATCTCAAAATTTTTTTATTCAAAGTATTGACCAATGGTTTCTACACATTTCGCCCATCTCTCAGGCAAATTATGGATACCATTCCAAAAAAACTTGTTCTCTTTCGAGGCAAACCATTCGACGAGCCATTTTTCGACTTCTTCAAAATTAACGAAGCACTGCTCTGCAAGGGAGTGTCCCATCGATGCGAAAAGGAGCGAGGTCTGGAGAGTACGGCGGGTGCGATAATATTTCCCAATTAAGTGGTTTTAATGTGTCTTTCACCAGTTTAGCGGTATGCGACGGCGCGTTGTCATGTTGCAAGATAACTTTGCCATGTTTTCGGGCCCATTCCGACCGTTTTTCGATCAACACATGATCCATATTGATCATTTGTTATCGATAGCGATCCGTGTTCACCGTTTCACCACTCGTAATACACCACACCACGCTGGTCCCACCAAACACAGAGCATTGTCTTACGGCCAAAGCGATTTGGCCTTGCAGTCGATGGGACAGCTTCACCAGGGGAAAGCGATGATATTTTTCGCTTCGGGTTCTCAAAATAAATCCATTTTCGCCCCCCGTGACAATTCGATGCAGAAAAGATTTCCTTTCGAATCGTTGAAGCAGCATTTCATAAACGGTTTTTCGATTTTCCATTTGTCTATCGATCAGCTGTTGTGGCACCCATTTTCCATACTTCTGGATCTTTCCCATGTCCTTTAAAGGTTGGCAAATTGCTCCTCGAGTCACATGTAGTGTTTCTGCCAATTTTTGTTGCGATTGGGTTGGATCAACATCCTTAAACGCCCGCAATTCCTCGTCTTCGAACTTTTTCGCTGCACCAGGATGTTCATTGTCTGTCAAATCGAAATCTCCACTTTTAAATGGACGAAACCATGTCTCACATGTTCTAATCACTGGAACATGTTCACCATAAGTGTCTACCAGCTTCAGCTGCTTTTTTCTTTTGATGAAATAAGAAAAGCAACGAATGCCGCAAATGCAATTTGCTTGGAACGAAACTCAACATATTCACTAAGGTAACTAAGGCTATTATTTTGGCGGAATGTGACTTGCGTATTTTTGTAGGTTAATGTCGATAGAAAAAAATTACATGCATGCCAAATTGTAGAAATTTATACATATTGCTAGCGACAACCACTAGTAAAACTTCAACTAACACACCTGGTAAATCCGAAACATACCGTTTATACCTTCTTCTCAAATATAAACGAGCCTTTATCCATAACTCGACAAGGACAAGACATATGGCCATACTTTTTTTTTGCTTAGGTTGCCAGGACTGTTATATGTTTACATGTCAAATTTGAGCGCGATCTGTCACATAGTTTTTTTTTTACGGCACTATAAACAAGTCAACCTCGAGTGTGTTTTTCGAATGTTACTATGGAAATTAACGTTGAGAAAAGATGTTTGTTTGAAATTTTGTTATTCCAATGGAATAAGTGCGACGGACGCAATGAAAATGTTGCAGAAGGCATATGGGAGTCTTGCCTATCACGTGCACGTATTTTTGATTGGTATAAGTCGTTCAAGGCCGGCCGTACATCGCTGGAGAACTTGCCCCATGATCGTCGTCCAGCAACGTCAATAAACGAAGAAAACGTCGAAAAAGTAAAGAAAATTGTGTTGGAAAATCGTCGTGTGACTGAAAGAGAGATAGCTAGTGAGCTCAACATATCAAATGGATCCGCTCATAGCATTATTCACGATGTTTTGGGCATGAGACGTGTGTCTGCTCGACTTGTTCCAAAATTGTTGCTCATACGTCTCGTCTTGTACGCGATTATTTGACCAAAAACAACGTAAATATTGTTCTGACTGAAAGCCATACCTAAAGCGGCCTACCAGAAGTGTTATGAAGATTGGAAAAAAAGGTGGCATATGTGTATCGCCTCTAATGGTGACTATTTTGAAGGGGATAAAATAAATATTGAAGAATAATTAACCGTTTTTGTTTTATTGAGTAGTCTCGTTTATATTTAAGCAGAAGGTATATAGGTACATATTGTATATTGATTAATTATTATTAACCTGCACTTTTATTTCTAATACGACAATCTGAAGTTAAAAATGGGGAAAAGCACGCTGAGCATACATTTTAGTTTTTTATAGCTATTTGGCGTAATGAAAAGAACAAACATTTTGTGGAAACTGGAGTACTAATGATATGCGATCAGCTACTGATAGCCATCTTTGAACATGACAGCTGTGCTACAGACCGGTTATATATGTATTTAATTTAACCCATAGTTCTCCCACGCCATCTTATTCGACTGAAAAAGATATATTCCCAATCAAGACGTTTCAATTAAGAAAGCGATGATTAATTAAGATTGTTATACACAGTTTGATAGAGTGAGCATAATCTTAAATGGACTTGTGAATTAGTAAAGAAAAATACAGAAAATGGTTGGTGGTTGTGGTTGTAGGGGCGTAAAATTTCAGTCGTTCTTTCAACAATAATATTGTCAATGTGATTGTGAGTGCCTGTGCTATACGAGGGGATTCACAAAAGTTCGGTCAATTGGTGACTTTTAATTTGTTTTTGTTAAATCTAAAAATACCAAATCGTTTGTAAATACTATATTAGTCTTCCTTCAAAATTATAGAATGATCGGCTAAAATGGAGACGAGAAAATACAAGGCATGAAGATAGGTCAGACAAAACTCCACCACCAACGCAAACAGAAATATGCTATGTGATTCTCTTCGGGTTTCGGTGTAATTTACAGCCGATATAAATATTCAGTGAATGCCAAATTGCATATGAAATGATTGCACCGTTTTTAAATACTATTTCTAAGTGGTTTCGAAGATTCTAGACCGGACATTTTCTCCGAGAGGACGAACCACGAGAAGGTATACCAAAATCTTCCACGGATGATGTCACTGGAGATCTGCTGAAACCCAAAATTGTATCGGGATGGGTACCACGAATTTTAAATGATGCATTTTCTCTACCCAAATTCGAAAATGGTCAGTCTGGCAACTTTAGTAAATTCGTTATTGTTGACGAATCTTAGTTCTATGAGTACGATCCAGAAACCAAACAGCAGTCGATGGTATGGAGCCCAACAGGAGCAAACCCACCACCATAAAATCTAAGCAACAAAAATCAGCAGCAAAATTAATGAGGTCTAAAATCGTAGCTGTTATTCCATTGAAAGAGGGTTAGATGGTAACTGCAAAATGGTATACCGAAGTGTGCTTACCAAAAATTTTCAAAAATTTGTGGGAAAACAAGAAGAAAGAGTTTTTGCTGCGCTATTTTTTACATCATGACAACGCGCCATCCCATATTGCTGAAATAACAAGTAATTTTATTGCGATCTCCTTGATCGTAAAAATACGTTCAGAACCTTGTTCCGCGGATATAGCATTTTGTGATTTATAGTTACTTCCAAAAATTAAAAAAAAAATTAAAAGAAAAGGTCTTTAATAGAAGTGAGGAAATAATTAATGCGGTTAATGCTGAACTTGATAAGCTTAGAAAGCAAGATTTTGAAGACTGTTATCAGAAGTGGATCTATAGGATTAAGAAATGCATTGAAATCAACGGCGATTATGCAGAGAAGATAAGAAAGGGCAAATATTATGATTAAATACAAAAAGAATTTTTTTTGTTTTTCTGCTCAACTTACCGAACTTTTGTTAATCCCCTCGTATATGTCATTTGTTTTATCTGTTTTTTTTTTAGTTCATCGCATTACAGTAGCCACCCAAATTTTTTTCCATATTTCATTTATCCACGTCAACGCGTTCACTGCTGATCGTAAACACTACAGTTTTTGTTTACTACTCTTTTGCAGTTTTTAGCACAGCGCACGTTTTACATGCCTTTTTTTGGCGTTGCGGCTTTTTTAACGCGCATGCGCATACGCCTCAGCATAATTAACGTGACTATTGATTTTTTCACAAGCGGGGGGAGGGTCTATTAATTTCTTTCATGTGTTACGTGCTTTTGCGTTACTTTTTTGCTAAATATAGGTATAAAACATATTCGTGTGTTGTGAACAATCATGTTAGACTATTATAACTCAACAGTTTTAAATAATTTCCAAATTTTTTCTCAAATTTACAAAAGTATTCGTTCACATTTTTAGCTGTTTAAATTTGAATGTGCAACGACAAATTTCACTTGTAAAATGTATATTTCATTTTCTTCTACATACTTTTGCCCATTCTATTATATGCTATTTAAATTAAGTGTTGTTGTTTGCTGAATACATACTCTTCCGGCACTTATTCGTTAGTCTTCTCGCACACTGTTGGAAAGAGAAGTAGCATAAGTAAAATAATAATAAAAGTTTTTTAATATATTTTTAAATTAAAATAAAAATAAAATTCAATTTGTTTGAAATTTGATACCATAAATTATTAGAAAACATTATCAGGTTCTAAAATTTAATTATTATAGAAAAAATAGTCGAAGTATTTTATATAAATCAAATTTAATTTTTTCAATATTTCATTAATTCTAGTAAGAAAATTTAATGGAATTAGAAATAAATATTTTAACATTGGAAAATTTATAGGTCTTTATAAACAGCATAGCGTACTTTTGCAGGATCAAGCGTTAGAACTTATAAATTATTACCCACAGCATCATAGACTGCCCGATAGATATAAATTAAATAAAAAATATTTAATATATATTTAAAATATGGACGTTGTCCAGTGCACCTTAAAAACGAGGTTGAAAAAAATTAACTTGGTACCAAAAGAATACCTTTAATGCTGGAAGATTCAGATTTCTCAAAAAAAAAAAAAACAAATCAATAATACTTAAAATATGAAATTCTGCATACCGGACATCTTTTAGGTTCATTGGATTCTTCAAAATGAAAAAATAATTCCAATTTCATTAATTATTATACGTATATATTATACTTTCAAACTAATATTTGAGTTCTTCATGAATTTTTAAAACTAGGATGCCATATTAAAAAAAGTTTTGTTTTTGCACAAAAATCGATTTATTTTGTGATTTTCCGGTAAAAAATCGGTCTTTTTCATCAAAAATTACGGCTTTTATTTTTTTTAGTATTATCGACCATTTTTTTTTTCATTTACGAAACTCATAATTTTTTTCGAAATTTGCAAAAAGAGTTCAAAAGGAAGTAACAATTTTGTACTTAAACATCTTTGGTTTACAAATTCCCCGAAATGTTGATTCACATACATTTTTCTATGCCGATTTACTAAACCAATTCACCCCTAGCCCTTTTCAATTTTCCTTAAAAATATATTGCATCTGCATTAAAAAAAGCTCAGCCGTTAAGCGCAAAATCATACATTGAAGTTGGAAATGAAATTTACTGATGGTCGGTTAAATAATTTCTTACAAATCTGGTAAAGCAATTTCGAATATAGAATTTTGAGGAAAAATGCGTTTAAGATACACGTATTCAGTGAAAATAAAATTTTCCTTGCTAAGCTTTGAGATCTCTAAAAATAAACCTTTTATTCCGATTTTCTTTAAATTTTTTGTTGAATTGAATACGGCAATAAATATCGATTTTTATAAAATGTCATCTAATAAAAATATAATATAATTGCATTTCGAATCAGTACCACAAACGAAAGTCATAATTGAATAGAACTGAGTATTTTTTCATTGATGCAGCTTTCTTGCCCAAGAGTGTTCATAAAGTTTAAGAGCGTATTTTAGGCACCTGCCGGTGTAACCCTTTTCATGTTGGCCGCTGTGATATTCGCTGTTGGTTTACAATTGCAATAATAATTTTTTTTATCTTCTTAAATGCCTATGCCTATGGCTATGCGCTGTGTAGTTTGTGGCTAATTAAATTGAAATTTCATGTAAGTAAAAACAAAAAAGCGGAATAAAGAAAGAAAACTGCGTCACCTCTGTTGCCATATAGCCATCTTGAACAGCTTAAAATGATATCTATGCTCAAGCGTGTATGTACATACCACTTTATTGTTCATATGTGAATATATATGCCTATGAATGTTTGTCATTGACATGCGTTAACAAAGAAATGCAAAAAGAAAATGCTTTGCTTCTGCTTCTTGCTTCCCCTCCAGCGTCAGCAACATATTAAAGCATATTGAGTAAAGAAATAAAGCAAGAAAAAAACAAATAAAAACACTCAGAAAAATACACAAATTACAACAGCTAATGGGCAAATAAAATGTGAAAAGAAATAAGCAAAGGAAAGTAAAAATTCTATGCAAGTTAATTTCTCACGTTTTATGCCACCAACAGGCCACCGCACGCATTGTTGCCACAAACACGATGACTGAAATTTACATCGCAGATTTTTTTTATTATTATTTGTTTTTATATATTTTTTATTTTTGTGACGGAAATGTGGGTTTGCAAGTGCGTCTTTGCGTGGAGAAAAACCGTAGTTAAATCGCATAAATTCCAAATATGCATAAATGCTAATGAAAAGAAACTCCTCTCTTGCTGCTGCATGAACCTCCTTAGTAATCCATAATTAGCATCTTGATTGGCAGCCACGAACATTTTGTTTTTTTTCAAAAACCGATAATAAAAAAAAAACAGCGCAGATACATTTCTGCGATTTGGTTTGCAATATTGCCACTAAATATGTGAGTAATTGTATTTTGTAAATAAGTACGCATGAATACGTATTAACATATGTACATTTAATATGTTGCCCGTACATATGGCAACCTGAACAGAATGCCATCTGAACGTGTTGATGTTACAATGTCATTATGATTTTCACTTTCAAGCCATCGGTATTGGATTTCAAAGCGGAAAGTGATATTGAAGGAATACTGGTTTTAAAGTGGATATAAAAAAATGCGGTATTGAACATATAGACTGTGGTAGAGACTTTTAATCTTCCTTACTTTTCTGCATTGAATGTAATTTTATAGAATAAAATAAAATGAAATAAAATAAAATATATTAAATTATTTCATTTTATTTTATTAATTATTTAATAATAAAATATTTAATAGTAAAATAAAATAAAATAAAATAAAATAAAATAAAATAAAATAAAATAAAACAAAATAAAATAAAATAAAACAAAATAAAATAAAATAAAATAAAATAAAATAAAATAAAATAAAATAAAATAAAATAAAATAAAATAAAATAAAATAAAATAAAATAAAATAAAATAAAATAAAATAAAATAAAATAAAATAAAATAAAATAAAATAAAATAAAATAAAATAAAATAAAATAAAATAAAATAAAATAAAATAAAATAAAATAAAATAAAATAAAATAAAATAAAATAAAATAAAATAAAATAAAATAAAATAAAATAAAATAAAATAAAATAAAATAAAATAAAATAAAATAAAATAAAATAAAATAAAATAAAATAACATAAAATAAAATAAAATAAAAAAAGTTAGAATACAACAAAATAAAGTAGAATAAAATAAAATTGACTTCAATAAAAAATGATATAAAAGAGAAGAAAATAAAATAAAATATAATGAATTAAATAAGAGAAAGAAAATTAAGTAAGATAAATAAAAAAAAGGAAATAAAATACAACTAAATAGATTTATTAAAATGAATAGACTAAAATAAAATAAAAAATATTTATTTCGAATAATTAATGAAAACTAAGTTTTTTCTTGGAATTCACTTGGACTGATTAAATATATAAATTGCGCCATTCTTTAATGTAATTTTAAAATTACTAGCAATATTAGCAAAGGAAATTTCGGCGAATTTCATTAATTGGACGGCATTTATGAAAATATTAATTTTCTATTTAATATATTTGGAACTCTACAGTTTTAATTAAAAGACCAATGAACTAGCGGCTGAGTACCAGGCAATTAAAACGAAAAGAAAGGAATACGATGTCTTCGGCCATGCCATGCTTTTATACCTTTTATGAAAAATTGCGGAAATTATTTTTGAAATATAAATATATTTTAAATTTTCCAAATTTACAATTGATTTAATAGAATGCTTAATCTTATAGCTTAATTAGTTAATTTCTGTGCAGTCTGATTCTTAATTGGTACTTTTAAATCAGCTAAATCAATTTTCGCCGGAGTTCTTCCTTAAATTGGTGGTGTTCCTGAAATGGGGGGACCAAAAGTTTAATCTAAGCCGGACGGCTGGAAGAGTTTTATAAGAATGCTTCCTATTCAAATATATTAGTTGTAGTAAAAAGAAATTCATTATTTTTGCATAAATTTTAATTGTATAATTTTTTCTTTTCGTAACCAGTCTTATTTAAATAATTCCCAACGGTTTTTCGTGCAATCCATAGCTATAGGGCAGCGCTTATATGACGGTCGGACTCGACAATTGGCCTTCCATTTCGTGAAGCATCTTTGATATCAAAATTTCCGGAATGAAACCGAAATTGTGCATGATTGGATAAAACAGTATCAGGACCATAAACGCACATTGTCAGCCAGGCGGCTTGCGTTTTCGTCCTTATCGAAGAAAAACTGTAAAATATAGCGTATTTTCTCTTTGCTAGAGTCCATCTTTGACGCACGCTCAAACAAAACTGAATCCACCAATCACAAAACTGTCAGAAAAGTTTTTGTTTTGGTACGAAATGTCATCTTATCATGTTTAGTAGGCGCCGACAAATTATTGAAATGAAAACATTTCGTTCAAATATGTATAAAACATATAATAAAGTTTTATGTTCCTGAAAGGTATGAAAAATACCAAAAACAGAAAATCTTACCTTCTTTCGCTCTGCCGCACAATCAAGATGCCTTGATTATATACATACAAACTTTGTCTTGAGGCAATCAACGAGCAAAAAGGAAAATATACATACTTAAATGTGCATACATAGTATGTACGTTTGTTAGTGTTCCAAAAATATTGTATCGGTTTGGTATACTAAATGAACTTGCGACATGCAACCAAGAGACGGGCTGTCTGCAGCTGCCATACAGAATTATTTTACTGCCATAAGGCACACATACCATACATACAAACTCAGCGCATTACCTCTATGGCCACCATTGAACGTTCCTAGCTCCGCCGCTTCGTTTTGCACGTTCCATTTAAATTGCAAATAACAGTGGCAAATGCAACCAATGACTAAGTGAGGCATCCGAGAAAACGTGACATGTCGCCGAAAAGTGAAAGTAACCTTAGTCCCTACAATAACCAGCAGTGAATCTTCAACCACAAGTAGTGTTGCACCTTCAAGCAGCACTGCAGCAAGTAAGTAAATTATGATGAAGGAAAAAACTCAAACAAAGCACAGGTAAGTTGAGAAATTTTGTAAAAAATGCAGAATTTTCAATGTAGAAAGTGTTTTGAAGGTAACGCCATAGTTGACAATATATTTCGTTACATTTTGTTCAAGAGACCTAAAGGACACTATCATTGTTTTGTTTTAAATTTTTAACATCTTTTGTTTATGCTAAGCGGGTGCAATAACCATCATGCATGCAACGTCAAAACTGTTGTTGTTAAAATATGCTCGTCTGCTAAACTAGGTTATATATTTCTTTATGCATGCACAGGTATACATATACTCATATAAATGCCGCTTTGTAACCGCTGAACCGATTTTAGGCCGAGCTCCTCCTCCAATTTATGGTTTTGTGTCTTGATGTTTTTCCAACAAATGGAGGAACCTACAGCTTATACTAAGCCACCTCCGAACGGCTGATGGTTTTTTATGAGGAGCTTTTATTTCATTTCAGAAATATACTAGGAGCAGTCGACCTGCCTGGCCTTCAGAATGACAGTACGCAATGCTAACCACTCGGCTACCACGGCCGCCATACATACGTGTATGTAAAAAAATTTATTCACCCAAAACAAAAAGTTGTCATTGATGTTAAGTCGCTAACAGATAAGGTTAAATGTTAAAAATGGATTGTGCTGTAAATATCATAGAATGCAGCCGAAACGAAACAAAATCATTTCGTTAGGGTTCCTTCCATATTAAGAAAATGAAATGATATCGTTTCGTTAGTTGAGCATCTCTGACTAAACCACTGAGGGTTATAAAGTACACGGTATGTCAAAAAAATAACCGAACTTTATATTTAAATCATACAACATACAGCGCCATCTATTAAAAATTTGCAACATTAAAAAGATACATTCATCCTCTTTCAAACGCACCTGACTTCATGTAAGTCGGATGACAGATGTAAAAGTGACAGCCATTTCAATAAAACCAAAAGTGTGCTAATGGTTCAAAAATAAAATGGAACAAAGAGCAAATAAAAAATTTTGTGTCAATCTTGAAAAAAAATTTGCTGAGACATACGAATTAATGAAAAAAGCTTATTATTATTCAAGCAGCCGTAACCGAGGTACTGAAGAACATTTCTATAAATGACATAAAAAAATCTATGCATGCGCTGGTTGATCGTTCCAAACGTTGTGTTGAGTCAAATGGAACCTATTTTGAATAAATAATAACTTTCAAAGATAATGTAATGTGCATTTTACTATTTTATATCCAAAAAGTTCGGTTATTTTTGGGACACACCGTGTATAAATCAAAATTTATTGATTATTTATTGGCTTTTATATATATTTTTTAGTTGTTATTAATATTGTTCCAGTTTGACTTGTTAACCAACGATAAGATCATACGACAATATTTCTGAAAGCTTCGAGATCCAAAGATTTATCTGAAGTTGAGTAATATTTTTGACTGTTTAAATAAAACTTGAAAAACAATTATTATCAACTAAGCAAAATCATAAAAACAATCAATCGCGATCTTGGATCTGGTGACTTCTTAGAATTTCATCAGCGTGGTATCTCTTACTCTAAAGTTGCTTTCTGTTCAAATACTTTTGTTTATGAGACATTTCGAAGTGGATGTTTTTTTCTGGTAGACACTGTTTTTGTCATACGACCTTTTTGATGCTTTTTGCGTAAATATCCCAATTTACTCTCATTAAGAATGTATAATAATTTTGTTTCAATCACTTCCAGTTTTTTGTATTACCCATTATAATAGGATGTTCTTTTTGAGCCGTGGTATTTGGACCATTTTGGACTTCTTGTAAGGAATCAAAAAAAAATTTTGGGTTCCACGTAAATGTTGTGTAAGGTATGTGAGACTTTTATTATGTTTGACTAAACAACAATCTAGACATTCGCCAGTGGTTAAGGCATGCCTGTCGTAAGAGACGACTATAACCTAAAAGTTCCCGCGAGAGTCGGGGTTTTATACCGGAACGATCCTGATTTTTATGCGGCCATGGACACTCTTTCCAGCAACATTCCCAAAAAACTATTCTGGGGAATATTTTTGCGGCTAAAACAACAACATAAGTGATACAGAAAGTGTTACAACACGTCCAAGCGCACTATCCACTATCCAAACTTGCCTTCAGCCAAAGGCCCATCCTACATAGCGGTGACCTGCCTGTGCCAAAACTTCCCTATCGATCAGGAAGGTCAGATGCTAGTGAGTAAGTCACCAGGATACGGGGGAATACATTATATATATTTATATAATTGGCGCTTTGTAACAGCTGAAGACAATTAAATATATGGCGGCAATCAGGCAAGAGATATGTTTTTCCGCTTTGAGCGCTAACTCATATGATATATTTTTTAGTATTTTTTTTTTAGATTGCTGCACCTGCTCGGCCAACCAGCATTCCTACAAAATCTTCCTACTTTAATTGCCGTCATCATAATTGCCATGCGTTTTTACGTTATTGTCGTTTTTGTTGTTTGCATAGTTTTTGACGCGGTTGTGTGTAACGATGATGGATATGCCTTGAAGAAAAAATGCCGAGTGCGACACTGTGGCAGTGGGTCATACGATATGCTGCCAAATTGCCTTCATTCACCTCGGACGTAGCAGCAACGTTACCGAGAAATTGTGCAAATGATGAAATATAAAAAAACAAACAAATTGCAATAATAACAAATTAACAACAACAACATAAAAATATTATTTATAGAATGCGAAAGTGAAATCAAATGCCGTCTGCCCATTATCCGCATGAGTATTAATTTGTGCATCTCTTAAAAAATTTAATTCAGCAATGACATGGCCAAGAGAGCGCCGTCAAGACACACACTGCAGACGGGGTTGTCAAGTCATCGCTTCACGACAGGTAGACAACATCAAAGCGGGTCCTGGTTTGACATGCAACATCAATTTCGACAAGTGCGCCCACAACTGAGAGAGATATGTGTGTGTGTGTGGCTGTGAAGTAGGCGCGTATCTTAAATTATACATATATACTCCTATATAGCGTGTTTGTATGAATGTATGAATGTATATGTGGTTTTATGGAGGCGTTGTATGATAGTCATCAATTCTGTATTTTCTCATTTGACTTTTACAACTTAATTCGTATGTGCGCACATATACATATATACATATATATATATTTAAATATATATGAGTGTGCTTACATGTGTACTTTGTGGTTATTGTTATTATTGTCGCTGGTTCAGTTGTGTTGTTATTGTTGTGGGTCACGTAAATGGGAAAACTAATTTGTCAAATGTAAAGTATGCAAAGAGCTTCAGCTTCTCAACACAACCTTTGTTTTAACATACTCCACACGTACACACATTCATACATACATACATACATACATACATTTGTGTGTTCAAAGGTATGTATGCAGCGTTCTCTGCATGCAACTTTGTGGTGTGTTGACTTTTCTGTGGTCACAGTTTGATGTTTTTGTTTCTTTCCCACTTTCGTGCGACAAGCGTTGGGAAAATACCACAGGTTTCAGTTATTTTTTCAATTTCACCTTGAAATTTAAACATTGAAAATTTTGCATTTTGGTTGAATGACCCTCCGCCGCCGCCGTAGCAACCGACACCGGCACAGTGTGAAGCTTTCAATTGCAAATTAATTTCCATGCCTTCTACTATTTTCTGACATCTGATGGTTATTTTTAAAGGTTACTGTGCGTGGCATGTGCCATGTTGCTCACATACAACCATATGAATTTTGTTATTTTGTGTAATTAAAAGGATCCGAAAGTTTACTGTGGTCGGTGCGGTGAAAGTTTGTTTTTGCAAAGATTTTAATAAAGCAATTAATAACGATAATATTGGGTGTATGCATTAATTAATGCGGTTCTCTAAGAGAGGACTCTACTAGTATTATTTCGCGTCGTGCTCATCTGTGGCTATATTCATTTCAAAGGTACTGTCATATCGCGTCGTTTTCAGTAGATGTCATTTGTTTTAGCGTGAACAACAATTTGTTTCATTCATTTGAAAATGTCGAAATTTGTACCAGATAAAGTGTTTTTTGCATGAAGAAAAGTGCTACCGAAAGCCATCATATTTTACTGGACGTTTATGGTGACCATGCTTTGGCCGAACGAACGTGCCAAAAGTGTTTTGTACGGTTTAAAGGTGGCAATTTCGACTTAGACGACGGAGAACGACCCGGACAGGCAAAAAAATTTCAAGACGAAGAATTGGAGACATTGCTCGACGCAGATGCATGCCAGACACAAGAAGAACTTGCAAAAGTAGGTGGAGGAGACAATTTTTCACAATAAAGTCTTGATTTTCGAAAAACACCGAAAAAAATTTTTTGAAATGCCTAATATTGAAAAAAAAAAAAATTCTTATTATATAGGTATACCCATATATGTATGTAGAGCCATTCCATATTAAAAGTGAAGGTATTCCGTTCTTCTTAATTCAACATTATTTGGACAAAAAAAAATTTCGGAACAAAAAGCGTTTTAAAAAAAGAGACGACTTTTTATCAAATATTTTGTTTGAAATTCTATCAAATTTTTATCTAAAACTCTGTCAAGGTGATTTTATAGAAGGTGAATTTGTCTCATCATACTTCACCAAATTACACAAACAAAATACATTGCTGAAAATTTATTGACCAAAATCTACTTAGAAACCCATGAACGGACGGCAACGAGAAAGAAGCACCAAAAGACTGTTTCGAGGATTGGCAAAAGCTCTGAAGGGGATAAATAATCGATATTAAAAAAAATTTTGTAATTTTTTAAATATTTCTTTTATTTATTTAAAAATGACAGTTTGTAGTTGTGTCCATTACACAAACGGGTATTGTAGAAAAATGTCGGATAAAGTGTTTATATTTTGAATATCAACCCATTTCGACCGGAATGTTTATGTCAGATAGATTTTTCGTTCGAAATTATTATATTTTATGGGATATGAAAAAAAAATATAATGGTTTTTGGAAGAGATTTTGTCAAATTCTAAAATCATGAAAAAAATGTATTTGCTAGAAAACATAAATAAAATCTTGTCGACATTCGGCGCTTAACAGCTCTAGCAGGGAATACTGCTCGTAGTAGGCTTTTGATGCCGATAAAAGTAACGTCTCTCTAAAGTTTTTTGAAAACTTTGATGCTTATGAAGCCGATATTATCGCTAATTCATCGATATTTGGTTGAGTATTATCTTGGGATGTGAAACAATTTTGTATGAGTCGCTTAGTGTTTGGGAGTTCGCTGAGTAATGGAGGAGTGAGTGGTGACGCCTTAAGGGACTGAGGTGATACTAAAGTCGGTTGTGAGTTGAAGTATACCGAATGACGTTACTAAGCAAAATGGGTAGGATGATAGAGTTGCAAATGAGGGTTTCAAGGTAAGTATATTAATGTGATTATGGAATAGAGGAAGGTGAGTATAAAGGTTAATATAAAATACTATTTCATATTTAATTTAAACTTATATTTTAGTTGCAGGATAGTGATTATTACAAATTGTTTTGGGGCGTTGAAGCCCATGTCTTCAACATGGATGACTTACTGACTGAATATGTAAATAGTATGGAAAGCATGCCTATTAAATGTACACATCGACAATTCATGAACCGTTGCTTGGTTTGAAATCTTGCTGCTGCTACTTTAATTCATATGGGGAAAAAAGTTTTAATAATTTTTGACAATAAGTGAAAGTAAAGAAAATATTTGTTGGTATAAATCTGATTCTCAAATTTCATTAAAAAGTTCCTTGAGAAAGTATTTATTTTATCACGGTCTATTATTACGCCCTTTAATACGTACATAACACTTAAGATATGGGCGGTTCCCATACCAAATTTTGATCTGCAAAACTACTTTTTGCTTATAGAATTATTTAAACTTGTTGGTAATTAATTTCATATAGTTTATAATGATTTGTTACCAATCCTATTATGCGAGTGCCACCCATATACACTCTTTAAATTTAATCAACTAAGAGTCGAATAAAGTTATTTATAACGAGACACAATAAATGCGATTTTAAATATTATTTTGAATTACTTTGAAGGCGGTTACAATATTGTACGGCCTTTGCATCAGCGTTTTGCTCGCTCCGTCTCAAATATCTCTTAGGTAAGTGAAAGTGTAATCGAAGGCTCGAATATGTGTATTTCTCGACGTTTTCAAGAGTTAATACCTTTTTACATGAAAACCAACATTCCTCAATTTATGGCTAAAATACTGTCCAATATATGTCAAAATGTGGTCGAAAGTTACCTTATTTGTATGCTATAGTATTTCACGCTGACGTTCAAATTTCACAATAAAAAAGAAATTTCATGAAATAATTATTTTTAATACATTTTTATTTACGTTTATACTCGAAACCGCAAAAAGGATAACTCCGTATAAAGGAATTTCTGGTATTTTTTCCCATAGTAAACTGACTTAAAAATCCTTATATATATAATATGTATGAAAGTGCACACAAATTTTGCTTTGCGCCCACTGTGCATCGTCTCATTGCGTCCATTCAGATTTCAGGAACAGGTGCATCAAGTTTCGTCGGCACATTTCAATTTTAATATTTTTTACATTTTTATTTCAAAAACCCTCTTGATAGCCATTTTTTATTAATTTGGTTACCCTTTATAAGCTTCTCTTTTTAGGGTTAACTGCTTCGCAATCGGATCAGCTGGGCCGCATTCATTACTTGACTTTGCCAGCACTGCTTGACTCATTCAAATGGTGTTTGGTTCTTCTAATCAATTTAACGATCTCTGTATTTCGTATTGGGTTCTCGATGCGTACACCCCGCCACTACGTATTTTTGGACCTAGTTTTTTCTTATTTTAAAACACATTATCATTCTTATTATACAACACTCACAACTTTATACCAATTTTGAATATACGTAATAGGTTGGTTAGCTTCGTCGAGTCGAAAGTTCTACAAAATGAAATTCTCGATGCGTAACAAAGTGACTTTCAGAAGGGTTGGGCTGCCCCCTCCGCCATATAAGGTTATAGATGAGTGTTTCAGGGTAAATATTTTGAGGGGTGTATGGAACAGGAAAAAGGAGCTTGCCGTTTCCTTCGAGTGTATTTCTGATATATTATATAATAAAAACTTCTCATAAAAATCCATCGGCCGATAAGAGTAAACTGTAGCTCCCTCCATTTGTGGGGGAATCATCAAGATGCATACCACAATCATTGTGGCCCATTTTCATAAATTTTGTTAACATTAATAAGCTTCTCCTCTTGAGTTTAAATGCTTCGTGAGCAGAACTTGTTATAATATCTATGATATATTTGTTAGTATTTTCAATGCCTCCAATTTAACGAGACAGTTTTAAGAAAAAAGAAAGCAAGAGCTTCTTTTACATGTTTGGTTAAAACTTGCCCATTGTGAATATTATTTAACTTAATTCATTAATCATCATTATATAGTGAAAGTGTGATTGTTTCTATTGTTGTAGTAAATTGTAAACAATAGTGGGTGTGCTAAGTTAACATTATTATTTGAGTTTTTTTTTCTTTTGTTTAACCACTTGTATATTCGCTGCCTTCACTGTTGTGCCACCACAGCGAGTTCACCTTTAACTTTTGCTAAATTCGTTGCGCAGGCGCAGTTGTTTTTGCCCATTACATCGACTGACCTCAGCAGCAAATAAATTTTTGTTGCTATTGTGCAGTAAGCTCCTACATTTAATGACAAAAACAAGCAAACAAAATAATCTGCAAAAATTTACCATGCAAATTCGAAATAAATAAGTTTGTTGATTACATAGGCTCTGCTTGTTGCTTTTACTCTTTTGTTGGAAGAAAAGTTTTTGTTGTTCCAATCACTGCAATACTTATGCAGTTGCCGCTTCATTGATCGTTTGCTTCGTTCGTTGTTCTTTAGCAAACATTGTTTTGGCTTTGTTTATTTATCATCTAGGTATTGTTGACCAATGCCAATACTAGTATATTGATTGCGCTCTGATCTCAAGTAGCTTATAAGGAGTGTTTATTTTGGAAGCGTTACCACAGCGAGGGCAACCAGGTAAATAGAAAATTAGTTTTAACAGTATTCGTGCTATTACAGCAAACTAGTTTTTAAGAGGTTAATGATCTGCTGTAATGTCTTGTTTTTTTTTCATTGTCAAGGTGTAGTAAACGTTGAACACACCCTCTTGGAAATCCTACTGAGTGTTATTTTACGATATTTCTAAGTTGGTAGCACTGTCCTTAATTACTATGCCGAAAATAAGCACGATCTGTCAACCATCAGTCGGCCTCAGGTCCCTCTGCGAATTTTCTTTTACGGCCTCAATCGAGTCGAAACGGGTTCCACGGAGTGGTAACTTCAGTTTTGGTAACCCAAAAAATCCCATGGGGCCAAATCCGGCGAATACGGTGGTTGATCGATGGTATTGAAAGAGTTTTTGCTCTTAAAATCGTTCAGAACTACAGCTCGGTGCGATCGCGCACCATGACAACACAAGGCTATCATTATGTAGGAATTCTCTTCGAAAATTCGTAGAATAACTATCATATTCAGCTCATATGGTTCGTGCTACAGTTTACTTTTACCAAAATCTCATGTTAGCCCCTCGAAGCACCCATTTTCAATTCATAGAAAACATAAAATAGTTTGCGCATTCAGAACGGAAGTTGGTGGATAAACATTGAGCATTTTAAGCAAACTAAACAAAAGATCGCGCTCAAACTCAAAGTCAGACTGTTGCTCCAAGATAATGTTATACTAAACTTTGGGATCTGGTGCTGTCATGCTAGAACTTCACGAATTTGTGAATGACCAGTTCCTAAATATTTTCCCATGCTCTCTTCGTTAATATTCGATTTGGATGGCAGTTGACGTTTATTTACGTAACCGAGTTGTTCTAAGTGCAAGTTCAATTCTATATGACGATATTTTCTGCTCTCTTGGAATTTTATTTGTTTTTATTTTGTCTTCATCGGTAGTCGTTAGATGCCAAGTACATGTTGCTTCGTGTACATTAAAATTCCAGGCCAACGCCCATATTGGCGTTTGGCAATGAATTTCATAATAATTTTTTTCCGCAGCGCACAGCATTTAGATTTTGAATGTAAAAAATAATATTTAACGATAAATTTCTTTTCGAGGGTACTCAGGTTTTTACTGAAAATAGTTTAAAATAAAAAAAATCTACCTTATCGAACCTATTTGAATTCGGCACCACAAAACGGCCATCGGACTGATGTTACTTACACTAACTTCACCAATGCATTTGACATGGTCTCTCATTCCATAGTACACTCGACAGTTTTGGGTTTCCATCTTCCTAGCTCAAATAGATTTTACTTGATTGGTGGAAAGCGAAAGGTAATCTTTAAATATTGTACATCACATGATATATCAGTAACTTCTGGTGTGTTTTAAGGCAGTAACCTCAGTGCCTTACTCTTCCCTATATTCATCATTCATAAAACACTTGTATGCAAATGATAACAAGCTCTTTAAATTAGTTCGTTCTATTGAAGATAGAAAACTTTTGCAATTTGAGTTAAACAATTAATTAAGGAGATGTGATGTGAACTGCATGTCCTCAAAACTCACAGATTTTGACTTCATTGACTTAGGCATTACTCTAAGCTAGATTTTAGAAACGATGGGCTAGGGAGCTCCAATGAACTGTGCATTACAAAATTACTCTTTACATCACTTGTTAGGCCAAATAGGCTATGCCTATTAATCGTATTAAGAATCGCATCATATGTCAGGACGGTAAGGAACTTGCAGAGTTTGGTATTTGTTCGTTCAGAGAGGACTTTACATTTCAATTGCCTACTCAGTTCAAAGTAGCAGCTGTTGGCAAGAGTGATTCTGCGTTGGATTTCCAGGCTAAAATTGTTGTTGGTGTTAATGCTAGTCCCTAGATAGACGAAATTATCTACGACCTCGAAGTTATGACTGTCAACAGTGACATGGAAGGCAAGTCGCGACTGCGATAACTGTTTGTTTTGGTGACACAGATATTTCGTCTTGTCCTCGTTCACTACCAGACCCATATCCTTCGCTTCTTTATCAAATCTGGAGAAAGCAGAACACACGGTTGTTGAGGCCAATAATGTCAATATCATCGGCGTACACCAGCAGCTGTACACTCTTATAGAAGATTATACCTTCTCTATTCAGCTCAGTAGCTCGTATTATTTTCTTCAGCAATAAGTTAAAAAAGTCAAACGATAAGGAATCACTCTGTCTGAAACCTCGTTTGGTATCGAACTACTCGGAGAGATTCTTCCCGATCCTGACGGGGCTTTTAGTGTTGCTTAATGTCAGCTTACATAGCCGTATAAGTTTTGCGGGGATACCAAATTCAGATATAGCGGCGTAAAGGCAGCTCCTATTCGTGCTGCCGAAGGCGGCTTTAAAATCGACGAAGATGTGGTGGGTGTCGATCTTCTTTTCACGGGTCATTTCCAAGATCTGGCGCATGGTGAATATCTTGTCAATGGTTGACATGCTTTCGTCCGACCATATTCTGCAAAGTAGCTGACGCATGCACCTTGTCAGCTCTTCACCGCCATGTTTGAATAGTTCTGCCGGTAGGCCGCCAGCTCCAGCCGCTTTGTTGCTTTTTAACCGAGCGATTGCTATTCGAACTTCTTCATCGGTTGGGGTTTCGGGTTCTCCATCTCCGAATACTCCATTTTCACTGCTATTCAGCAGGCGGGAGAAGTGTTCCCTCCATAAGTTCAATATGCTCTGGGCATCGATGGCTAGGCCACCCCTTTGTGTGCTACAGAAGTCTGCTCCGGTCTTGAAACCTTCCGCAAGTCGTCGTATCTTCTCATAGAATTTTCGAGTATTACCCTTTTCAGCCAGCTTCCCAAGCTCCTCGTACTCGCGCATCTCGGCCTGTTTGTTTTTTGCAATAATATTCTTTTACAATAATATAGGTATGTATAAATATAATGGAAAATAGACGAGTATTTTATATTTATGAGCATGAGGAAGGGTTTGAAGAAGTCTCTGGACGTCATATTTATTAATTTATTTACGTTTAGAACAGCTGATTTACGTTGTGCCTTTATTTAATATTAAATAAGCACTTAATAAGAGGTCGAGAAAATGAAAACGAATTTATCATATCGTTAAATTTAACTACCTGTTTCGTGATACTCACATTAACAGCCACTCGAAAAAACGGTTAGAATTATCTGATTCAAATCAAATATATACCGTTTTGCTGGAAAACTTTTTGCTTAATATCATAGACACCCTTGTTCCCGTGAACAAGAGAAATCTGTTGGCTAAAGCTAAACGCTTCTGCCCGATTGCTTTCTTCAGACACACAACATAACCTTACTGGGAGTCAAATCCCGCTTGGAGACTATTTTCGTTTGGCGTTATTGTAAGTGATTCCCTTTAAATAAACAGCCATTATCCACTTTACAAATGGATGGATTGTGTTACGATTCAGTAATTAATCGCAGATGGAAGCTCGGTTCGTGAGGTAATTTTTTCAAGAGGTTCCTAATTATGCTCGCGTTCCTCATATTTTACATCAAAATTACCGGAGCGAAATCCACGAAACCAAAATTGTATGTACCATACATGATAGCCAGTTGCAGTATCAGGACCGTAAACATTATTTACATTTTCAGCTGTCTTAATTGGGCTTTCGCATTTATCGAAGAAAAATTGTAGAATATAGCGTATTTTTTCTTTGTTGGTGTTCATCTTTGATATGAGCTTAAACACTACTGAGTCAAGTGATCCCGTTATTTTCTTAATACAAAATATCATATTTCTAACACCATCAAGCGTAATGCACTTATAGAAGGCGAGATCACTAATGCCATCTATTGAAAAATTCAAACGCTTTTGTAGTAAATTTTTATTTTTATTTTTGTATAAAATAAACATTCGATTTACTATTAATTGAAACTTTTTATTTTTTTCTGATATAAAATTTATTTATTTTTGTTTTTATTTTGTATCAATTTATTTTATTATTGAGTTTTATTTATATCATTTTTTTGTCATTAATCTCAGTCCATTGAGTCTACACTTAATGAAGGTCAGTAGCTTATGTAGCAAATAGAAATATATATTCACGTGGCTGCATCTGCCTACATACTCGTATTTATGTATATTTAGATGTTAATCGGAAAATTTCTCTTGCTAACTCCGCATAAGTAAGTAAGTTTAAGTGAAGTTGTGTACAATTTGAAGCTTGTACATATGTTTTACTGCAACCAAACAATACCTTCGCGTGTCGACAAACATTTTGGCAAAAGCACGAACGTCACCAAAGACAAGTGGAGAAATGAATGTTTTCTTTAAAAAATTTTGAGCTCACGAATGGCAAAACACATTGAATTAATGCAAATAATCAATCAGCAGTGGCAGCAGTGGTAGCAGAGGCAGAAGCCGAAACAGTAGAAGCAAAAGAAAGTGGGTGGAAAGAGCTAGTCTATGAAAGTGTTGCCAACACACACCCACACACATATGTATATGCACATATACTAAAGAGATAAAGCACATTTCTGCTTAAGTAATTAGGTGATCATTTTCAATTGGCGGCCAATAGCTGCCGACAACAACAGTAAAGCACAGCAAACGAATTGCGCCAAATCAGCAACGATGCTTGCAATTGTGCGCAAAAAAAAAAACAAAACAAAGGCAACAACAACGATTTGAAATAGAAAAGTAAGTGCTGTTAGCTAGCAACATACACGTATGCAACCAACACGCTCTAAAAAGCTGGTGCATGCGAGGAAAAAGTTGGAAATTTCGAAAAAAGGCAGAAGCGCGGCAAAACGGACGCAGATCAGTTGCAAAGGAAAGATACTAAATGATTTGAGCAGCGGCTCTGGCAGACTAGGCAAGTGGGTCCAGCGTTGGCAGCAGCGGCATTAGCAGCTGCCACAACATTAATTGTGGCAAGGTAAAGTGTATAAATTTGATTGGCACACAAGCGGCGCAGATCAGTTGCATTTTGTTGAAAGTTTGAAGAGGCTGTAATTGAATCGAATTGAATAAATATTTCGTGCAACGGTTGAAAAAATTAATTACACAAAAGAAAAAATCATACACGTAGTATAAAAATAAATAAAAACTTTCAAAGAAATTTCACTCTTCAAGGCAGCAGCCGCAACAAGGATATGCGGTAGGAGCTGAGAGCCTGCAATAACTGTAATATTTATCTCAATTCATCACAAAAACTGCACCAGCACCTGCTCAGAAAGAAGTAACAAAGCAATGGATGCAAATTTAAGGCTTTTAGCCGCGCTCATACTGATTGCTTTGTGTCGACCAGCAACAGCCTTGTCTTCAGACACATACAACGGCAAAGAAAATGTCGCTAATATACACGCCGGTCGTAGCACGCTGCTCGATAATGGACTGACCCGCACACTTAAACACATCTACACCATTTGCGGCGATCGCGACGATCTCTTCTGGTGTTTTAAAGTGCAAGCAACCCGTATGTTGGGCCGTGCACTCAAAGTGCATAATATACAGATTGTGGAGGGCGTGACGATTATCAAGAAAGTGGACAATGAAACTCGCACGGGACGTGCCAGCGCAAATGCGGAACCGAATCTAAGTAATCGCGATTTGGAAAATCTTTCCATGAAAAGTTTGGATGCGCTATTGCTTGAGCGTTTTTTGCGTTTCGTTGACAGCCGGCAGTTGCAGGTGAATTTACCGCGTTTACTCAATTTCGGTCAACGCAACGGACAAGATCTCTTTAGCACCGCAATGGCGTACTTTCAACAATTCTCAAACGTTGACTTGGATGCCACTGGTGATAATGCTATCGAAGAGGGGCGTAAGAAGAAAGGTGATGATAAAAAGTATTTGGGCCCCTTTATTGCGGCCGTTATGTTGAAAACGGCCATACTTAAAATGGCCTACCACTCGATAGCGATTGTCGCTGGCAAAGCGCTGATCGTGGGTAAAATAGCACTCATTATTAGCGCTATAATTGGACTCAAAAAACTCGTCTCCTCGGAGGGTGGCGAAAAGACCACTTATGAAATTGTCAAACACCCGCAGGTGCAGCACAGTCAAACCTATTCATCTAGTCATGCCGGCGAGTACGAAGCGGGGCATGAGGGCGGTTCCTATCACCGCAGCATCGACGATGAGATGATGATGCAGGATAAAGCCTACAATGCATGGGTACCCTCGCGCGTGCAGTCATAAGTACGATACATTTGTAGATATATGAAAGCTGATTTGGGAAAGTTGAGTAGTTAGCTGCTGTCATGTGTGATTGTATGTGGGGGTTGTGACGCACTGAGGCGTGTCAGAATAGCGAAAGTTGTCGTTATTGTCGGTAGGCGATTGTAGATTAAACCAAAGAAGTTTACCAAAAATTAGGAAAAAATGTGGAATTAATAACATTCATTGTTTGTAGTAAATTAAACACCGTTAGTAAGACACAATGACATTATTTACAGTTTCATTTATTTATATATTAATATTTATGTATATCTATTTTAAACTTACTGCTTAATATATTTAATTATTGTTGTATGTATTTTTTAGCTTTGTAAGCTTTAGTTCGTAAGCTCAAAGGCATAATAAAGAAAAAATCACTTCGAACAAATCAATTTTTCAACTTATTTTCTAATTTCCCGTCATATTTCAACAAATTGGAAATTTTAATTCCTTTCTATATCGCATAAATTAACTTTAGAGAAATTCCCCATTTGCCTCTCTCTTTCTAAAACCATTATCCGCCTCCTCGTTGATTTCCTTGATGTAGTAACCGTGATTTTGATGACGAGCTCCTGGTTTTGGTAGTTGTTGTGGTGGTGTTTTGTGGATGTCGTGTGTATAGGTTTCGGCAAAATGCGGTTCTTCGCTTATTATTTCCGTTCCAGCGTAAAGGTGTGGCATGCTACGATGCCATCCCGCCTCATAGCTATGGCCACCATGTCCTCCACTACCAGTGCTCCCATGCGTTTGACCGGTTACGACAATACGTTCAGTAGTGCTACCACTGCTGCCAACTGAACCCTTTTTGAGACTGCCCTAAAACGAGACAAGTTTCAATGTCGCTTATGCAAATCAACGTTAAATGAAAGGTTTATGTTTAAGTTAAATAAATATATAATTATAAAATTTCATAGAGGAGTATGGAATTACTTACACGCTCCCGAGTCTCTCTAATGTGAGATAATAAAACATATTAAAGTACATAAAAGGCTGATTTTAAAATTCAAGAAAAATGAAAAAACAACTAATTCACATATACTTTTTTTAAACAGTTACTTGGAAAATAATAAAACTTTCGCCCTTTAATAGTGTTCAATGAGTTCACTCGTTTTTCAAGATTCTCTTCTTCTACATTGGCGTTTTCACCGCTTACGTGATTATAGTCGTATCAATAATAGCCCACCATTCATTCCTTGTTCTCGCTGTTTGGCGCCAGTTGTGAATATCTTGTGAAACCAAGTCTAACTCCACCTAATCATTCCAAGGGAGTGGAGATCTTCCTCTTCCTCTGCTTCCGCCAGCGGATACTGCATCGAATATTTTTAAAGCTGGAAAGCTTTCCTCCATTCGAACGACATGATCTAGCATTGTAGTCACTGTCTTTTCATTCCCTGAACTATATCTATATCATCGGACAACTCATCGTTCCATCATCTGCGATAATCGTTGTTGCTGATGCGCAAAGAACCATAAATGGTTCCCAAAAATTTTCTCTCGAAGACTCCAAAGGCCGATTCCTCGGATGTTCAAATCCTCCAGGCTTCTTCGCCATACAGTTGGACGAATATGATGAGCGACTTGTAGAATTTGGTTTTTGTTCGTCGAGAGAGGACTTTACTTTTCAAAAGCCTAATCAGTCCAAAGTAGCACCTGTTGGCAAGAGTCATTTTGCTGTTGATGCTGGTACCTAGATATACGAAATTATCTCACACCTCGAAACTAAGTTGTCAACAGTGACGTGGGAGTCAAGTTGCGAATGCCATGACTGTTTGTTCGATGACAGGAGATATTTCGTCTTGTCCTCGGTCACTGTCAGACCCATTCGCTTCGCTTCTTTGTCAAGCTTGCAGAAGGCAGACCTCAGGCGCGGTTTTTTAAGGCCTATGATAAAAATATATAAAAATGATACCTTGTCTATTTAGATCTGCAGGTCTTATTATTTATTCCAAAACCATATTGAAGAAATAACACGATAAAGAGCCACCAAGTCGGAAGCTCTGTTTGGGATCGAACGGCGCGGAGAGGTCTTTCTAAATTCTAACTGTGTTTCTAATCTTGTCCAGCGTAGATTTACACAGCCGTATAAGTTTTGTGGGGATACCAAATTCAGGTATTGCGGTGTAGAGGGAGCTCCTTACTGTTCTGTCGCATGGTGAATATCTGGTCAATGGTTGATTTATCAGGTTTAAGGCCACACTGATAAGGTCCAATCAGCTTGTTGGCGGTGGGCTTTAGCCTTTCACACAATATGCTCGACAGGACTTTATATGTGATATTAAGGAGGCTTACACCAGGGTTTTTTATGGATTACGCAGAGCACACTTAAATTCCAATCGTCGGACATGCATTCGTCCGGTCATATTCTGCAAAATAATTGATGCATGGACCTTGTCAGCACTTCACCACCATGCTTAAATAGCTTTGTCGGTAGGACGTCAGCTCCATTCCCTTTGTTGTTCTTCGAACCTCGTCACAACCGGCTATTGGGATTTCGGGATCACCGTCTGCGGGTGTTTAATATTCACTGCCAATTAGCAGGCTGTTCCCTCCATAAATTCAGTATATTTTGGGCATCCGTCACTAGATCACCTATTTTGTCCTACAAGAGTCTGCTCTGGTCTTGAAACCTTCTGTGAGTCGCCATATCTTCTCATAGAATTTTCGAGCATTACCCTTTTCGGCCAGCTTCTCAACCTGTTCCTACTCACGCATCTCGGCTTCTTTCTTTTTTTGCAGATACGTCTTTCTTCCCTCTTAAATTCTCGGTATCTATCCCATCCCGCACGTGTAGTGGTCGATCGTAGCGTTGCGAGGTAGGCAGCATTCTTTCTCTCCACTGCGACATGAAAGTCCTCACCGTACTACCTGTTTTTACTGCCTTTCCAAAATACAATAACTTCATTTGCAGTTCTGTGTAGAGAGTTTGAAATTCCGTCCCACAGTTTCCTTATTTACCTATCATTATAGTCCTATCTGGATGAGCCTGCGCTAATGAAAATCAAAAATCTGATACTGCGTTTCCGCCTTTAACACCACAAATGGGTGGGTGAAATATAATAACAAATCTCTATGAAAGACTATAATTACAACACTTCTAAAGTACTTTCAGTAAGCTTCTGCAGGTGAAAAATTTTGTATAAAATTGGACCCACACATCCACAACCACAAAATATGTTTAAAAGAAATTTCTATGGCAAAATAAATATTACAATAGGAATAATATATGTAAATATTATGTTTACTCACAAGTACAGAGACAACAAGTGCAATTTTCGCCATTACGAAGGCGGCGCCCGCGATCAGTATCACTTTGCCGAGGAACATTTGCGCGATCATCGCCACCATCGCCATGCCGCCCATCATAGCCATATTTTTGTCTTTGCCCTTCTTTTTGCGTGCTTTAAGTGAAGTTTCATAAAGTAAAATTCCTTCTTTAATTTTTTTCTTCTTCTTATATTTGGACTTGTTCTTGTCGCTTTTCTTCTTGTTTTTGTCTTTGTCCTTGTTCTTGTCCTTGTTCTTGTTCTTGTCCTTCTTCTTGTCCTTTTTCTTGTCCTTGTCCTTTTTATGTTTGTTTTTATTTTTCTTTTTGTCTTTGTCGTTTTGTAAATATATTGTCTCGTCAATATTATTACTATTGCTACTAATACCGCTAAGAACCGTTAGTTTGTCAATTACTTTTTCTAATTTATCATCGACAAGTCCATTCAATATTCGAGCCGTACCTTCATCCGCTTGCGCCGCCTCTGTCGTCGTTACAGCGGCCGTCGCAACATTCTCCGAAGTTAATCCATCGATAACATCTGAGATTCCAGCGCCAATTTTATTTAGCGTCTGCTTAGAACTGGGCAGCTTGAAACGTATCGAACGAGATTTCGCCAACTGCAGTAGACTTCCCACAATACCTTGATCCGCATGTGTGTGATTGTTCTTCGGTAGCAAGGAGCGTTGGTGCTGCATGCGCTGATTTGTTGCTTGTTCTTTCACATGCTCTTCACTCCTGCTACGTGTCAACGGTTCTACAAAAATATAATCACCCAACTGCCAAGTACTGTTATCCTGTGCAACAACATCGACGTATCGGTTCAATTGTTCTTCGAAACATTGCCACTGCTCCGGTGCAGTCAAACAATGGGTGATTGTAAGGCCGATGCCACGCAGTGTCGTGAACTCGGCTGATGTGCTGTTTGTGTTGTTATGGTGCTCGTGCTCCTCTAGCGGTGTTGTGATGGTTACCGTAATCGCACTGCATTTGAGTATGACCAAACATTGCAGAAGCAATCCTGCCACGCACAAACACTGGCGACCGCGTATAACTGCAGACATACTTATTAATTGGCGTGATTTGATTTTAGAGTGAAAATTTTATTTTTATTTTCTTCTATTTTTGACACTTTTTCATGAAAATTTGCTTCTTTTTTCACTCATACAACGTGTTTAGTTTTATTTTTTCACTTATCTGCGGGACACTTGCACTCGGGACCGTACCTTTGACACTTTTGTTCAAATACTAAAAAAATTTCTCTCAATTTATCTGCATTTATAGGAGTTCTGTATGGGTGGATGCCCACAAACTTTTCATGTCAAACCCAAAAAATGTTGCAAAAGAAAAATGAACTACGAAAAAAAGTTAATGAAAAGTATAAGGTTACGAAAAATGGGAAAATAGAAAACGAAGAAATATATAGCAGTGTGAACATTAAGCTGACGCAGAAAAAAAAATCAGATATATATGTATTTATAGAACAGTCTAGTCTGCTGAGCTTAACTCAGTCTGTGCTCCAAAAAATGTCAAACCCTTTAATACAAAGCAACAACAACAAAATAGGTGAGCCACCACATACTCGCTCGTTTTTTACTTATTTATTTTACATTTCTACATTCACCGCAATTATTGTGTTTGGCAAAGCGGCAAAATGAAAACAAAATTAGAAATTGATTGCCATCTAATCAGCGATGAGACATTGTAGCTTATGGCTTTGACGCTGTCTGGCTTGGCAATGCCGTGTAAATATTTCAGTAAGCCATTTCGGTTAAATAAATAAGAGTACAAGTATTTAAGTATTTAAGTATGTACAATAGGTATATACATTTGTATGTATGTATGCATCAAATTGTAATTAGAGTTGTTGGGCGTTTAAATTCAAAACTGATTCAAAAGTTTATTACAATTTAAGCTTTTTTATATGCAGCTTAAAAATTCTAAATTTGCGTTGTCTGCATTTTTAATTAGATTTGGGTTGCCTTTGGATTGCCTGCGCTCAGCTTATCAAGAATATTTCGAACAACTTGCAAGCTTTAAATAACATATGTATTGATTAGTTGATGTAAAAATTGTTTTAAATTAGAAATAAATTTAAATTCCTTATAATGAGTCTCAAAAAATGAGCAGAAAACTATGCCACACACAATTCAATTTACATTTAAATATACGAGGTGTGTTCAACAAATAACGCAATATTTTTTATTTGGATTTTAAAACTTTTTTTTTAACATGTTGATAAAAATATGCCTTCAGTATGATAACATTTTTTTTTACAACATTTTAGGTACGAAAGACGTTATAGCAAAATAACGGTGAATGGCTGTTGCTCGGCTGCCACTAAATGAAGTCACCTACAGAGTCATAGCTGTAACGTTGAAGCTAATGCCAGTTTTCATTCAGGTCATATTTACGACATCAAAAACTGACATCAAGTGACGACAGCTGTGCATTTGGTGTCACATTCATTTTCATTACATCAAAGAAACTGACGAATTGTCGGTAAAATAGTGTATGACAAAGACTGTCGTCAAATTTTCGTGTCATACGATGTTTTCATCTTAGCAGACAATGCAGGAAAAAGCCAACTAGTATGCAAGAGTTATAGTTAAATACTAGTATATTGAAGATGAAGTCATACCAGCTCGTTATTTGTAAAAGAAGTCCACCAGTAACGGTAAAAATAATAATTTCCACCACCGTTTGTTGTTGTTATATCGGCACATCGCGACCGAATTAAATTCTCTGTTGTTGAAGTGCGCAGATTTCGTTACTCTCTACAACATAACGATAGCCTAGAGATTAGAGGTGTTCACTGTGGTGCGTGAGGGTCTCGGTTCGATTCTCGCAGCCGGCGAACTAATTTTTATTTTATTTATTTTTTTATTTTTTTTTGGGGAAGTAGAAATTCAACATGCCTAAATGAACTAGTATACAACTACTATGAAGCTGGTGAATAGTATGACATTTGTCAGCTCGTGGGACAGCGCCGTGTTAAAAATATCAGTTTCTTATTGGGTGTATGCATTAATTCGTTTTTTTTTTTTCAAAAATTAAGACTTTTTTGTGAAAAAATGGTCTTGATCAACTCCTAATACTTTTGCACGTTCTTCTTGCGTCTGGCATGCATCTGCGTTGAGCAATGTCTCCAATTCTTCGTCTTGAAATTCGTTTGCCTGTCCGTCGTCTAAATCGAAATTGCCACTTTTAATCCGTGCAAACCACTTTTGGCACGTTCGTTCGGCTACAGCATGGTCACCATAAACGTCCAGTCAAATACGATGGCTTTCGGTAGCACTTTTCTTCATGTTAAAGTAATGAAGAAGAACTCCCCGAAAAAACACCTTATCTGGTACAAATTTCGACATTTTCAAATGAATAAAACAAATTGTTGTTCATGCTAAAACAAATGGCATCTACTGAAAATGACGCGAAATGACCGTATCTTTGAAATGAATATAGCCACAGATGAACACGACGCGAAATAATACTAGTAGAGTCCTCTCTTAGAAAAACCCACGAATTAATACAATACATACACCCAATAGATGGAAAATAGATGCAAGTTTATCTTTGTTGGTGTAAAAATGTAAACTAGTTGGATTTTAGTTGACTACTAGTATTTTCCCCTGCAGGGTACTTCCAAATTCAATGCCCAGATTTTCAGAAATACAATTTATGGCTTTTGGATCACAATAATACACCGGATCTCTTCATTTCTTGTTGGCTGCCTTCATATCGACCAGACCTTTTTCTATATCGCAAAATATAGATAAGCTTAAAAACACACTCCTTTTACTGTCATAGGCGAAATTAAAAGCACACAAAAGTTATTTGTAAGATGAAGTGTGAAAAGTATTCCGTGAAAGGGAAAACCCAAGGCATACACGTAATCGCTAATTGGAACTAATTGGAAAGATGATAATACGTAAATATTTTGTGCCCAATACCGTGATAATCAAAGCAAATAGTCAACATTAGCCGCAGTTTTGATGGACTTTGATTTGATTTGGCTATTTTAGTTTTGCCTCAGTTAGAATACACTTTTAATAAGCTTATTGACTAATTTGCATATTGAACTCGTAAATCCATGTTTCATCATCAGTAACGATGAATGTGGGGTCGCATTTTACCTTTTCTATGTTGTCTGCTGCGACCATTACGAAAATTGAGTTCTTGAAGAAAGTTCACATCTTTCGTTTCAAGCTCAAACATTTGTATTAAATGATATCTGTCTCAAACATATATAATAACTTTCCGTCCCCATTTCCAACATTTTTACCATGTTAACTCCAGTAGCACTGGAGTCCGCTTACCGGAGAGAAGTTCAAGTAAGTCGAACCGCAAATAAATTTATTTGGAATATGTCAGTTCCTGGTCCACTTTCCGGACAGAGTTGTCTTCCTGTAAATATAAGATAAAAAACTCACCTGCGTACCGAGGAATGGAAATTTTCGTGCACGCTCTTTGGACTTCCATAAAGGCATTAGCAGTTAATAGATAGAAAGAACAATGGTGTTTCCTGCCACACGTGACTGTTGGTATCCATGGCTAGCAGATTGTTTCTCTGCTGGTATATGTTTGTGGACTTTTCCTATTTTTTTTTTAACAAGAACAAGCCACTTTTATTTAACTTTATAAGTTCAAGCATTTCCGGCATAAATTAGATGACTTCTTGCTGTTATTTGCTTAAGCAAAATATTCGATGGTACTCTGCTCATTTCATAAAAATAGAGGTCCCACAATCTATGTCGGTGATTTTCAATTGGCGCGGTGAGCTACGCCTTCTAGGAACTCTGCAAGGTAGTGAACGAGAATAAGGCGAAATGTTTCCGGCTAAATTGTTGAGGCGATCACTTTTTGCATCTCTCGTCAATATCGATAGTAAAAACAGGAAAGATGTAGGTGCATTCGAGTTTTTAGGAATCGACATCAGACACCATAGTATTAGATTTGAAGTGGTGTAGACTATGGGAATATCTGATGAGACGACATAGGAAGTGGATTAAAGAGAAAAGGACGACCTCTACTCCAGTTGAAAACACAAGTGACTTCTGCAGTTAGCGTTCCCAAATAGCGAAAAGGAAGATACATTTTTCGTCCTCGTTCTATTCGTGCAGCTGGTGCCAGTCCAATGTTAGGAATGTGCATTCGTTGCCCCAGAATTGAATGGTCTCTTATTGAAGTAATTTAATTAGCAGTTGGAAAGTTTACATGACAACTAGTACGGGCTATCATTCGATCGTTACTTACAAAAAATGTTAAACTATCCTTGAACCCATTTTTACTTACTCTTTTAGCCATAGAAAGTTTGCGATTTTAAACTCATTTCCTAAATAAAATTCTACTCAATCATATTCCTTGTTTAATAATTATTTAAACTAATATTTAAAAGTGTCATAATTATTTACATAAATACTAAATAAATTTATGAGTTATACAGAGTTAGAAACTATAGCGCGTCACACGCGCTCACACCCGCAGATCGACAACTTTCCAGCCATTGTTCTCTTGATTCGTTGTCTTGTAGTCAGCAAGTTTCACCTCGCCCTCGTCATCATCGTATGCACTCGGTCCCAGTTTACCGTTGATTGAGCGCAATTTTCCACTTCTATTATGTATCATGGCCACCTGTTTCTCATAGTCGTAAAAGCGGTCAGGCGCAGGCGTAGTTGCGGTCACCGTTGCGCGTGTTGCATACTCACGCGTTTTTTCGAAGTTTACAACCTTTCGATCGTTACGCTTATAGGGCGAGTGATGATGATGCAGTTCATCGTTGTCATAGTGATGAGTGAAGGTACCCGCCTTCGCGGGTATATAACCATCGGCGGAAGCATATGCATGTGCATGTGGGCCGAATGGTCCCAGCGGCAAGCCGCCACCACCAGCGCCACCGCCGCCGAAAAGTCCGAAACCACCAAAGCCACCAGCACCAGCGCCAGTACTCAGCGCAGTTAAAGCACCGCCAACGCCTAAAAAGCTGCTTAGGTATATAGCGAATTTGGCTAAGAAAAGCGACTTCTTCAGCAGCAAGCAAATGCCGGCGAATACCAGCGGTACCAGTGCGACTAAGTTGAATTTAAGTCCAAGCAGAAACGGCAGCAAATATTGTTTGGCTAAGAGGCGAGCTTTTTGCGTTGAGTTGAATCAAAGGTACTTTGTTAATATTTCGTAAAAGCTCACTCAAAAGTTTAGCTTACCTGTGCTCGGTTCTTCATAGCCAAAGTTACGCTCAATAGCGGCCGGATCGAGTACGAATTGCGCCACACTATTCGCATCGGCGGTGGGACCAATTTTGAACATCAATCCGGGATAAATGGCATCCATGTGCCATTCAAGCCCACGTTGACCCATTACGGCGCCAGCATTTTCTAATATGCCTCTAAATAATTAAATAATATAATAAATAAATATAAGTAAATTATTAAATGTAAATATTAGGTCTACCGGAAGGTTCTGTCGGAATCTTTATTTATTGCATGTTCGACTCTAGATTTTTAACGCTCAATGTACTCGTATACATACTGACGTAGCAAAGAAACTATAATAAAGTTAATTCACATTAGTATTAAGTGGTTCGACTGATATAGTTCATTTACGCCACTATATTTTATACGAATTTCAACAAGGAAGAAATGCCACAGAAGCATGTAGAAATACATATCTTGAAGGTGTTTGGTGAAAGTATAGTTTCTGATAGGACATGCAGGAGATGGTATGAAATATTTGAAACAGACGACGTTCTGGGCGACCATCTTTGATCGACGACGATGTTGTTAAGGCAATGTTGGATCAAAATCCTTTTCTGATAACATCGGAGATCACGCCAGCAAGAGATCATTAATAATAATGGCAATTATATTATTCAAAAAAATTGTATTTTGTTTTATTCCAAAAACGGGCAGAACTTTCCGGTAGACCTAATATTAATATGATATAAAAAATTAAAGGTTAGTCGCTATATAACTTTTGTTATCTTTTTTTATTGTTAAATTCTTATGTAAAACTTTAAGTCTAACCGACAACCAGCAAATAATAACACTTTTCTCATTCTGATATTTTGAGATAAACTTAAGTACAATATATATTTTTGGCGCGAAAAATGTAAGTACCAGAAACATAAAAGTGGATGCAACGAAATTTAGTAAGTAGCTTAATAAAAAGTAGTCCATTATTTTTGCAATATGGGACCATAGTGATGTGTATTCCGCGTTCTATAATATAAGTGTGATGGGATCACGCCCTTAGAAATATGATACCTTACACGTATATTAAAAAACATAATTTCAGGCATCTGATGGACCGTATTTCCGTCTGCGAATCACTGCTGGATCGTAAAAAACCGACTTCTTTATGAGGCGGTTGGTGGTTGGTGATAAAAAGTCTATTTTCAAATGAAAACGGTCGAGGTCGAAGGGCAGTAAGCCGGCATAAACAGTCTCCAGCCAGGATTGACAACTGGTAAGGATTTGTTGTGTTTTTGGTGGGATTCTCAAGTATCTTTTGGTGGGATAGTCAAGGCTGCTTTCCGACGGCCAAGTTCTTAATTCGAACCTTCAGCAGTTGGACCATCTGAAGGAATCAATTTCCCAGATTTTCTCAAACAGGAGTGGAATTGTGTTTTATCAGGACAAGGCCAGACCACACATATCGATAGTGACTCGCCAGAAGCTCGGGAAGCTTGGTTGAGAGATTCTTTCCAAGTGACTATTATCTGTTCCTGTCTACGAGTATGTGGATTGATTTGGCTAGTGAAGAATTAGTCTCAAGAGAAGCCTTTGAAAATCGATTATCCCAATTTTTTGCTACCAATGGGGACAATGATTTCTATAAGTGAGGGATATTACCTTAAAAAGTACAAAAAGTAATCGAACCTTTAATCTAATACAAAAATGTTGAATTTCATTTTAATAGACCCAATATACCATATACTAATCTCATCTTGACAAATAAACCTGTTCTTCCATGAGCGAGAGATATTGAGTGAAAAAACAAAATACGCTGGTCACACAGACAATTACCTAAATAAAACCACTAATTGAAACTTAATTAGCCCCGAAAATGCAAACAGATGGCAGAAAATTAGAAATTACGGAAAATTGTTTATGCTTCCCTTTGAAGTAAGTATATAGAGAAGAAATAGAACTTGCTTATGAGAGAATATCATGCAAGCAAACTGTCAAAAGAATAAGGTGTCATTCAAATCGTATAGATCAAATAGCTATACACTAATTATTTCAACTTAATTGAATGTATTTGAACAGCAGCTGTGGTTAGGCGAATTCAAGTTCAGTGGTCTCAGCCAATTTTAATTGAAAAAACTCTGATTTATACGAATATATGTAGCAGCGATAGCCGAGTAGTTAGCATTATGTACTGCCATTCGGAAGGCCTTGGTTGGAGTCCTGGTCCGACCAACATCCAAATTTTATAGACATTTAATTTAAGTAAAAAATTCCTTTAATTTTTTTAATTGTGTTCATCCCTCGGCAAGGAATGTCAACCTCTCCGAGTGTTTTTCTGACATGAAAAAAAGCTCCTCATAAAAACCACCAGCTGTTCGAAAACTCATATAAACTTTAGTTATTTTTTCATCATTTCCCAAAAGATTAGTCTTATCGAAGTGGATTTTCGGTAGCAGGCAGAGGCTTTGGGTTCTAACCTCATACCCACTACCACATTTTCTTATTTTGAATGTTCTTAGCAACCGTAGATTATTTTAACTTTTGCTTTCATCACATGAAAAAAATTTATATTTTCATTTATAATTTTAATTTCATTTATTTTTTAATTTTATTCACCTAAAATCCACTGGATCGGTATCCAAGAAATTCACTAATGAACGGCCTGAAATTTTGTCATCTTTGGTAGAAACTAAATCGCTGAAGATTGTATAATTGTCCTGTTCGTCGAAGCGTTGTATGAAATTAATAGCCGTACGACCGATACACTCGCGTAAGCTCGGATGTTGCGACTGGCGCATGCAATATCGAAATTGATCGAGTTCGCGCGCAGAGGAAGGGTCGACATTTGTAACAGCTTGCGCAAAAGACGAGTACAAAATCATAGTCAGTAATTTATAGACTAGAACACAATTTTCCACAATCCTGGTGTGGGACTGCATTTTGGTATATTTTGATTGTTTCGTTATTTTTCACTTTTGGTTAGCCCGAGGTGTAGGCGTTCGAATAACCGATTTTCAACTGAATGGGTCAGCTGCTTGCTCGGATAGATTTATAGCCTGCAAAAGGTGGCTTGCGGTATCTACCACAGTATGAATGTTTATTTCAAACACACGATTATATACATATACATATACATATACATATGTACATACTCGTGTGCAGTTGCTGAAAATACCTCACTTGACCGAAAAATAAACGTCGCACCACGTAATTCGCTTGGGTCGTCTGCAGTAAAATAAAGCATACGCACATATACACACAATCTCACACCCACACTACATACGGCATACAGAGATCAGCTTGTGGATTTTCGCACATTAAAACCGTAATATCATCAAAACCGAATTTTAGGAAAATGAAAGAAAATGAAGAAAACAAAAATTCGTAAAGCCAAAAGACTGTGCCACAAACAGCAGCAAGCAGCAGGTGAATACGTGTACGTCGACGTCCAATAAGCCGGTCGTTTGTTACATCAATGCGGTTGTGCATACACGCAATACAGATGTGTGTGTGTTTTACGTGGAAATGCTACTCGTACTCCACGGCCATGGTCAGTGCACGCTGTTAGCTTCTAAATACGTAAATTAACATCAAATCTTTTTTTGTGAATTTTTGCATTTTCGCTGTTTTTCGCACTCGTCAGTCGGCCATTATGTAAGTTGGTTTTCATTACGGGTTTGTGGGTGTGCAAAAAATATCTATGTTTATGTGTTACTATGTTTCGCCGGCCGATCTGTTATGCATTCAGCACAGATTTTTACCTAATGATAAATGAAAAGAGCAAAAGTTATGAAATTTGCAGCAGCTGTTAGCGATGTGTGACTTTCATAAAACAAAAAAAAAAAAACAAAAAGAAGTCACCAAAGCGATTTTCTATACAAACAAACAAACAAACATAACCACAACACGCCATCTTGTCGGTGAACTGGTGATGATATTTGGGGCGTTTAAATTAAGCGTCTTTCCTCAGCCAACAATATGCGGACTTGAAACATTTCTGTGGAAGCGCATTTGCTTACGTGTTGTTTAGCATTTATAATTTTTTGTGTTTGCTTATTAACACTTATGCATGTATGTATGTTTGGGTAGAGGTTTAATATTTTTAACATTTTAATGATAGCTTTTGTCAACGAGGCATATTATAGTTAATGCCTTCCAGGTCTAATTAAATATATAAAATTAAATAAATATGTATATACCTATATAATTGGCGCCTTGTAACCGCTGTAGCGATTTTCCGCCGCATCTTTATTCTAAGCTGCCTCCGAGCTCTCGTTGGATTTTATGAAAGACTTTTATTTTATGTCAGAAAAACACTCCCAGCCCAGGGGCAAGCGCATTTAGCAAGATTAATTTTCTATAATTTCGAACGTTGGACAGATAAGGAATCGAACCCTGACCTTACGAATGATATTATAGTATGTAGTGCTAACCACTCGACTATTGTAGCCGCTAACATGTATTTTTATGTGTATTTATGTGAATAACTCTTTTATAAAAAATGGTGAAAAAATGTAAAGTAATTTATTAATTGAGAACTGGTGGACCGATTTGGCTCAAATTGTCCAGAAAATCTTTTTAAAGTATTAATTATTCGATTTACTTGACATTTCATTTATATAAATAGACAACAGTGAGCCATTTCTTCCGTCTCTTCGATATTTGACGCCAATTAGAAATAACAAATACAGCCAGGTTCTTCTCTACCTGGTCTTCCAACATATGACCTAAGCAGCATACCAGCTGGCTCTTGATGCCATGATTTATGTCAATGCAGTCCTTCTATCGACTGTAATACTGGCTGTTTCCAATGCGCAAAGGATGCTAAATCTTGGTCACAACTCTTAACACCGATTCGTCAGTTGTTGTCATCGTTCATGTCTACGTACCATATAGCAGGACAGGAATCATAAGCGGATTAAAGGATTAGGTTTCGGAAGTGGATTTTGCTTTTCAATTTCCTACCCAGCTTGACTGATTCTACGTTGGATTTCAAGGCTGATATTGTTGTTGATATTAATGGTGATTCCAAGATAGACGAATCAATAGTGACGTGGGAACCAAGTCGTGAAAACGATGACTGTTTGTTTGATGAGTGGATATTTTTTCAATATTTTGTCTTGTCTTCGTTCACTACCACACCTATTCGCTTCGCTTGTTGGAGGAAGCAGAACGGCGCGGTTGTTGAGGCCAATAATGTCAATATCATCGGCGAACGCCAGCAGTTGTACACTTGTTGCTGACGGAGTTTTTATTGAAATCAACGAAGATGTGGTGTCATTCGACTCTCTTTTCACGGGTCTTTTTGAAAAATTTGGCGAATGGTAAATATCTGATCAGTGATGAATTTACCAGGTCTAAAGCCACACTAATCATTCTGTTGATGGTGGACTTTGGTCTTTCACAGTAGGCTAATCGCTTTGGCGAATACTATGAGTTTCCCTTTTTTGTGGAATGGGCAAGGTACACTTTGGTTTCTTTCGTCCGACCATATTCTGTAAAAATCTGATGCATGAAACTTCTCAGCTCTTCACCATCATGTTTGAATGTCTCTGTCGGTAAGCCAATGGGTCCAGCCGCTTGGTGTTCTTTAAGCAGGCAATGGAACGTTTTTTCCATCATAATCGAATAGAGTTTTGGATACTGGTGTCCTATTTTCACTGCCATTCAGCATGCGTGTCGTCCTATCAGACAGTGGCCTTTCAGAACTACTATTACCTTGGACATGTCCCCTCTATATAACGAGTATATATTTCGAGATCTCTTCTTATCCCATTTTGGCCAGGTGAGTCAGTATTTACGGCTTGTTCATATGTAAATTCCTTTGAGAAGCAACTTGCAAGTGTAAAAACGCATACTTGATGCAAGTTCATCCGTCTTGCTGTTTCCCGTGATCTTCCTGTGACGAGGGACCCACGTGACAGACAGTCTGCTGTGTTTGGCCTTCCCCTGTAGAATCCGGCACTTGTGCTTTTATTGCTGCCTGACTGTCTCTGAAAAAGAATATATCCTTATCTTTAAAATTGACTCCGATTTGCTTTGCATCGGATATCCATTATAGCAGATATCTGCGCCAGGAAAACACTACACTTCCATTGGAGCGTTCCTTGAGAAGACACCTCTGCTAACTATCTCCTACCGTCCGTGTATATTTTCCCGGCTGTCACTTTATCTTCACTTACTTTTGGATATTCTCTTTACTATTTTCGAAATACTTTTCTTTTCATCTAAGTCAACCACTCGCTAAATTAATGTTGATTCTATCATTAAAGTGCTCGTAATTGCTTCATTTTCAAAACTAGCACAAAAGTAATTTAGCAAATATTTAACTTCCAATTTGACCTTGGACTATTTAAGACGCTTTGATATTGTTGCTGTTGTTGTTGTCACTGAAGTCTTGGTAATCTGAGGTACATACAAGCTTAATGGCATCATTATAAGTTTGTATACGTAAACAAACACGCAAAACGCAAACAAAATTTATCTTCGGCCTTTCAATATTCTCCACCGCCATTATAAAGAACATTAGCTGGTGACCCAAGAAAATGTTGTTACATTTAGTATTATTTAGTTTATAATGTTCGCACCTTTTCAATTTGATAGCAGTGTGTGCTCTCAAGGATGACTTCGGCATTACTTCCCAGTAGCAAATTGCCTCGCCGATGAACTTTGTAATACGTGTATGATGTAGTAATCCATAACGCGTGGTCGCTCCGGCCGCGGATGTCGCATAGGCTAGCATCGCTTTCGTTTTCGATGATTTTTCCCAAATTGACAACACCTAAACTAAAAAATTTACCCATTATTTGAATGGAGTTTATGGATTTTGGTTTTACTCTGAAAATTATTGTGTTTTAGTATTCCTTTGATAGGTTGCGGCACAGCATCGAAGCTCGGTAAAACTGTGACTTTAAGTACATAATCCGTGTTTTTAATTATGTATTCAAAGCAGGGATAATAAATATTTTAAATATAAACAATTCAGAGCCAATTGTTGTTGTTGAATAAAAATATTGAAAATTTTGAAATTGGTGAAAATTGGAATGGTTTTATGTTAGATTCGAAAATAATTAGTGAGGAATTCACTCTCTTTTCAATCAAGAAAAAATTTCAATAAGTTGCTTCAGGCTTTCCGAAAATATTATATCGACGTTAAATTTGCTTCGGAATCCATTGTTAAAAGAAATCCATATATATATATATATTGTATATATATATATAGATATATATATATACACATATTATATTTATATTTATATTCATGTTAATTTTTAAAGTATAAATAAAATATGTTTCTATTTTTAATTTTAATGTTTTATTTATGTTGGCTCTCTGTAGTGGCAAAAATAAATGTAAGTTTCACACATCACAACTTCCATGGCAGTGTAAAGTGAAGTAGTAAACTGCACATTACCATATCGCTGGCGACTTACAATGGAGTGACAAGTTGCGCTTATGAGCACTTGGCTTGCAAAAGCTTATGAAAATGTCTTGTTGAATTCTCAAACACAAGTCCTGTACAAAATGTAATCGAAGCTAAATGTTTAGGAATACAGTAAATGTGACTTACCACTTCATTGGAAAGCCATTACCATTCTGCTACTGGGTTGGGTTTAACTGCATATGAGTTTGTTATGGTATGTGTGCGTACAAATGTGTGTTGATGGTTAGTACACCTGTGTCGATGGCACAGCCCACGTGTTGAACTTTGACTAAAACTCATCTGTTAATGTACATAAATACACGCACATACATACACGTATATACGGATTAGATTAAAGCGTAAATTTCGAAAAAATTCACAAAGATACTCGCACATACCATATACGGTTAGTGTTTATGTCTGGCTTCAACACAAATCTTAGTAAATCCAGGTGCTTTTGAATATTTACAGTCTCTGTCAAATGCTGATTAAGATGCGTATAAACCTAAATGTTCTTATTTTGGCTGAAGTTTATTTTTAGTTCAAAGGTTAAAGACATCTTGTCTCAATTGGAATTATTTGTTTTTTATTTTATTTTGCTTTCCTTTTCACTTGCTGGTTGGTTAGTTTGTAAGCTCTTTGTTCTGAATGCGCGAGCTTGGCCATGCAGAAATATATATTCCACAACTTGTCGAACAGATCTTAATTAGATTAGATTGAGTTTTCAAAGAATTTTAATGGCAACCAGGAATATTAAACAAATTTTACCAAAAATAAGATAAAAAGTCAAATTTCTAGTTTTCTTCCAAGCTAATGTTTTCTACATCTATGCATATACATACGTATGTACATGGATATATATATATATATATAAAAGAGGATGTACCAATGCATGTCTCTATGCCACCTAAAGGCTTCTAAGCTTTTTTTCTTTGAAAGGTTGCCACCTGTCAGAAAAATTTTTTTGAAAAATCTTATTTGTTGTTCAATTTACAATTAAGATAATTATCTAGATGCTTTTTTAAGTCATTGTTCTCTTGGATTATTTAATTTTATTTGTGCTGACTCAGACAATATTCCTTTTTGTGGTGTGAAAAAATTTTACATCAACAGATGGGGCAGTAAAAGTTTGAAAACCCCAACGTTTACCTCATCAGACTTTTTTTCCAGATACCCTTATTCGCATTGGATCCGAACTTGGGATGTCTACAGCAGAAACCAATGGGTATCCCAATAAGTTACGTGTGCGCTAGCTTAATTTAATTATTATTGTTTTTCACCTCTTCCCTTTTCTCTACATATCCACGATCAAGTGCTTAGATATTCCATAGCTGTAAACAAGTCGTTTTTAGTTGTTTTAGTGAAAATTTCGTTTCTTCCTTGAAATTTTACGAAGTGGGATAGATTGATCCCTTGTGGTTCCATTTTGTTGAATTTCTGTATAAAGATATCTAGGTTAGTCCATACAAAAAAAAAAAAAAAGGTTGGAGCGACCAAGTTCGATTTGCTCGAAGTTTGGTACGTTGGTAGGTTTTAGTCTAATTTAACATATGAAATAATTTCTTTCCCGGAAGGGTGTTACAGTTCAACGAAAATTTGTATAATGATTGCATACTGCTGCTGAAGGTTGTTTTGATTATCATTTTTATTCCTTGAACGTCAGCATAGCTTAGAGAGGTGGTGTTCAATTTTCGACGATGCCTTTGTAACCGCTGAAGCGATTTTCGCACGAGCTCCTCCGCCTCCGAACGGCTTTTTTGTTTTGTTTTGTTGTTTTTGTTTTTTGTGAGCAGCTTTTATTTCATGTACGAAAAACACTCGGAGGGGTGGACATTTCCTGCCGAGGAGCGACTACAATTAGAAAATTTAACTTAATTTTTACTTAACCACTTGGCTACCGCGGCCTTAATAGTCAGTTATAAGAAACGAAACGGTGATTTTTCATTTTACTCCAAATAATGCTTTTAGTTTCAAAAAATCGTAAAGATGTTAATTTAACAATATGCACGTACCCACCTACTTGGTATAGCAGATGCCACTAGAAGTCATCCTTGATATTAGTCCAATTAACATGCAAGTGATGTGTGAAGCAGCGCTAACAGCTAGTCGTCTGATTGTTCTGCACTGTTGGGTCCAGTCCCAAATTGTGAAGGACATGAAAGGATTCAGAAAGTTATGTCGGGCTAAACTTAAAATGCGTCAGAGAAGCGGCCAACATCTGTCGGGTAGAGGTCATCTACTGCTTTCTCAGTAAAGAAGCTGGGCCCATCGGTGGAATGAAAATGAGAAAAGTTATTCTGTGACTACGCTAATGACTAAATTCAATGACTACAACTTTGTATTGCAAGCAGAAGTTATGCTAAAGATACCAAATGGGTAAGTGCTTTAATGGGAAAATCTATCAGGTTTCAAGTAGACAGTCACATGACAATTTCGATAATTTAGTGCGTTAACTCGAAGTCCAAATGCGTTAGAACATCCACAGACTATCGTGGGAAAACACGATGAATATCACTTGGACCGCAGGCCATGCAGATGTAGATATCTGTGAAAAGACAGACGACGTACCTCACGCTGGCCCCAATGGTGAGGCTGTTACCATCGACTGCCTCAGACGTTTCAGTATCTTCAAATTTTGTTTGATACGGTGGACTATAGAGCAACACTCAAGGTCTTGGAAATTTTCTTACGTTGAACGTATAGCTAAATTCGTGTGGGGCAGCGTATATAGTAAACAGGCAAAACTGTTTCTTATCCGTGAGATATCATCTCCATAATCTAGATAAAGTGGAATCGGCCGTATATGCATAACATCAAAGGATGGCATTCCATCTTTCACGAAGCTTTAAACTCCAACCTCCATGGTTGCAAGAAACTTAAAAAATTTAATGTTGTTTAAGTTGGGATAAACTGAAGAACACTATGGGCTTGCTCAACGGCTTAGGTGGAGCCGCTTTTGGTCAGGTCCTTAATCTCTCTCTATCAATCAACCTGCCAACTATATACATAAGGTATAAATATGGTTTTCAAATTAATTGCAAAAAAAATCAAAAAATTTATTTTATGTATATTTCTCAAACTTTTTTTGTAATTTTATTTAAAAAATTTTGAAATAATTTCTTTTTTGTTCTTTTTGCATACATCTTTTCTCGTGACCTTTTTATTTATGCATTTTCTAGAAGTTATTTTTATTTTATTCGGCCGCAATTCGAATTAAGTTTCAATAATTTTGAATATTTGTCTGACTAAGATTGGAACGCATGAACCTCGGCATTGTAGCATACACTACTCGGTTACAGCGCTACAAATATAATTTACTATAAGAACTACAAAATAGTAAGTAGAACTACTAAATAGTTGATTACTGTTATACGGTAGGCTATACTTTAAACTAATTATTTTTAGATAAATAAGACAATCTTCTCTCTTTCACTTGCCCAATATCTTTTATTTACGTAACGACTATTCCGGTGATACCTGGGTATTAGCACAAGGGTTAAATTAAATCAGTGTATAAAGAAAAAATAAAACAAAAGGGAAGTTTTTTTTAAATAGTATAAAGCAAAAGTCCCTACCCTATTGTGTAAATTTCATTTTCATTTATTTAATAACAACAAAGCGTTAGTACAATAAGATTGGAAAAATGTTACCCACGCAAGTGTATGTACGAGTATGTATGCATTTTAACAAAATACTAACATATGTTGCATACTTTTAGGCTTTGCACCTACTTTAGTTGGCTTAAAGCCATTAAAAAAACGTTTACATAAAATTGCCAGCAAAATTAAAGCCACGATACAGTGGTGGCAATGCAAAAGGGAAGATTTAGCCTATTTAACTAAATTCTTAAAAATCCTTTCTATGGACATTCCTATTTTCTGAAGTTTATAATTTTTGTATAATATAACTAAAAGACTTCATTCTTATACTTTTCATATATATGAAATTAACTTTGGTCGAAGTGTGGAGTACCAGAAGAAGAATGATAGAATAATCAAAATGTATGCCGATATGATCAGAAGGACGAGTTGAGTTGATTTTGCTATGCCCGTGTCTCCATTAGTACGTCTTTTCGTCCCTCCCTTGTAATGGGTTTATCATTTGTCGGAACTGGCTAGTTCGGCCGCATATATCACGTAGCTTTGAAAAAATAGCTTTGCTCAGATTTGTCTTCTTGGGTTTTATATATCTCAATAAAACATATAAGAACATGAAAATTGGTATTCTACACACATATAATGAAGCACTGGAAGCGGATCATATATCCCTGATACAATCGATTTGTTCAGATTTTAGGTTTTGGTTAAAAAAGCTGTCAAGAGGCGTAGATAAATTCAAAAGCCATTGACATCGTATGAAGTTTTGGTTCAGTTCGTCAAAAAAAAAATAACAATAATAATGCAATAAAAATAAATTGTAATGATGAAAGGGTTAAAAGCATCGGTATGGTCTAAATTAACACTTCTTGATTGCGTTTCTTCAAAGGAAAAATAATAAAACATTTTCTTGTGGTAGACTAACCCCGATTTGACTTTAGACATTTAAATCAGGCTAATCTTAGCTATGGTAAAAATTAATTCACTATTTTTTGAAGTCTTTATATAGCAGTTGGAATTGTCCGATTAATTGTGAAAAGTGCATCGTTTTGCTCTACAGCAGCAAAATTTGGCACAATCGATTATTACAGGCTTCTCTTGGGGCCAATACCCCACCCGCCAAATCCTTCGTTTGGTGCGAGGTCCGGACTACAAAGTGAATGCATAAGAACCTCCCAATTAATGTGTGTGGTCTGTCGCAGTTCTGTTGAAACAAAATTCTGGCCAAAGCTGAACGTTTCTGGGCAATTGTTTCCTTCAGATGGTCCAATTATGGACAGTACAGGTTCGAATCCAAAAGTATCACCATAGGGGTGCAGTTCATATTGGACCAAACACACAATAAAAGCTTCCTGACCGTCAATCCTCGCTTGGAATGGGCCGGTTTACTGACCTTAGCTTCAGAAATATCTCGATTTTGTTAAGATTCAACAATGATTCACAAATGAAAATTCGGTCCATGTGGTTTTTTCTCAATAATTCTAATGGCACCCATTCAACGGGCATTTTTGTTTGCCCAGTCATTGTTAGGTGGCTCCAACTGTGTTTTCTGCAATGTTTACCTCCTGCGCAATCGAAACAGTGCTCACATGGTAGTCAGACCCGCCGATTATTTTATCGAGTTACCGGAATGAAATCGACGAAACCGAAAATTAAGCATGATTGACTTTTACTGCGTCAGGACCATAAACACTGTGCACATATTCAGTAGCCTAACTTGCCACTTCGCCTTTATCAAAGAAAATTTTAGAATATAACATATTTACTCTTTGGCATGCGCTCAAACACTGCTGAGTTAGGCGATCAACACTTCTACAAAATATCAATTTTCAACGTCATCTAGCGGAATCAAATCGCATTTATAGAACACCAGATACAGATCACTGAAGCCATGTATTTTGAAAATGTTGGGCTACTTTGGACTAGGTTTTGCTATACTAGTTAATTGCGTGAGATATTCATCGTTAGTCTATAGTCCGGCCAATTTAGGCATCCGGGATGCAAGTATTATCAGCTGAAACTTAGTGGTATTGTTCCAAACAAAGTTACACATGAAATCTTATAAGTCTCATGGCTCCAACCCCTGGGCAAAATTTACTCGGTGTCAGAAAAAAATGTTTTTAACGATTAACAGTTGAATGGTTAGTATATCATAAAGCTATCACATTCAAAAATTGTAGATGAGATAATTCTTTACAAAAACTGATTTTAAATACTTCTGAGTATCACGTACGCATCCGCAAAAAGAATTTTCTGAAATTTTGCTTCCAAGTGGGTGGAAAAGAGGCATCTGGCACGATATTCCGTACAAGTTGCAGAGACGCCTGCATTGGAATTGAAATTAATTGGTAAAATATTTGCCATTTCCCTTATATCATTTTTTTTTTAACAAGGAGCTACCATGCTCCTGTGTGTTTATAATATATGTATATATGTACATATAAGAAATAAAATTTAATTATGATTTTTTAATTTTCATCAAAAAAACATGTAAATTTTAAATTTTTTCTCATTGCTAGCAATCATTACGCAAATATATGTATGTATGTATGTACATATATGTTTCTATATGAGACAAATTTCGTTAAGTAAAATACACCTATATACGTACGTATATCCATATTTGATTATAAAAAATCAAATAATGAAACAGAGCGCAATGTCTTAAATATTTATTCATGCCAAGCAATTGAAAGCGAATTGACAGCAAATCTGTTTACTTTCAATTTTACATTAAAACCCAATTCCATGCCCAATTTAAACTTTGCACTGACATCTAATGGTAGCTGTCATTATATGCCAGTGCTGTTCAAGAATAATGCATTACAATCTGCATAGTAAAAGCTCAACTATGAACATACGTATGTATGTACATACGTATATGTATGTGTATATTTAAAAACATGCGTAACATTTTCATATAGACTTTCACTTTCAATAATTGCCATATTGCTGACATTTCAATATTCAATTGAAGTATCCATATGGTTACATATT